>JAAGEH010000012.1:23879820-23897367 GCA_011751065.1 Lasiurus cinereus
CTTTCTTTCTTTCTTTCTTTCTTTCTTTCTTTCTTTCTTTCTTTCTTCCTTCCTTCCTTCCTTCCTTCCTTCCTTCCTTCCTTCCTTTCTTTCTTTCTTTCTTTCTTTCTTTCTTTCTTTCTTTCTTTCTTTCTTTCTTTTTCTTTCTTCTTTCTTTCATCTCATAGGACCACCTCTTGCACTCCCAGAGAGAGGCTCAGGATCAGATCTGACCAATCAAAGAATCCCATTCCATGCCTAGAGTGATTAGGTCAGGGTGAGCAGGGGACCCCAACGTCTCAGTCAGGGTCTTCTCCAGGATTTTCTCTATGTGTTAATGGGGAGTCAGTCTCTTTCTTTGGGGTTACATGACTACAGGGATGGTACCTACAATTGTGTTACTTTTTTTGTATAGAAAGGAAGTTGTCACAGTAGTACAGAATGAGCCTAACACAGACAAATAAAGCCACAAATTTGGAAAAGAATCCTGATGACACTGTTCAGAGCACTGGATTCAAGCCATGCTGGAAGCCAGCCCCACCTCTGCACTTCCCAGGCATGAGGTGGTAGATTGCCTATGTTGCTGAAGCTAGCTTGAATTGGGTTTGTCATATGTACTTGCAAAGGAATGAAAATAACAGTAGCATCAGATTTCTAACTAGTTAGACAGATGCTAGAAAATAAGGCAGAAAAATCTTCAAAGTCCTGAGGGAAAATGATTTTGAAATTAGAACTTTATATTCATTCAAATTAGTATCCCAGTGCAAGGATATAATGACAGAAATTTTTCACTTACAGAACTTTCCTGAGAGAATTCCTCAGGGATGCATTATAGCAAAAAGAGAAAGTGGATTCAAGAAGCAGGAAGATGTAACATGGAAAATGATGTTGTATAAACCCATCAGTAAAAGTTATAATTAATCTGAATAAATGCTGATGCATGATACAAAATATCCACAATAGCCTGGAACTAAGATTCTGAAAAACTATGTCATGGGAGGGAGGTATTGTTAGTTAATAAGTCACATATTTTTAGGGAGAAGCTACAGATACTAAATCTAGGCACTTATAGAAAAAGTCAATTGTCAAAATTTATTACCCACCACTAGAAAAAGAAAAAGAAAATGTATAATTTCCAGATCACTAAAAAAGAAAAAGAATCCCGATATGAAAAGGCAAGTAGAGAAAGGTAAATCACAAGAAACACGAAAATAGGAAGCATACGCTGACAGGAATGAAGCCAACCATAAGAGGGGCCACAGCAGTGTTCATGGGTGAAATGCTCTGGAATGCACGGCCATAAGGGCTGGGATCTGTGCTGAGTTAGTTCACTGCTGAGTCCTTCAGTAACTATTCTTTGAATGAATGAATGGATAGTCTAAGATTTAATTTTTGTAAGTCTTGTTTAAAACTAGATCTAAATCAAACTCATCCATAAGCACACACACTAGGGTCAAAAAAAGAAGATGGGGAAATATTTCCCAAGAAAAGGCTGACAGAAAGGGCAACTATGATAAAACTAGTGACCCACTGCATGGCTTCAACTCTGCATTGAAAAGAATTAAATTAGAAGGTGGTCAGTAGGGCAGGACTGGGTGAGATGGGCCAGACACACTCTGGAGCCAACCTTCAGCCATCCTTCCCCTGATAGCTGCACCTGGGGCACTGTTGGGCTCAAAGGATGTCTACGAAGTGAGCAGAGTCCCTCCAGCAGGTGGGGTCCCTTGGCCTGGGCTGCAGGGTTCAGGCTGAAACCCGCTCTCTGACACCCCCCTGAGGGGTCCTGGAGTACAAGAGGGCACTCTGCAAAGTTGCTGCCATACAGGATGTGGAATGCAAATGCAAGTGTACAGTAAACCCGATTTGGGCATCACAGTGCTACAGCAACAACATAACCAATGACCGAAGGTGGAATTGTGCAGTCCCTGAGGAATTGGGCTCCTTCCTCTCTGGTTTTGGGGTACATCACCAGAGAACTGCCACTGCCAAGTGACTGCATCTCGGCAGCTCCTGTGTTGAGTGTCTGACCCTGGTGGTCAGTGCAGGTCATAGCGACTGGTTGGATGGTCAGACACTTAGCATATTAGCCTTTTATATATATACTAGAGGCCTGGTACATGAGATTTGTGCACTATGTGGTGGTGGGGGGCGGGCCCTCAGCCTGGCCTGCACCCTCTCACAGTCCAGGACCCCTCAGGGGATGTTGGCAGACAGGCAACCTTCTTGCAGTCCAGGCCTCGCACAGTCCAGAACCCTTACCTCCAGCCTGCAGCAGAGGTGGGAGAGGCTCCCTCCACCACCTCTGTGTGCGGCACTCCTGCATTGAGCATCTGCCCCCTGTTGGTCAGTGTGCATCTGCCCTTTGATTGATTTGCATATTATGCTTTTATTATGTAGGATTATGTAGGATAGATTAGTATCCTAAAAAAATTCAAGATCAAACACATTTAAATAAATCAAGAACAATATTTTATATGACCTAAGTAGGAAGTACAAACAAATTAACTGAACTGATAAGGGATGTCAATAAAGTGACCAAATACAAAATTAACCTGCACAAATTAAGCTTTTCTATATACTAGCAATAAACAGTTTCAGAATGGAAAGGATAAAAAATCCAAATCACAGTCACAATATCATAGAATCTACAAAACACCAAGAAATCTAACAAAGGGGTAAGACTGATAAAGAAAAAAGAAGTATGAAATGATACTGAAAACATTATAGAACAAAAAAACAAACAAGAAAACCCTGAACAAAATGAGAAAGACACTCCTAAATGAAGTAACTGAATGTTGGCAAAGATGACAATTATTCCTAAATCAGCCTACAAATTTAGTGCAATTCAAATAAAAATCCCAGAGTTTGAGAAACTTATTCTAAAATTGATATGTAGGGGTGGCAAAGTATGAAAATGATGAAGAAACACTTTAAGATGTAAAAGAGGAAACACTTGCCTTATTCAATATCAAAATATGCTCCCAAAGTTTAATAATTAAAACAGTGTGGTGTTTTACAAAAACTGACAAATAGGTTAGTAATATAGAATTCAGGATCCAGGAACAGATGAATCAATTTATGGGACTCTTGCTTATGATAAAGATGGCATTTCAGTTAGTGAAGAAATTATATGCAAAAGGGTATTGAGAAAATTACCTATTCATCTTGAGAAATAAAGTTAAATTTCAATCTTATACTTTCACAAAAGTAAGTTAGTGATGTATTAAAAAGTTAATCATAAAATCTAAATAAAAAAAACACTGAAAGAAAATATAGGATGCTTTTTAAATATAATGCTGAAATGGGGAAGGCCTTGTTATATAAAACACAGATTTAAAAAATCAGAACAGAAAAATAATAATGGATCTGATACAGAAAACCACAAACAAAATAAAATACTTTTCTATAGGAAGAAATGTTTGCAAGATATAAAAACACAAAAGATTAATGTATATATCACCTAAAGAACTCATAAATCAACATACAATCCTATATAATAAATAGCTAATATGCTAATAGTTGTGACGTACTCACATCATAATGACCAATCAGCAGGAGGCTACAGTGCGGCGGGGCAGAGCCACTGCATTGCTCAGGAGACAGGGTGGAAGCAGGGCTGTGCTCAGAGGAGGTGGGACCAGCCTGAGGTGATTCACGGGACCAAGGGCAGGGCTTGAAGTGGCCAGAGAAGGCCGAGGGGTTGGGAGTGGGGCTAGGTCCACTCGAGCACAAGGTCACTAGTCTATTATAATAAAAGCATGATATGCTTATTAGACTGGACAGCTGAACGACCTTCCAGGTGTCCTTCCAGACAAAGCCATGGTGAAGGGAGCTGAGGCAGAAGCAGTTAGAGGTGATCAAGCAGGCAGGTATAGTGGTTAGAGGAGATTAGGGAGGCAGGTGAGTGGTTGGGGGCAATCAGGCAGGCTGAAGAGTGGTTAGGGGCGATCAGGCAGGCAGGCAGGGGAGTTAGTAGCCAGCATTCCTGGATTGCAAGAAGGTGCAGACTGGGCTGAGGCCCCTTTCCCCTACCCCCATCGTGCACAAATATCATGCACCAGGCCTCTAGTGATATAGAAAAATAGACAAGGAATATAAATAGACAATTCACAATAAAAGAAATGTAAAAGGTCACTATGTATGTAACAAATACTCAACATTATTAATAAAAGGGAAGTGCTAATTAAAATAAGGATGTGATATCAATTTTTACCCATAATAAGATAGACAAAAGTGTTGGAAATGGAAACCATTCAATAATGGCATATAGAAGCTTTTGGCTGCAAGTAGCCCCAAGCCATGACTTAAACTACCTTGAGGAGCTAGTTAGTTTTTTATCTGACATAATCCAAAGTCAAGAGGTATAGCAGCTCCAGGTATGGTAACTTCAGAGGCTTGTAATGACATTGGTGACACAGATTCTTCCTCTCTCTTGGGTATATAAACTTTATCCCAAGGTTTTTCTCTTATAGTGATGAAAGGGTTGAGGTGGGTCCAATTACCACATCCAGTCCTGATGGGCTTCAAAGAAAGAGGAACCTTTTCTAGTGACCATTTTAGGAGAGAGGAAACCTTTCCAGAACTCTCTGCAGGCCGGTTTTTTTTTCCTGGGTCCCTTGCCCATTCCTAAGTCTATCTTTGTAAAGGAGCATGAGTTTATCCTCGTCATCTGGGGAGTCAACCACCATGACCTCTCTAAGGAAGGTATAGGAAACCGGTACTCTCACGGTTGAGGGGAAAACGCATTAGCACAGCCATTGTTATCTTTCCAAATGTGAAATTTGCACATTCTTTGAATCATCACTTCTGGCATCTATGCTACAGAAATACTGGCGCGTGGCACAAGAGACATTTACATTGCTATTTATCGCAATGATGCTTATCTTAAAAATTGGATACCCTCTAAATATCCATCAGTCGTGGAATGGTATATTCACACAATGCAATACATGGTAGCTGTTTCAAAAAAATCTCTGAGGCGTAAGTGAAAAAATTGTTATAAAAATGCTACATTTATGTTATCAACACACATATAAGCTACAACTATTTTCATGCAAATGTGTAGGAAAGGAACTCACATGCCTCACTTCTAAGGAGAGTCAACTGGTGGAACAAGGAGTTTTTTCTTGCTATTTTTTTGCTTGATATTTTTTATTTCTTACAATAGTGGCTTAGACAATAAAGACATTTAAATATCTCACATAAAACGTCTGGAAGAAGGAACTCTGGAGCAGGTATGGGTAGCAAGGCAAGGATATCGGCAGGGCTCCAGATCACTCTCTCTGCATGGTCATGCCTCAGCATGTCGGCTTGCTATCCTTCAATTTTTGCAGACATTCCTAAACGTTCTCAGTTCACAATGCCCTTAATGTTTTAGAATTTTTGTTCCTGGCACCACTAGGCCAAAAGAAATATCTGACATTTCTGTTTATAGTAGATTAGCTACACCCAAAGAATTTAATGAGTACTTATGTACTAACAATGTAGAAGCCATTTGGAAAAAAAAAGTACACATACGTTGAAAGAAAAATTACTTCCATTTAATTGATGAATAACTACAATTACTTACAAATGGGATGTGTGCACTGCACAACTCCTCACACCTCCCCACTGCCCTCACATTGCTTTTCACACAGGACTTTCCTTTAAGCATAGCCGCTGCTGAAACCTAGCTTTACAGAGATATGACGTCACCCAAAGGAACGTAGTGGGATCTAACTTTGAACCTGTGAACCACCTCGATCTGGTAATTGGCACCATGTTTAACAGATGTCGGATATCACTGCTTTTAAGTTCCTCTTGAAGCTTTACTTCATGCGTTCTCTGTGAGTGGACTGTGGCATTCCAGGGTGTCTCAGCACAGTTTGGAAACTGTGATTGCAAAATGGTTGCATCAGTTTCAAGCGTGCGTCTATACACTACAATGTCCATGGAAGGAAGAAGCTACAGGCTTTCTCATTAGTTCATTTAAATTTTTTTTCAAGTTTATTAAGACATAATTTTATACTCTAAAATTTTGAGTGGATGATTGGAAGAGTTGACAAATGTAGACATCTGTATAATTATTACCACAATCAAGACACAGAACATCTTCATCACCCAGAAAACTTTCTTTGAACCCCTTCTCACAAACCCCCAGCAGTCGCTGATCTGTTTTTTACCACTCTATATTAAATTGATCATTTCTAGATCTGCAGAGAGTCGGAACACGCAGTGTAGATGCTGACGCTGCACGGTGATTCTGAGATTCATCAGTGTTGCCACCTGTATCAGTACTGTAGTTCACCCATTTTAACTGAAGATTAGTATTCTATTGTTTGAATATACTACAATTTGTTTATCCATTTACATACTGGCAAACAGTTGTTTTTTCTCCAAGTTTTGGCTATTATGCATAGAGCTGCTATGAACACTAAGATGCAAGTCTGTGTGTACATGTGTTTCTCTCTTGGATTACCTAGCTACCTGTCTGTTTGTCTATCTATCTATTCATCCATCCATTTTATCTATCATTTTAAAGAGATAGTAAAATTATTTCCAGAAATCTTCCATCAGACTTTTGCTTATGCTGGCCAGTCCCAGGTCACCCTCACACTCCTAATCCAATTACTAGAAAGAGGAATGGGGTCATCTTGAAGCAATCAGTTCACATCCTTTGGAGCTAGGGGCTGAGGTTTTCCTTGAAGCAAGTTCCCTCCCAAATAAAATTGGAAGAAGGGAGAGATGGCTCTTGGGTATGCAGTCAACCATGTCTGCCTCTTTACTTTGTCTGCGGGTGTTTTTACTACAGAATATGGTAGCATCATTATTTACTTGTCACAGTAGGAACCTTTTCTATGACATAAAGGTGCTTAAGTATATCTGTTACTGACAGATATCCAACAGTCCTAGAAATAAGGCATATAAAAACCTTGACAGAAAGAGAACTGCTCTGGGAAATATGATTTGAGGGTGCAAGTGTCATGTGGAGAAATTTTACCAACTAGCTGCCAGATGTGGGCCTGCCCTGGGCTGAGGTGCAGCTGGTCTGCCCTCCAGTAAATCAGATGTGGGAGGCAAGGACCATCTGGCACATAAACTTGGCAGAGCCTGGAAAGACAAGCTAACTCACGTGTGAAGCTATTATTATTGTGGATCCAAATGAACAGAGCCTGGCACTGCAAAACAGGGAGCTGCCTCCTTCCCCAGGGCTCCTCTCCTGCTGCTGCTGATGGGAGGTGGTGGTGGTGGGGGAACATGGGAGAGAGGGATGGTTCCCGGGCCCCAACACTTCCCTGGTCAGAGCTGGCTGGTTTGTGCTCTCAGGAGCTCCAGGAGGACTGGTGCTTTAATCTGACTCCACTTAGCACTCCTCCCCTTTCTCATCCCTCTTTCCAATTGTCTTCTTTTACTAAGAGTTTATCTCCTTACTTGCTAAGCTTCTCTATTGCAGGGACCACATTTTATTTATGGTAAATCCTCACTTAAGGTTGTTTTTTTTTTTTGAGTTAAATGAGAGTTGTTTATTTTTAAAAATAAGTTAAGAATTAAGTTCCATGTATTTAAATTTTTTTCCCCATTGCCCCCCCTCCCTCCCAGGCATACCCCAACCCTCCAGTGTCTGTGATCATTGGTTATGCTTATATGCATGCATACAAGTCCTTTGATTGATCACTTATCTACCTCACCTAACTTTAATCTTTCTCCTGTAATTTCACAGTGTTTTATGCTTTATGATTTTTGTCCTCCTGAGAATTATCAGTCTACTCCCTTTCTGTACTCCTGATTCTATTATATTCACCAGTTTATTCTGTTGATCAAATTTTTAATTCACTTAATTTTTAGATTCACTTGTTGACAGATATGTATTTGTTGTTCATAATTTTTTGTCTTTTACCTTTTTTCTTCTTCCTCTTCTAAAAGAGTACCTTTCAGCCTTTCATATAATACTGGTTTGGAGTTGATGAACTCCTTTAGCTTTTTCTTCTCTGTGAAGCTCTTTATCTGCCCTTCAATTCTGAATGATAGCTTTGCTGGATAGATTATTCTTGGTTGTAGGTTCTTGCTGTTCATCACGTTGAATATTTTTTGCCACTCCCGTCTGGCCTGCATCGATTCTGTTGAGAAATCAGCTGACAGTCGTATGGGTGCTCCCTTGTAGGTAATGAACTGTTTTTCTCCTGCTGCTTTTAATATTCTCTCTTTGTCTTTTGCTCTTGGTATTTTAATTATGATGTGTCTTGGTGTAGTCCTCTTTGGATTCCTTTTATTTGGGGTTCTGTGTGCTTCCTGGACTTGTAAGTCCATTTCTTTTACCAGATGTGGGAAGTTTTCAGTCATTATTTCTTTAAATAGGTTTTCAGTATCTTGCTCTCTCTCTTCTTCTGGCACCCTCACAATTCTGATGTTGGTACGCTTGAAGCTGTCCCAGAGTCTCCTTACATTATGTTCACATTTTTGGATTCTTTTCTCTTCTTGCTTTTCCAGTTGAATGTTGTCTGCTTCTTTATATTTCAAATTTTTGACTTGATTCTTGCCTTTCTCTAGTCTGCTGTTAGGACTCTGTATAATATTTTTTATTTCAGTCAGTGTATGTTTAATTTCTATTTGGTCGTTTATCATCTTTAGTTGGACCTTTTTCATCTCCTCTTGGGTCTCACTAAATTTATCCATCTTTTCTAGCATATTCTTGAAAAACCTTATAAGTGTGGTTTTGAACTGTATATCCAGTCGTTTTTTTCCCTCCATTTCTTTTGTTTGTGATCCCTTCCCTTGTCTCGGCATTTTCACTATGCCAGGGAAACTTCTGTGTTGAATTCAGCCTTATGATACCAGACGCAAAACCGAAGAAGCCTCTATTGAGCTTGGGCTGGGTGGAGTCTCAGGGCTTAAGGGACCACCTTGCCTTCCAGTCGGCCCTGCCCTCCACGGCCCCCGAGTCTCATGTGACTCGGTAATGGCTGGAGCAGTCCCTGTGCCTCTAACCGCTGCCTTTCCAGCTCCCCTGTGCAGCAGGACCACATGAGTCTAGGTCTCTAGGGTTTCATCCGAAACAGGGGCTTAGTGGAGTCAGAAGTGGCACAGTTGGGAGGGTCTATCCCCCACCCACTCGCGAAAGCCAGCGGCACAATCAGCAGTCTGTCCGTGCACGGCACCAGGCCTTTGATCTTTTGCGACTCCCCTAAGTTTCTGTGCACGTCTCCCTTTTCACAGTCCAAACTCCCCCCGTATGAGTTTCGGCTGGATCTGAGGTTTAGTGTCATAGGATAAGGGGTTCAATGCCTTTGAGAGTCTCCGTTTCCCTCCCGCCAGAGAAAGCCAGCCAGGTACTCCGGCACCACGCGCGGGTCTCTGTACCTCAGCTTTTTGCAGCTTCTCTGGGTCTCCGTACCTCAGCTTTTTGCAGCTTCTCTGGGTCTCCGTGAGGCCCTCTCTTTCCTTCTAGTTGTAGAACTTCCACTCAGCCAGCTTTCTTGTGGTTCTGGATGATGTCCGTTCTGTCTTTTAGTTGTAGTTTTGAAATTGTTCTGCGAGGCAGCAGTGTAGGTGTCTACCTATGCCGCCATCTTGGATTCCCCCCTCACTTAAGATTGTTGATAGGTTCTTGGAAAAGGCAACTTTAAGCAGAACAACATAGATAAAACCAATTTTAACATAAGCTAATTGATGTAAATCAGAGTTAAGTTGCAATGGCATATTTAAATTCCAAATAAACACCCAACACATTTCCAATATTAAACATTGAAAAAAGATGAATAAAAGTAAGCCAGATCATTATTTTCCAGTCTGCTTGTTCCAGTTTAGAGTGACAGGTGGCAGGAGTCTATCCTGACAGTTCAGGGTGCCAGGCAGGCACCCTCCATGGACCTGGAGAAATCCCACACAGACATGCCAACTGTACACAGTGGCTCAAGCCTGGAATTGATTTTTTTTCCTCATCAATACTATGACAAAACTATATTATTTAATGACCTGCTGTATTTTGTTCTCCATCCCTGCTCCTAGCATCTTGCCTTGAACAAAGCAGGTGCTCACCAAGTTGTGAGAATGTCCTTGCCACAGGTAAGGACAAGAGGGAAGCATATGACAGTAGCATTTTCCCCTTCCACTCTTTGTATCTATTTCTAGATATCTGTTGATGAGTGACATCAAAGAAGAAGCCTAGAAACTAGTTTGTAAACCTAGCCTTAAAAAGCCCTGTTGGCCCCAATTCTCCATCATCTGCTAAGAATCATAAGCTGAGTTGGAAGACACCCTAAGAGTGAGCATCTACACTAATAATAGAGAAACATGCAAATTGACCATATCTCTACTACACCCACAAGCCATGCCCACCAGTCAATCAGGAGTAAGTATGCAAATTAATCCAACCAAGATGGCTTCGGCCACGGAGAGAGCAAGAGGCTTGGGTTGTTCTCAGTGGTAAAGGAAGTCAAGTTTCCCGTCCTGCCCTGGCTGGCCCTGGCTTCCACTCAAGACTATAAAGTTTCAATTATAGAAGATAAATAAATCCCAGATACCAGGGCCTCACACGGGGGCGTGGCCAGCCTGCAAATCACTGCAGGCCTCTCCCCCAGGCTGCCCCATGCCCCAAGGGTACCCCCACCCTGATCTGGGACACCCTTCAGGGCAAACCAGCTGGCCCCCACCAGTGCACCATGCCTCTATCCTATCTAATAAAAGAGAGATATGCGAATTGACCATCACTCCAACATACATAATGGCTGCCCCCATGTGGACACAAGATGGCCACCACAGGACCAGTCCTGCAGGGAAGGGCAGTTGTGGGGGACCCAGGGAGGGCAGTTAGGGATGACCAGGCTGGCAGGGGAGCAGTTAGGCATCAACCAGGCTGGCAGAGAGTGGTTAAGGAGTGATTAGGCTGCCAGGCAGAAGCAGTTAGGGGCAATTAGGAAGGCAGGCATGTGAGCAGTTGGGAGCCAGCAGTCCTGGATTGTGAGAGGGTCTAAACGGGCAGTTGGACATCCCTCAAAGGGTCCCAGATTGGACAGGGGTATAGGCTGGGCTGAGGAACACACACCCCCATGCATGAATTTTGTAAACGCGGCCTCTAGTTCTACAGATAAGAAGCCCACATAGTTGAAGGACTTGCTCAAGGCCATATTTCTAGATGGTGGCAGAACAGAAGACTTATTTATAATCCACCTTATTTCTATAAGGACTTAAGACAGTTTTTAAGGATGACTAAAATATAAAAATTTAGCATAATACAATTAAGAACAAAGGAAGAAAGCAAACAACTTAGAAAGGAGCTGAGAGTGAGGTCAAAACAGAATTGTATAACAAAAGACCACCTGGAAGGGGCCAGCCTCAGCCTTGACTCTGTTCACACATCTATGTGTCAAAAAAAAAAAAAAACCTCAAAAAAAACCTAGGCAGACACAGAATGCACAATGTGCATGAAAGAGAAATGGTCCAGGAGCTCAGAGAAGACCAGTCATTGCTAGTGCCAGGATGTGACAGGCACTGCTCATAAAAAAGAGAGCTGTGTGCTTTAATGAAAATCCTCCACACTCGGACCCCCACAGAAAAAGCACCTCTTAGTGCCAGGCTGGTGGCTGATGGCAACACAGTGAGACTCATCCTAAGAAAAAGCACTTCATTGTGGGGGTAGGGAAGAACTGAGAACCAAACTGAGGATCACCAGTAGAGGAAAAATGCTTGTTAAATAAAGATGTAAAAAAATTTAACTTAGAATCCTGTGGCATCAGGATTTCAATAATAATCACTGTTCTTAATTAGCACCCAGAGGCACTGTAGGCCCTACAGTATTTTCAGAATCATCTAAGAAAAATTTTTAAAAAATTCAATCTGGTTTCATATTAATTTAGCACTTAATTAGTTACTGTCATCTGTTCTGGCTATTTCATATGTTTGTTCTAGCCCCTTCAATTAGATTGTTATTTCTTTGAGGGCTGGAGTTCATGTATAGGGAAATTACCATTTTACATAGCAAAAGAAATGTGAATTCTCTTAGATGGACTATAAAGGGAAAATCTCTGTCCAAGGAGGGACCACTAGACTTTCCAGCTAATTCTTCTGAGCTCTTGGTGGATTTATATTGCTTCTTCCACAGAAATGGGCTGGGGGGGCGGGCACAGGTGGTGGTGGTGGTACTGCTTTTCCACTAACACTATCTCTTTATGTCAGTCGCTTATTATCTTACAATACATTTGAGACTAATTTGGAATATCAAATAAGACCTTATAAAAGTCTTGGGGATAATAAGAGGAAAATAATTATAGTGAGTAATCTGAAATGACAGAATCTAATTTACAATCATTACCAACATCAACGCCAAGTGATCAATGCTATTGATCACTTGGGAATTATTGATTCACTGTGTTATGCAGATCATCCAAGTTTTGAAACATTTGTTAATATTGACATTTGTTAATATCATTACCAAAATCATTTTTAAAAGTCTTTAAGTACTGGATAGCTGTCAAGCTCACGGGTTTTCCAAAATTCTAATTTAGCTTGGAAGTTTAAATTTGAAACAAAGACTGTCAATTTGTTCATCTTTGAGAAGTCTGCCAAATACCCAAATGTGAATAATTATAGTTTGTTTGCGATCATTCCTTAAAGTAAAAATGGTGCTCCACGAAAAAGCAACTAATTCAGCTTGCAACTTAATCACACTACTACTTTTCCTTGAGAGCATCATCATCATCATACTTCTTTTTTGAAGCGAAAGTGTTTTACGAGTACTTCCCATTTTATCACATAGAATATTAAAAGGACATATACTCAGTGGTCAAGATTTAATAAGTGTGACAATTGTGACTGCTTCTTCAAGGTCATTCTTGAGGACATTTTTTCTGCAAGTGCAAAGGATATAGTGGTGCCCCTGTCTTGGTTTATGCTGAGATACCAGTATTTGCACCAACCATTTCTCTCATATCATCAGATCAATTGTCAACACAATGAAAAAGGCAAATAACATCTTGGTATTATTATGAAAATAGTTCTTTTTTGTGTATATCTTCTGAAAGATTCTAGTGGGCCCCCAGATGTCCAATGACCATACTCTGAGAACCACATCTTTAACCCTATACCTTCTAAGATCATCTCAAGCTCATCCAGAATCCTTACACCCAGACCCAGTAGATCAACAGCTAGGCTCTCTCCAGTCTACCAAAATGAATGTCCTCTTCTGTCTCTTCCCTAGATGTTTGGTGCTTAAAAGGATAAGGTCCTTCAAAATAAAAAGAAACCATGTGTATTTGCAGGACCATGATCATATCAGACTGGGTATGAACATCATTAAACCAATATTTGTAAAGAGGAGTCAATTGAGATGGTCCATCCTGAGCTCTTTTAGAGTCCATAAACATGCCCTGGTTTGTTCTCTCTCCTCTACATGCCCTTCACATGAGCTAGCGTGCATAATGTTACTGACCCAGAGGTGGTTCCTGGGGGAGAAATAGGCTGCCAGAAGCACTATTCTTGTATCCCAGACCCTCATATGCTTTTCTCTGACCAGGAAATCCATATGTTCATATCTTTATATCTGTAATTATGGTCACTACTCCTACACTGATCTTTATCTTGCCCTGAGAAGTGCTCAGTTGGTGATGAGAAGTGCAGTGATAATATTGTATGGTAAAGACCTATGAGAACGTTGGGCATGCTGATAAATGGAGTGGTTCTTCACAGCTGTATTCTTTTGTTTTAGAAGAATGTTACTGTTTTGTCATATTTATTATAGATCTATTTAAACAAAAGAAATAAAAACATTACAAGCAAGATTTAGGCCCCCTAAGCCTAAATCCTTTAGATATTCAGTTCACACTTATTTTGAAGAATGGCAGTGAGGAAAGGGCAAGAAAGGGTGCTTGCACTCTCCTCCTCCCAGTAGTTCACCTTTCTCCAAACGTGCCAGCCGCATTCAGCAAACAAAATCCAGTACAGTTAATGGATAGATGCTCCAAAGGCAGTTTAGCAGTTGATCTCTTCACCCCACCTCAGGTTCCCCACTCTAACATGCCATCCTTATGCAGGACTCTTTTTGGGAGGAGTTTTGGAAACTGTAATTTTCCGTCTAGTGGCATTCATGGGAGTTTTGATGGGCCTTATGAACTGGTTCTTCCTGCACTGCCCACACCTGTTCTTTGCTCCTTGTCGGGCTGGAGTTACATAAGCAATGCACACACGATGACTTGGTCAAACAAATCGTCAGTTCTCTATGTCCCCAGTCAGGAGTAAGAGACAACACAAGCAGCCCAGTGTTGCTCTTCTTTTTCCTCTATTTCTTCACAGCTACTGTCAGATTGCCTGACAGTTTTTGCTTTTTTGTTTTGTTTTGTTTTGTTTTTAGCTGCATCTGAAACTAATGCCTCCAACCTAGGAATTTCCGTTATATCACTCAGCTCATGGCAAGAGCAATGGGCTTCTCTGATTAGTGAAGTTGAAGAACAGAGATGAATCATAGCAGCTTTGTATTCTAGAACATGGGTCTGGGTGAGTGAATGGAGGAGAGCAGCCAAAACACAATGCCAGTAGTGACTCAATTATTAATAACTTTAAATGAACTTAAGTCTAGAGACTTATGTTGAATAAATATATCCATTTAATAAGCATTAGAGAGAGGTGAGGTGCTAGGGTTAGGGAAAGAAAGGCCTAGGAAACTACCTGCTTCTGATAATCTCTTGCACTCAGTTTCCCTCTCCGTAAGACGGGCCTGGTTACAAACTGCTCTCAGAGGGCTGTCAGTGTGAGCAGTATATTTTAAAACATGCGTTGGGAAATACCTTACAACAAATCAAAGGCAATTGTCACAGGGACAGGAGTTGGGCTTTATACCACACAAGGAGAAAATGACAGACCTCGTCTTCTAGATCAGTCAAGCATCCAACCAGAAAAGCAGGAATTATTATGGCTCTTCTCAGAAAACTGGAGGGTGCCCTTACAAGCCAACTGGAATAAAAGCTATTGTGCAGAACTTCCTATAATTTGAGAATCAGGTAGAGCAGGACTTAAGAGTTCCATATGGGTACCTGAAAATATCTAGGTAGTTACATGTAGAATGTGATTTTGACTAACTTTCATATGCAGACATAGGCTGGGAATTGCCCCTCCACAGATATGGAAAGGAACACCAGGACAGAGTAATGACATCAACGGAGGATGCTGATCTAATCCTTAGCACTTCGGCATCTTCTGCATTCTCAGACCTCCAATGAGACGGATGATTGAGGGCTTTTGGAAAAGAAGCAGAATTAATCACAGCCAGGTTAAGTGGTAGCTGAAAGTCAGTTGCTGAATAACATTGAGGCTCTATCCCTATTCACTTACCCATCACCTCCAACAGCCCAGCCTTTTATCTGATGATTTAGTGACATTCATTAGAACAAAAGCTTCACCCCTCTACAGCAATTTTCCTAGAATTGATAAGAAGAAGATTTGGCAAAATAGACAAAGTTCTAATAGGTTAAGAGATTAATATCCAATATTTACATAGAAAGCAATTTGGTACTTTCATCAACTTCACCGTTTGTTGTATTTAAAGAACACAAGCAAAGATTTGACAATTATTTGGATTATTTAAGCCACATGCCTTCAGATATCAAAATGGATTAGACCACATCACATCTCTAGATATATGGTGTCCACATATTTTTAAAGATCTCTTGAGTTGGGTCTAAAAAGATGCTGCTGCATTGAGACTGGAAGATGAAGAGAGCTTAACCCTCAGTAGATAAGGTGACTTGTTTATGACTGATGCTAATTCTGTATCCTCCAAGCACTCCTGGAGTCATTAGGCTAGTTAGGGTAGGTGAGATGCTGAAATCTATTGGTCATGTTTGATTATGAGGCATATTTAGCACAAATTCTCTGTGGGGACATATGTTAATTTGTAGATACAGAGTCTCTTGGCTATGGTGTGTAACCATGACCTTTAGTGCTTGGCTCAGTGAATCATTCCATTCAGCAAGTGCTTTTATTGAATCTTTATTATGTATCAGACAGTGTAGCAGGTGGTAGGGATAGAGAGATGAAGGACACAGGCAGTCCTTGATTTCATGGGTCAGTGTAGGAGACAGGTAAGTGGAAAAACAATTATCCTCAGTTTGGTAAGTGCTAAGGAAGCACACAGGAGGTGCACTCTGCCCTGTCTGGCTGTTGGCTGAAAGAGGGGATGAAGTGATTCTCCAGCAGTCTTAAAGGATAAGAATAAAGGGCTGAAGAAGAGAAAGGGTGGGGTAAGGAGAGGGTGAGAGGCAACAGAATGTTATTCCAGGCAAAAGGACCAGGATGAAGAAGCGAGACACAAGTAGATCTTTCTGAAGCACCAGGTGTACCTGTGGGTAGGGAAGTTGGGGTTGGGGGGAAGGGGCCAGAGCAAGAAGGGTCTGGATGCCCTGGACAGCACTGTGGACTTTATCTTAAAAGCAATGGGAAGTTATGAGGGTATTAATCAGAAGAGTGACAAGATCAGATGTTTAGAAAAGTTTGTTTTGGCAGCAGTGTGAGGATGGAATGGTGACTCCAGGGAGGGCAGATAGGAGATTTTTGCTAGAGACCAGGAAAGAAGCAATAAAAATTTAAATAAGGTGGTAGGCCTTATTCTGTATCAGACAGATCATGAATTTAATGTCAGTTCCTTCTAATATTAACTGTGTGACCTATGGCAAGTTACCTTCCCTCTCCAAGTCTCACTCTCCCATATATAAGATGGTTCAATGAGTACTTACCTGGGAAAGTTGTAAAAATTAATTGTAAATGCTTGGTACAGTGCCTGGAAAGCAGTATTCACTAAAAAATGACAACTTTATTCTTATCCTTGTTCTTATGCAGCCATCCTGATGTGGATAGTCTCTGTAAAAACAGGCACTGAAACAAGGACCTAGGGCAGGGCATCCCAGGAAGCACAGTGAGGAAAGTGAGACAGGGAGGGAGGAAAGCCAATGAAGAGGGTGTTACTAGGTGGGTCTCTGCTGTGGGCAAGTGGGTCTCAAATTCACTTGAAATCCTCAAGAGATAGAAATTGTTCCTTCAAGGGATGGAAAATTGCAGTATTTATCCACCAACACCTGCCCCTAATTGGCTGTGGGATGGCTTTGCAGTTCTTAAATCCCTAGTACAGACTGCTCTGTGCACAGGCCAAACAAGCTTCTGTGGCCTTAACTCTGGTGGGACCCCAAGACCTCAGCAAGTCTCAAGCAGTAGACACAGATGCTTGAGATGGAAGCTGTCATTGTGTAACCGGAAGTGTCCATTGCAGTTGAGGTGAACTCAGAGATCAACAGTGAGAACATGGGCAGAGTGTCATATCTGCTATAGTAGAGTAAAGGGACAGTTAAACAGTATGTAGAAAGTAGACCTTGATGAGTGGAAGTAAGAAATATGGTGAAGTCTGAGAATGACTTTTGTGTTTTTGGTTTGATCTAAAAACTGCAGTCTCATTAATTGAGTTTAAAACAATGCCAGAGGGGTAGTTTTGTGAGTAATGGTGGCAGAGAAGAAAGGATAGAAAGGATGATTTTGACTTGGACATGCTGAATCCGAGACATCCTTGATCTTTTAAATATATATATATATATATATATATATATATATATATAT
>JAAGEH010000012.1:23897767-23912978 GCA_011751065.1 Lasiurus cinereus
ATATATATATATATATATATATATATATTGATTGATTTCAGAGAGGACGGGAGAAGGAGAGATAGAAACATTAATGATAATAATCATTGATTGGCTGCCTCCTGCACACCCCCTACTGGGGATCCAGCCCTTGGCCAGAATCGAACCTGGGACCCTTTAGTCCACAGGCCAAGGCTCTATCCACTGAGCAAACCAGCTAGGGCAACATCTGTGATCTTATCTAGTGTCATACTGAGTTGACAAATGAAATTTCCCTAATTCTGTTTTAAATTATGCAGGCTTCACTTTGACATGTTGAAATTCCTTAAACAAGTTTTATGGGGGCCAAACCTGTACTCTGTTAATGAGTAAAGATCCACCTAACCTCCCACCCCCATCCCTAACCCTGCTACAAGAGCATGTTTAATCAATTGCTTTAAGTGATGGCTTTTAGAACGCCTGTTGTCTTTTCCTATGTGCTGTTCACATTTTAGATGGGTAAATTGCCTTGTAGATTATTTTTTTCTGAAGAAAGGGAATAATAAATACTCTCTTGAGTTACTGCATAGCTAGTGAAAACTCAATAGTATTTTCAAAACACTTTTGAGTTGTTGTAAAGCACAGTGCTCCATTGAGTATTGTATTACGTTGCTTCTGTTTGCTTTCAAAACTTACAGCATTCCAATTATCCTATTGTCACTGAATTCACTAAAGTTAATATGCTTGTTTACTAAAATGGAATTTTTTAATGATAAAAGCTTATATTTGCCAACTGAAATAAGCTAGATATTTAGCTAATTATACCATGGAACTCATCCTGATTTTATATATGTTTTATATTTTCTCTCCATGTGCATATATATTTGTATTTGGAAATATGCATCCTGTTTTTGCTCTATTTTACAATGAATTGTAATAGATGTTGAAACCGCTTATATTTTAATTTTTTGAAGTGGTTTCTTTGATGGATATTTTATTGTAAGTATCATAGGACATCCAAGTCAATGGAGCCAGACATAAAAACACGAAATAGATAAAATCTAGCTTTAGCTTTCTCTTTCAAGGTGACCTCCCACTTCTCCAAGGGCCTTCCCAGGTCCTACTGCTCACAGTCAAGGTGCCCAAGGGTTGTCAGTACCTCCAAAGAGGTATTTGTCATTCCATCATAATAGTCTAAGCCTGGTGAGTTTGCCTGCGATGTTTACTTTAGCCACACTTGTTTGTACCGTGCTGACTATACATGAGTGAAAGTGGAAGAAGTGAAGAGAACAAACCAATGTCAGAGCAAGGTCAAACTTCCTGCATCTGTTTCATCTTGGTTTCATCTTCCTTAGTGGGTGGGGGTGCACTGACAGTTTTGGTAAAGACTGGCTCCAAAGGAAGGCAAGGAAAGAGGAAGAGAAAATCAAATGGCTATAACTATAGGCCAGGCATTGTCTTATGTTTTCTGTACACACTGTATATTATCTCAATTTAATAAAGAAATGTGATTTTTAAAAATGTACTTGATAATAAACATTTTTTGCAGAAAAACAGAAAGCCTCTTTTATATAGCTCCTATTTCTCTGAGGATTCATACTGCTGACTGCTAGAAGAGAAGAGCCTCATGTACCCCCTGTTTTATTATGTTTTTAAAAATACTTCTTAAGTACTGAATAGTGTGTATGATATTTTTAAGTCCCAAGCAAAAATAAGGTCTTTTAATGGCCATTTATCTAAAGAAAAAATATAATAATGAAGTCATAGAGGTTTTACAAACCTAATTTTTGGAATAATGAAATAGTTTGCACAGTACAAAGTAAAATAATGACAATGACATTATTTTACTTTTGAAGGACTAAAGCAGGCACACACCTTCAGAGATTGGACACTTTTAGATTACAGTGTGAGATTATTCATTCTTCTGCTCTGCAATTGCTGGGACTGCCCAAGAATAAAGCTTTAGATGTTAGGTCAATGCTCAACCACTGAGCACACCAGCTGAGCAAGCTTTATATATGAAAATGGGAGCTCCATTTCCCAGGGACCTGGTCATCAGGTTCTAGAATTGTCTGATAACAAGGCCACATACAATGTTTTCTTTTGGAACCTGAGGTCTGGGCAGTCTGAGCTTCTCAGGCACAGGTTCAGCTCAGTTGCCTGTAGAAACCACCAAACTTTTCATAGGCCATGAGTGGTGAAGCATTTGTTTGTGCCAGCCCTGCTATTCAGCTTGGAGCCACCACTGGTTTTAATTATGACTTCAACAGGCAGCTTCGAGGGCTCCTCTGTTCATGACAGTGCCTCATACTCCATAATTAGTAATAAAAGAACACAGGCACGTCATAAATATAAAGGGCTAAACAGTAATCAGGCAGTAAAGACAATGCATTGGGACTGTTCCACCTAACACTTAGTTTCTTTCAAGTTAAAAACAAAACAAAACAAAAATCTTTTAATTATTTTTTGTTGTTTTATTTGTGAGAGAGGGGGGATAGGGAAAGAAACATGATCAGCTGCCTCCTGCATGCCTCCAACCTGGGATCTAGCCTACAACCTAGGCATGTGCTCTGACCAGAAATCAAAGAGGCAATCTTTTGGTGCATGGGACAACACCCAACCAAAAGAGCCACACTGGCCAGGGCCAAAACAAAAAACGTTAGTTGCTTCATTTTATTTTCTTGCCTGGAATAATTCTGGCCACTTATTACCTGTGTGACTTTTGGTATTTTACCTAACCTCATGGTGGCTGTTTTTTGTTTGATTTTGTTTTTTTGTGGTTTGTTTTTAATCTGTGAAATGGAGAGCATGATAGTTCCCATTTCATGGGGATAGTCTGAGGATTAAATGAGATAATTCATGCAGAGTGCTTTGTAAGGAGCTTCACTCCTATGAAAGCTTGTTCAGTAAATGCTAGCTCTCCTCATTAGCATTTTAATTTCAAGTGAAATGAATGCATAGAGTATAAGGCATAGATCTCAAAAACCTTTCATTATGTACTCTTTCAAACACAAACACACAAATAGATTGGTATAATTACCCCCCCAACACACACACGTGTACCCATGCTAGCATTGACAGTGATCAATATTTTATCAAACTTATTTCATTTGGCAAATTTTAAAGCAAATTCCAAGCATCATGTCATTTCACACAAATTTGAGTGTCTTTTTTATATTAACATCCATAATATCTAAGAGCTTCTTGGAACTATATCTTCCTAATCTTGAACCCCAGCTCCTAGAAGTTACTATGGTTAAAAAGCTCTACTAATGTTTGCTTAATTAGTGAATGAACCATTCAAACAGTTTTCTTTGACTTTATGGTAGATGCGCTATAAATATTTGTTGGGTGAATAAGCAAAGGTGGGAATTTTTTAGAGTTCCTAATGTTTATGGAGATGCACGTTTTACAAAAACAAATATTTTTTAAATTTGTGAGGTTTTCCAATACTTGAATCCCACAGATTTAATATTGCTGTGAACATTAATAGTGCTCCCAAATCATCCCATCCGAGGTTTAAAATTTTTTTATTTTTGTTTTTCTTTATTTTTCCTTGAGATTTAATTTTTGTACTCAGATTACATGAGAATATCTGACTATAGGCATCTTCACAAAAAGCAATTAGCAGATTCTTCAAACACATGACAAATCCTTTATTACTGTGCTTATAAGTGACACGGTTTACAGAAAACCAAATGTAATTAAATAACATTGAACTTGAAATCTACCACAGACTCAAGATATACAAGTTATACTTGGCAAGGCAAAACTTCTCAAACACTAGATTGTTTTAGGTAAAAGACAAATTTTCCATTAAGGAATCCCAACATGTTTTGTTTTTTTGTCTCACAGACATGTCCTTTGGCAATAACTTCCACTTTAGCTTTTATTATATAAAAATATAACAAAATTTCATTATATACAAACATTACATTACACAATGTACAGGTTAAAAACACTAAGAAAATGTCAAGCTGCAAGTAAAATTAAAGTCAATAGCATGATAAGAAAAATTAAATACAGCACACATTTCATAAAAATGACATTAAGTACATTTGTTTTGTTTGCAAATACCAAACAGTACTAATGTGATTGGAAATAGCTCCCAACAACTTCATTTTAAGGCACATCTTGCATATTTATATATACAACACTGAAACCGGTCAATAACTTAGGGGCTTCTCAGAGTGACCTGTATATGTGTGAAGACATGCAGCATGGGGTTACACATTTTCATTGGCTTCCTTCTTTGGGGACAGGTACCTGCCAGGTGGGGACTGATAGAGGGGGACCCCGATCTCCTGCAAGTCTGGGAGCCTCGCTGGACGAGGAGGGGAGAGCAGAGTGACTGTCCTGTCATAGTCTCTGTGCAGTACTTTCTCATAGACGCTCTGCAGCCCCACTGTCTTGGGCAGCTGGGCCTGGTAGTAATTGTCTCTGCGCAGAGGATCCCGAGGCAGCGAAGTACTCTTACAGAAGGTTGACATCTGGGCTGGTGGGTGTGTGGAGGGCTGGGTGTTGGGCCCTCCACATGATGGGCTCCAGCAGCGGTCAGAGTGGCCCAGGATCTTGCACTCAGCCGTGCATGCCCATAGTCCTAACATAAAAGAGAGAGGGAGAGAACATGAATATTACTGAGACTGGTATGCCTCCATTTTCAATATGTCAGACAGGGTTAGGGTGGCTGAAAAGAAAAACCTGTATGAAGATGAATGCCAGTGACTGAAGAATTGAAAGGAACATTGCTGTAACTCCAAGTTGGCTCAGCTTCTTTTGCTGGAAGCAAAAGCCCGCCCTCCACCCCCGCAAAAAAGCCGGTCAGGTCGATGGCTAGCATCTCCCCTGCCTCTGCCAACCAGGGTGGGGCTGTGCTTAATTCAAACCGTGAAGCTGCCTCAACCTTGCGTTTTAAAGTTCATTGTATGGGGCCTGCCGGAGTCTGGAACTCCAGGACTGAGAAAAGTAGGGAAGAGGGAGTGTCGTGAGCAATAGAGAGTGAGAGGAGGGAGTAAGTGTCCAAAGGGGAGGGAGAGGAGGAATGCTGAACTTGGAAGGAAAGAGAAGTCCTCACCACTCTGCATATGGTTGATGAGGTCCTTTTTCAGAGCGTCCCCACTGATGTCGGAATCGCTGTCATTGAAATCACTGTCCCCTTTGCCGCTATCTTTGCCGCTGAACTTCTCCGCTTCTCGGCCAGAGATGGTGTTGAAAGAATGTCCTTTCCACACCGCCACAGGGGGCGCCGGCTCCGTTCCGAAGCCGGAGGCGCCGCGGAAGGGCTGCAGCAGGGGATGGGAGAATCGGGGGTGAGGGTGGGGCAAGGAAGAACAAAAGAAAAAAAATATGTGCGACAGGTTAGGCATCTATCTGGCACGCCCACCCAGACCCCGCCAGTCTCTTCCCCCAGCCTGCCCGTGGAGCACGGAGCGGGGCGCCCAGCCGAAGAAGGCCTCACCTCGGCGTGCGCGCCGCGGAGCCGCTGCTGCCCCTCGAAGTGACAGGAGCTTTCCCCGGTGACGCTGCCGCCCTCCGAGCCCGGCACTTCGGCTGCCGCGACTGCGGGCGGGGGCGCGTCGGCCGCGGGGCTGCCAAAGGGCGTTTTGCCGCTGCCGGGGAAGGTGAGCACGTCGAACATGTTGGGTCTGGGCCCGGCTCCCCGGGCGGCCTCCTCCGGGGAGCCAGGAGCCGAGGCGCCGCCGCCCGCCGCCCCGGGCCGCTCTTCCCGGCAGGCCCCCCCTTTGCGCACCTCCTTCTTGCGGCGATTGCAGGTAGTGGCGATGGCGATGATGGCGGCCAGTAGCAGCGTGCAGCTCCCGGCCAGCACGATGATGACGATGAGTGGCGTATCCCATTGTAGCGCTGACCCGGACGCTGCGAGCCGAGAACCCGGCGGGCGAGAGCGCTCCGGGCTCCCGGCACCGGCGGGCGCTCCCGGCCCCCGCCCGCCGCCTGCTGTCACCACGAAGCTGACCGTGGCAGTGGTGGAGAGCGGGGGACGGCCGCCGTCGGAGATGACCAGCAGCGCCCGGAACACGCGGCCTAGCGGCTCCTGAGACAGATCGCCGGTGAGCACGATCTCCCCCGTGCGGTGGCCGATAGCGAAAGCTTCTCGCGGCTCCTGTTGCAGGAGGTCGAATGCCAGCTCCCCGTTAGCACCCTCGTCCGCGTCCCGAGCTTGCACACGCGCCACGGCTGTGTCCCTTGCAGTGCGCCCTGGCACTGCCACTTCCAGGGAGCCGTTGGCCGGCGCCGGGTGCACCAGGACCGGCGCGTGGTCGTTCTGGTCCAGCACCCGCACTTGCACCAGGGCGCTGCTGGAGAGCTGAGGGACCCCGCCGTCGCTCGCCTGGATGCGCACGTCGAGCTGGCGCAGCGTCTCGTAGTCGAAGCTGCGCAGCGCATAGATGGCCCCAGTAGCCGGGTCCACTGAGACGTAGGTGGACACGGAGCCCCCGGCGCGGCCTACCTCCGCCTCCAGCAGCTGGTAGGTGACCTGGCCGTTACGGCCCAGGTCCGGGTCGCGGGCCGCCACCGTGGCCAAGTAGGCGCCCGGCGGGTTGTTCTCGCGCACAGACACCTCGTAGACCCGCTGTGTGAAGAGCGGCGCGTTGTCGTTTTCATCACCCACGCGCACCGTGTAGGGCCTGACGGTGCGTAGCGGCGGCGCGCCGCGGTCCTCGGCCACCAGCGTCAGGTTGTACTCAGCAATTCGCTCACGGTCCAAGGATGCAGCGGTCACCACCAGGTAGCTGCCCGCGTAAGCTGGCTGTAGCCGGAAGTGCTCGTGCCCGTAGAGGGCGCAGCGCACCTGCCCGTTGGCGCCCGAGTCCCTGTCCGAGGTGCTGACCAGCGCCACCAGGCTCTCGCGCGCCGCCCCCTCTGGCACCAGCGAGACAGCACCGGCCTCTGGTGTCCCCGGCCCGGGAGACGAGGCCGTGACTGCCTCCTCGAGAGCAGCGGCGGCGGCGGCAGCGGCAGCGGCGAAGGGGGAGGCGGCAGGCGCGCCGGGGGCGGCCAGGGGCGTGATGGCGATGTCCGGCGCGTTGTCATTGACGTCGCGGATGCGCACGATGACCTTGCAGGTGGCTGAGCGAGGTCCCGGGCCACGGTCCTGCGCCCGCACGTCCAACTCGTAGGTGTCCTGGCGCTCGTAGTCCACGGGTCCCGCGAGGGTGAGGCGTCCCGAGCGCGGGTCGAGATGGAAGAGCCGGCGCGCCTCCGGCGGGGTGCGGGAGCCGAAGGAGAACACGACCTCGCCGTTGGGGCCCTCGTCAGGGTCGGCCGCGTCCAGGTCGAACAGCAGCGAGCCCACGGGCGCGTCCTCTGCCAGCTCGACCTCGGCCACGGCGCCCTGCGGGAAGGCCGGGCTGTGGTCGTTGGCATCCAGCACACGCACACTGAGGGAGGCCGTAGCGGAGCGTGGCGGGCGGCCGCCGTCCTGGGCCACCAGCTCCAGGCTGTAGGCGGCCTGGCTCTCGCGGTCCAGCTCCTGCAGCAGGACCAGGTCGGCACACTGGGCGCCATCTGCTCGAGTCTGCAGTTCCACGCGGAAGGGGCTGTGTGGCTCGGCCAGGCGCACGCTCTGCAGTCCGTTGGCGCCCACGTCCTCGTCCACCGGCACCTCCAGGGGGATGCGTGTGCCCACGGCCGCGCCCTCGGACACCTCCACGGGGATCTGGGCCCGTGGGAAGTGCGGCGCGTGGTCGTTGACATCCCTCACCTCGACCTCCACGTGCACCAGCCGGAACTGCTCCTGCGAAAAACTGACCACGTCGAAGGCCAGCACGCACTGTGGGGCCTGGCCGCACAGTCGCTCGCGGTCCAGGCCCGCATCCCCGACGGTCAGCTGCCCATCACCCTCGCGCACACGTAGCAGCGAGCTGTTGAACTGCTTCATGAGGCGGAAGCTTGTGTCTCCGGACACTTTCATATGTAGGTCCTCAGCCAAGGTCCCAATGACGGTGCCAGGAGCGTCCTCCTCGAAGGTGCTGTATCGCACTGTCTTGCTCTGGGCCACTGAGAGCACCCAGCAGAGGCTAAAGAGCTGCAAAGGTAAAAGGCAGGGTCTACTCCCGAGCCTTACTGGACTCATGCCGCCAGCCCCAAGTTCTATTCCAAAATGCTGAAGAAAAGATGCCTCTCTGGGTTGCAGGTCGGGACCCGAGTCCCGGGCTCCTCGGAGCACGCCTTTTGCCAGCTCCGTGCGGGAGAAGTCTGGGGGCTGCAGCCTTTTGGCTCCGGCGGGCTCTGAGGACGCGCGGGGGACCGCGGACCCGCCCTCACGGTGCACACCTCCCTCTGTCCTCTAGGCGGCTGCTGCGCCGCCGCGCGCCGCCTCCGTTTTTATAGCCGCCGATATGCAAATCACCAGAGCCAGGCAGCCAATGGCGACCGCGTCCTCGCGCTGCTCCGACGTCAGCCTCTGACAATCCCTTTCATGTGGAAAGGCTTAGAGGGGAAAACAAGAAAGGAAAATTAGGAAATCTTTCCTTTGTTTCTTTAACTCCTTTTGCTTTTCCTTCTCTGCTTGTAGAGGAGTTAGCACAGGTTTTGTTCTTCGTTTCCTTCCGGTGCCGGCTGCTGGGTCTGAGAGCAAACGCGCTGGGATTTCTTCGCGGCAGCTCAGGACCCCCCACCCACTCCCTGCCTTTTGCACCTCGGAGGCTTCCAAGCGCTAGCAGCCCTCTCTCCACAGACTAGCTCTGCCCGACGAGGCTTGGCTCACCTCCTCTGCCTGCTTCCCACGGCGCTCTGAATAGCCTCTCCATTAGGAGCCCAGCGGAGACGGGAAAATTGATTTTATTCAAATTTGTATACGCAATTGTGTTTTGCTACTGTGAGTCCCGGTGATCAGAGTTGCTACTTCTCTTTCAGACAAGAACCCTGCGATGTGTTAGTATGCATGTCACTGTCCAAATGGCTTTCTTAAATCCTGGGCACTAGTAGGCAAGGAAAAAAGTTCCAAATAGGATTTAGCATAAGCTTGAGGAGATTTGGAAAGGTTTCAAAGATCAGTGTGTATCAAAGGCTTATGAAGCCCTCGTTAGCACTGGAAATAGAATGGCATGGCAGGAGATCCCTTTGGAGGACCCAGTGTCTGAATTATTTCACGGTGGCAAGCTAAGGGGAGAACGTTGAACAGTTTCCACAGCGGAGGTGGGCTAACTTGAATATAATGAGCAAACGCCACATGTATCCATTGTGCTCCTCCATTCATCCCGAATCACCGCCATAACTCTGTGGCTAAAGGGTTACGGGTGCTCAATTCCTCACAATACCAGGCTCATATTAACGTGCATTTGGAGAACTTTCCCTCCTGATGCCTGTTCCGCCTATTTAGATGATTTTTTTTCTTGTTCTAATAGGGTCGCTCTGGGAAGAAACATCCCTTTCCAGAAGAACAAAATCACAGCGTGATGTTGAAACCTGGGGAACATAACCATCTGCCTAGGAAAGTGTTGAGCTTCAGCATTGCCAAACTCTGGGCGGGTCAGGTATGGCTGCCCCCCACAGGTATCCTCCTCCTTTTCCCCTCCACCCCCAGTATCCCTAGAGATCAGAAAGATGGGTTTCCAAGTAGGAACAAGAGGAATTTTTACTCATTCTTGTTGAAGAGCTTTACTGAGCAGGCTATGAAAATATGCTAGAAAGGGGAAAGGTAACAGCAAAAGTCACACACTATAAGAATTTTTTTTTAAAGGGCGTTGGATTTGATAAACAAATTTTCTTCAGTAAATACAGTAATGTTTTGAATCCTGCTTTCAGTCCTGTTCTCAGATTCCTATCTCTCAAACCCGAGGGAATGTGTCCTGTTGTTGTTTTTTGTTTTGTATTTCCCAGAAAAGATATAGCAGTCTCCTCAGAGTAGGAGACCAAGCAGGGATCAGGGTGGACAGTAGGGTTGTGGAGGATAAAGGAGGTGCTTGGAGTGCCAGGGAGCAAAAAATGCAGCCCTAACCACCAATTAAAAAAAGCTTTTTTGAGGTTGGGGGTGGGTGGTGGGTAGTTGGGGATTTCTTTTGAGCCGTCACACCTCTTCGTTCCCTTTCCCACCTTTTTACTTTGCAGACTTGGAAATACTAAAAGCAACCAGGCCAGGCCAGCCAGCCGTGCAGGAACAGGGCATGGAAAGGAGACGCCCCTCCAGGACCCCAATTGTCAGCCATCTCTTCCACCATTTATTTCCCCCTACCAATTGCCTCTGCCTCTCTCTCTCTCTCTCTCTCTCTCTCTCTCTCTCTCTCTCTCTCTCTCCCTCTCCCTCTCTCCCTCTCTCCCTCTCTCCCTCTCCCTCTCTCTGACATTTATTTCTCTGGGGTTCCGCGCAGCCGAAAAAACTTTTGTCTTCTTTCTGAATCCCGCAAGTTTTCCACCTGGCCTGCTGGTGGTGAGCTTTGGCGCCCCCGGGGTCCCACCCTCTCTCCTCACCCTTGTATCCGGTTCGCCCCATACTGGAACAGATTCAGAACTAGGCAGGCAGCCTGACAGCGGTCTCTCCTCTGCTGCGGGCATCACCCCGAGAGTCAGGCCCGAGCCACGGGGCTGCTTGCTGAGCGCAGAACCCGGCGAGGAGGGGACGGGGAGAGGCAGCGGGGCCAGAGTCGCGGAGAACTGATGTCTTCTGCTGTTTCCACGGCTAGGCCCTTGTCACGAGTCCGGCCACGGGTCGCTGCGAGCAGGACCCATCCCTGTGGCTCCTGTCCCCGGCGCTCAGTTCTGGACTGGACCGCGGGAGCTCAGCGCTGTTCACTCATTCTCCATCCATCCATCCATCCATCCATCCATCCATCCATCCATCCATCAATCCATCCATCCATCCATTCGGCGGGAGAATCGGAACTATGTTTACTCAAAACACTTCCATGCCACCATCCACGTTCTCAGGACTGAAATAAACCAGGCGTATTTTGTGGGAGCGAAGGGTTAGAGCGGTGCGGAAGGCAGGTAACAGTGAAGGGGGGGTGTGTGTGGGGGGGGGGCGCTAGCAGCAGGTTCAAGGCCTTTTATCCTCTGCCAGTGCCCGGACCGCTCGGACCCGCAGCTGCGAGCGCGGAGCCCTGGGCGGGGCACCGGGGGGAGAGCACGGAGCCGGAGCCGGAGCCGAGGAGCTGGGCGGCGAGCCCCGCTGTCGCTGCCGAGGCCGGCGCGGAGGCCCTTCCTTCCAGCGGGCTGCGGAGGAGTGAAGGCACGCGAGCGGAGCGGGCTGAGCCCCGCGCCTGCAGCCTCCAGCTGAGGGAATGCGGTTTTACACCGCGCCCCGGCGTCTACAGCAACCCCCCGGGGAAGCCGGGGTCCGGGAGGCCGGGTCCGAGGAGCCGGGCCCGGAGGGAGCTCGCCCGCCCCCGGAGCGGAGCCCGCCTCTCCAGAGCCGCTCACACCCACTTGTTACCGCACCAAAGGCCAGGGCTGGCTCCCAGGAGCCCCCTTCTGCCCGGATAGGTGTATGTATTAACTGCCTCGCCCGCAGCTGTCTGGAGACCCCGAGAACAAACGCAGCCCCACAGTGCCGGCCTCTCCTCGGGATGCACACGCCGCGGACTGCGCCCGGCGCCCGGCGCCTGTCAGCGCGCCCACAGCCCGCTTGGTGAGACTCGCGTGCGGACCCCGAGACGGACACGGCGTCACGTGACGGATTAGGGCTCAGAGAGGTTTCCAAGCGGCGACAAAGGGCGGGCTCAGCCTGATCTGGTATCTCCCACAGTTTAGCGGGCAAGAAAATCAGGATATATTTTCATATGTAATAGGATTACCGTTTCCATTTCAAGTTCTATAAAGCATGTAATTTATTTTTAATTAGGATTATATCTGCTAGGAAAGAGAACTAGACTTCGATGGAAAGTGTAATCCTTAAGGATGGATTGGGAGAGGGGTTATTTTTGTAACCTTTTAACTTAAGTTCTGGGGTTATTTTTTTTTTTTAAAGTTCTGGGCCCGTGGAGTGTTCCCCCCTACAGGCTCACTCCCTCGTTTGAACCGGGGCGGGCTTACTTCGGTTTGCTCTCTAGAAATGTAATCAAGCGCTTTTCTACACTCCAAACACGTTATATTTTTTAAACAGTGACCCCACTGTTACTTGGTTGTCAACACTGACACAATGGCTTTTAAACTTTTACACCAAACCACAGTGCAGCATCCTCCCGGGATCCAAACTTATTAGCATTTAGACATTGAAACAATTTGGGAGTGAAGGTAACTAACTGTTGCTCAGTCATTAATTTTGGAATGATGCCAGCACCAGATGCTCAAAACCCTGCACTCTTCTCAGGTCTTGGGCCACTCAGCCTTCTGTGTGGTTCTGTGCCAGAATGCTGGGGGATGCCCACTGGCCTGGAAGGAAGCACAGCTGTTGACTGAAGGCACTGGGAGCATCCTAGATGGGTTCAAAATATGAACATTGCCACTGATTTGCTGTGTGACATTGGGCAGATTACTTGATCTCTCTGAATCTTAGTTCTGGCACGTATGAAATGGGGATAATAATGGTATTTGTAAGGTTGTCTTCAGGATTATGTAAGATACAGTATCAGCTTGGGAAGCCCCAAACACATGTTAGTTATCACTTATTAAAGCACAAGGAAGAAACATTGGCGGTCATAATAATTTAAACCTTTTATTTTAGAGGCGAGGGATTTGTTCATAAAAGAACCCCTCCCTCATTTCCTGATTGGTTCTTTGCTGTAGTTACAATTGTTTGTCGGATTCCTTTGCAATCCCCTGCTCCTTCTAGAAATACTAATAGATATAGTAGTAGGTGTATAGATACATAAGGAAGGAGAAAATGATCATGTGAGGGTTCAAGTAACTTTCATACCCTCCGTGTCATTTAACATCCTTTGGGTACCCTACTTTCTGGTTAAGATCAGATGATGACAAAAAGGGGTGGAGATGAACAGGACATGCCCTGCTGATCAACAGGAGCAGCAACCTCAGAGACATGTAAGACTGAGGGCTGGGATAGAGAGTATTATGATGGGCTGGGCAGAGGTACAGGGGTGAAGAAAGCCAGAGTGAGCAGCTAGGTGCTTTACACACCCATGTTAAGGAATTTTAGATTTATCCTTCAAGTAATGGGAGCTGTTGAAGGATGTCACCCCTGAAATCAATAGGCTCACTAGGGCAGCGATATTTAACCTTTTGCATCTCATGGCACACACACAAACTAGTTACTAAAATTCTGAGACATACCAAAAAGTTATTTTTTTGCTGATCTGACCAGAAAAAAAGTATAATTTTGATTCATTCACACCAGACAGCTATTTTTTAAAAATATATTTTATTGATTTTTTTACAGAGAGGAAGGGAGAAGGATAGAGAGTTAGAAACATCGATGAAAGAGAAACATTGATCAGCTACCACCTTCACATACTGGGGATGTACCCGCAACCAAGGTACATGCCCTTGACCAGAATTGAACCTGGGACCCTTCAGTCCATAGGCTGACACTCTATCCAAACCGGTTAGGGCCAGACAGCTATTGTTGTTGTCTGTTGTAATTTTTTAAATTTGATGCTCTAAGGGAAAGAACTCAGTGCATTTGACTAAATAGTCAAGTGTTGCATGTTTTAAAAATCATTGTTGCACACCAGTGTGGCACAACACACCAGTTGAAAATTGTTGCATTAGGATTAAGGGAGGGTGAAAGATGAGCAGGGAAAAGAAGTGGAACAAAAAGGCTGAACTGGTGGACTTTGTCCTGAGAGGGAGGGGAAGGCAACTCTCTCAAAATACTGATCAGGGAACAGTGACTAGCTAGTTAGTGGGTCCAGCTGAACCCCAAGAGATCCAGGGCAAAGAGGTGTGCATTTTGATGGCCCCTGCTCCCTGTGGGTTCCATCAGAGGAATGTTTCCTGTCAGTCTTATTTCTCCTTTAGCCAGGGGCACAGAAGCCAGCAGTGTGGGAAGAGCAGGTAAGTGATGCTCCAGCCATCACCAGTCCTCTAGAGAATGCAGTTCCTCCTGGGCACCTCTTCTTCCACGCCTTTTCCAAGGATAATGTAAGTGGATGGGAGTGGGAGGGAGGATTTTCTTTTTGCTCAAAAAGCTGATGCTTCTCTGGGTCCAGCCAGGAGCAAGACTGGAGTCACCTCAGGTTATCTTCTGTTGGGTATCTGTCCAAGAGAATCTCGGTGGGGCTGGAAAAGGCTTTTCCACAGCTGGCAATGGCCTGGGGGTGTGAATAGAGAGCCAGCATTTACTTTATGGCTTGAGCTTGAATATGGGTGAAGGTGTGGGGGGAGGAGATTTCTATGGAGCCCTTTGGTTGGAAAGTGTGGGATATTGGATGTGGCCTGGGCTCCTAGGACCTTGCTTATGGTTGATGGGCACTTTGAGGCAGAATTAGGTTCAATACAGAGTTAATGGTGGAAAAAGGAGGTTTTAGTTAACTAAAGGAGCCTTCAGTAAGGAGCAAAATGACTGCAAATCTCTGCTCAAACCATGTGCAGGAGTTCTGCAGTTAGATAAACTGGGTGGATTAACTAACTGCCTTCAGAGCTCAAACCATGTTGTTGAAAATTTTGAGTTTTGTTACACATGATTCAAAGGAAATTAAAACAGAAAGCTAGAGCCTTTACAGAGATAATTTTAATCATTAACTAGTCTAATTTTTCTTCTTCTCTCAATGTCATTGTTGTTTCATGCAGAAGACTTCTGACTCAGGCTTCCTTTGCATGTGATGGCTGAACTTTCTGCTCTAAGTGGGTCACAGTCCACTTTTGAAATGGAAATGCAGTCTGCACACAGCCTCATCCTCAGAGTCCTGGAACCCTGGCCAAGCCAGGGCACAGTGGAGCCCAGCGTTATATATTTCTCTGTAGATCTGAGAACAGTTTTAGGCCATTGATCTCACGTCACCCAGCATCAAGATAGAGTGACGGCTGATAAACTGCATGGTGACAGGCTGTGGCCTTGGGAAAAAAAGTCTAGATGTGGGATAAAAAAAAATAAGTTGATGAATTTGTTATTGGCCTCTCAATTCCCTTCAACCTGAATTTTTTTTTCTTCTGAACACTTTAGAAGCATATATTTTTAGGTAATTTTACAGTTGTTTTTTTGTTTTGTTTTTTTGTTTTGTTTGTTTTTTTGTCCTTCAGAGGTGCTTTGGCCTATGGCTCAGGGAATTTATTTTTATTTATTTATTTAAAATTTTAATTTATTGCTTTGAGAGAGAGAGAGAGACAGAGAGAGAGAGAGAGAGAGAGAGAGAGAGAGAGAGAGAGAGAGAGAGAGAGAGAGAGAGAGAGAGAGAGA
>JAAGEH010000012.1:23916867-24055571 GCA_011751065.1 Lasiurus cinereus
TTTCTTTCTTTCTTTCTTTCTTTCTTTCTTTCTTTCTTTCTTTCTTTCCTTTCTTTCTTTCTTTAGATTTCACATGTAAGAGAAATCATACAATATTGGTCTTGCTCTACTTGACTTATATCACTTAACATAATACTCCAGGTCCATTCATGCTATTGTAAATAGCAAGATTTTTCTTTGTAATGCTCAGTAATATTCCACTGCAGATATATGTCACATCTTCTCTATTCATTTATTTGTCAATGGACACCTGAATTGCTTCAAAATCTTGGCTATTGTAAATAATGCTGTCATAAACATAGGGGTCATTATGTATTGAATTAGTATTATTGTTCTCTTCAGATAAATACCCAGAAGTAAAATTGCTGGGTGGAATGGCAGCTCTATTTTTAATGTTTTTGAAAAACTTCATATTGTTTTCCATAGTGGCTGTGCAAATTTACACCCCCACCAACAGTGCACATGGATTCCCTTTTCTCTATATCCTCACCAACACTTGATATTGGTTGATTTTTTTTTATGATAGTCTTCTGTTTAATTTTAGTAAGTGTGAATTGAGAAAGTTGGGCAAGATTCAGCTCAGTGGGCATCTCAAGACCAGTCAGGCCAAGACAGGAAGCTGCTGCAACTTGAACAGCACTACTGGGAAGTCATGATGCCACAGATGCAATATTCCAGTTTCAGACTGGAATGACATCCTGCCTGTTCTGCTTGCTCCAGGTTCCATACCTATAAGAATTCGGCTCCTGTTCCCTGAGAGACCCCAGATGGATGCCAGTTTCCTAAGGCAGGCCTGGCTGCTTACCATATGACTGCTCAACCCTAGGCTGGTCAAGGCAGCTTCAGCATTTGGGCTTCAGCCGATCTTCTTCATCAAGATCTTTGTGACATTCCTCTTTCCAAGCCTTCAGCTCTCCTGACACCAAGCCCAGCTCAGACATGATTCTTGTTCATTCATAGGTAAGCTTATATTATATGCCATTTATCAAAATCACATTTATATATTATATTCTGTCTCTAGGACAAAGAAACATAGTTCTAGCACACGTCTTGGGAAGGTTGTTACTTATCATACATCCTTTCAATATGTCCTGGCTGGCTTGTCTCGTCATGATTTAAAGGTATTGTCCAAGGCTGAAGACACAGTCTGCTCCTGATAATATTGCAAAACTATTTCCAAAAGTGGTTACAGGTGTCGAGCATTTGATTTTTGCCACACATTGTGCTAGACAGTTCACACACTTATTCTCTCATCAGTTCTGGGAAAAAGGTATTATGACAATTAAAAAAATTAAATAATGTCTGCAAGGAGTCATAGGTGACTAATGGCAAGGGAAAACTTAAATCCAATTCTACTGCTGCAAAAGCCCATGCACTTTCAATGGTATGAAGCTCTTCCCCAATGTCACTACTATCTTGCTTTCCAGGGAACCAGCTGCTCTTTCGGTTTCTCCGTTCTTCCTCAGAGGCCCTCTTAGATTTTTAAATGTGCAGAACTCCAGCTTTTCCTTCTTCAGCCCTGACCCCTCTCCTGAGCTCTATTCTATGCCTTTTAGTTGGGCATTTGGTTTGCTACCAAGCTATAATTTCCCAGGCAGCTAGCAGAAAACAAAATTCATCCCATCACTTCTCCAACTGGTTATTTTTTTCTGATCACTGTCTTTGTCAGCAGCACACCGTCTTCATCTTTTTGTTTTTTATTTTAAGGTTGTGTTATGCTCCAAAATGCCACTTGCATCTAGTTCTATGTTCCTAGCCTATAGTCTCTACTGTTGGTCAGGCCTCTTCCACTTGGGCCTGGATGATTAAAATAGCTTCTAAGGTGAGCTGACTGCTAGAATGCACAGCACCTTAGTGTATATTAGAAAAGGCTCCATTTTATCTGAAGGAGTGCAGTCCCATGACAGGGCACATGGCTTGGCAAGCAGAACCATTCCTGGAATTTGGTTCCTCAGGAAGGAGAGCTTCTGCAGTGAACAACCTGCACAACTGTGCATGGTGACCCTGGAAGAGAGCCCTCTCCTTGCCTCGTGTTTCTCCTTCAAAACATCCTCCAGGGGAACCATGATGGTGGCATAGGTAAATGCCTGTACTTGCTGCCTCTCACAACCATATCAAAATTACAACTAAAATACAGAAAAACCATCATCCAGAACCACCAGAAAGCTTGCAGAATGGATGTCCTACAACTAGTGAAGTTAAGAAGAAAGCACATTGAGACTGGTAGGAGGTGCAGAGGCGCAGAACAGGCTGGTCCAGCACCCAGTGTGCCACTTTTTAAATAGGAAGGGAGATTGTCTCTGTGGAGGCCTCCTGGAGGAGCAAGGGTCCCAATCCCACACCAGACTCCCAGCCCAGGGTCCTAGACTGGGAAAAGAAGTTCCCTTAACTATGGGATGTAAAAAACAGTGCAAATTGGAGTTCAGTGACACAGAGGCTGCTGGAGACCCAGCTGTTCCTCTTAAAAGGCTGGAAACACAAACTGAACTTACAAGGACTTGCTTCCTGAGCTCCAGCGCCAGGGTGAGGTCTGGGGGACACATTTGTCTGGTATCAGGGAAGGAACTTGGGGGTGGCCTTCTCCCAGGTGGAGGTACTCCCAAGGATCATTGTTTCTGTGCTGGGACTTCCCCCCTCTCAGGGCTGACTGGTAGCCATTTCTGTTTGCTCCACCCTGGTGATTCCCTAAGACCCCACCTCAGTCAATTTACAATCCCACCCAAGCTTCATGCAGCTGCTTTTGTATATAAATGGCCTGTCCTTGAAAATTTCAAATAAGCTGCAGCTGGTTCAGGAATCCCCAAACCTCTGAGTTAAAGGCCCAAGGCCAGCACCAGCACCAGCTTGTCTTGCTTCACAGCTGGGCCTTGTCTGCAGACTTCCAACCCTGACACAAAGAGGAGGAATCTGCAGATATTTCTGTAGCTCCTGCTGGATGGCCCCAGGGAGTGGCTGACTTTTGTACCTCCTGAAGACCTAAGAGCCAGTGTACCCAGTGGTCAGTGTGAGACCATACCAGATTACAACTCTTCACATCCATATGTGACACACTCAAGGAACAGACTCAGTGAGCACCAAAGCCCTACTGAAGCAAGTCCTACTCCATAGGAATGTCTCCTACATAGCGGCTCTTCCACTGTTGTAGCAGCTGGTCTTCACAGCAAATTTGTCTGAAGGGAAAAATCTCCTAATGACACCAACAGCAATCAAGTCTCAACTACAACAAGACTGTGCTCACAAAGGGGTGCACCTAGAGTGCCTAGCTCAGGTGACTGGGGAGGCTAAGCCACTGGACCCTACAGGACACCTACTACACAAGGACACTCTACCAACTCAAAGAGACATAGCAGCTCTACCCAATATATAGGAACAAACATAAGGAAGCAGCCAAAATGTGGAGACAAAGAAACATGTTACAGATAAAAGAAATGAAAGAAAGCAAACTATTAAATATAGAGTTCTATACCATGGTTATAAATTTACTCAAGAATCTTCTAGAAACCTCCAAGGAACTTAGTGAGACTTTCAAAGATCTTAGTGAGAATGTCAAACAAATGGAAAAGGACCAGTCAAAAATTAAGCTTATACTGACTGAAATAAAAAATAATAATATACAGGGATTCAACAATAGAAAGAGGATTCTGAGAATAGAGGATTTGAAATATGAGGAAGCAAAAATCCCCAACCAGAAGAACAAAAAGAAATAAGAATCCAAAAATATGAAGATAGTGTAAAGAGCCTCTGGGACAACTTCAAGTGTACCAACATTTGTATCATGGGGGTTCCCGAAGAAGAGAAAGAGCAAGATATTAAAAACCTATTTGAAGAAATAATGACAGAAAACTTCCCCTACCTCAGTGGTCGGCAAACTGCAGCTCGAGAACCACATCTGGCTCTTTGGCCCCTTGAGCATGGCTCTTCCACAAAATACCACGTGCAGGCGCACATGTACAGTGTGATTAAAACTTTGTGGCCAATGCGCAGAAGTTGGTTTTCGGCCTAGGTGAATCTATTTTGAAGAAGTGGCATTAGAAAACTCAAGGGGCCAAAGAGCCGCATGGGCTTGTGAGCCGCGGTTTGCCGACCACTGCCCTATCTGGTGAAAGAAATAGACTTACAAGTCCAGAAAGCACAGAGAGTCCCAAACAAGAGGAACCCAAAGAGACCACACCAACACACGTCATAATTACAATGCCCAGAGCTAAAGACAAAGAGAGAATCTTAAGAGCAACAAGAGAAAAGCAGTTAGTTATCTACAAGGGAGGGCCCATACAACTGTCAGATGGTTTCTCACCAGAAACTATGCAGGCCAGAAAGGAGTGGCAAGAAATATTCAAAGTAGCCAAAACCGGTTTGGGTCATGGATAGAGCGTCATCCTCCAGAGTGAAAAGTCCCAGGTTTGATTCCAGTCAAGGGCATGTATCTTGGTTGCAGGCACATCCCTAGTAGGGGGTGTGCAAGAGGCGGCTGATCTATGTCTCTCTCTCATCGATGTTTCTAGCTCTCTATCCTTATCCCTTCCTATCTGTAAAAAATCAATAAAATATATTAAAAATAAATAAATATATTTAAAAAAATAGATTCAAAGTGATGAATAGCAAGGACCTACAACCAAGATTACTCTATCCAGCAAAGCTATCATTTAGAATTGAAGGTCAGATATAGTGCTTCACAGACAAGAAAAAGCTAAAAAAGTTCATCACCACCAAAAACCGGTATTATATGAAAGCTTGAAGGGTATCCTTTAAGAAGAGGAAGAAGAAGAAGAAGAAGAAGAAGAAGAAGAAGAAGAAGAAGAAGAAGAAGGAGAAAAATATGAACAACAAAATGTCAACAAATATATACCTATCAATAATTGAATCCAAAAATCAAAATAAACAAATAAGAAATCTAATAAACAGATTAAACTGGTGAATAAAATAGAATCAGAGGCATGGAAATGGAACAGACTGACAATTCTCAAAGAAATAGGGATGAGGAACAGGAATAGATTAAACAAAGATCTTATATGCAAATATGCATTACCTGTGGACACAAACAATAGGGTGGCAAAAACCTGGGGTGGGGTGAGAATCCACTGGAGGGAGGCAATGGGGGGAGAAGGAAGAAGAGGGACATCTGTAATACTTTCAACAATAATGATTTAAAAATTGAAACAAAACAAAAAGAAAAACATTTTCATGTAAGATAATTAAAAAATATTCAGCATCTATTCTGACATGGGCATTGACCAATCAGAATGGACACTGGCTTCAATCTAGGAACAGAATCTATAGGCTTCCTGCTGAGTCAGGCATTGCAGGATGGTGGGAGAAGTTGAGGAAGTGGCAGGAGAGGGATTAGGGTGGCACTTGGGAATTCACAGCAGTGGATGTTTACCAACCAGCATGGCAATGTTTTAGTATTTTAACAGCTGGCACAGCCTCTTGGTGTGTGAGTAGGCCAAGCATGTCAAACTCACGGCCCATGGGCCACATGTGGCCCACCACAAATATTTTTGTGGCCCAGCTAATATAATAGTATATAAGAAAAATATTAATAAAAATTTTGTTATTTAATTTTTACAATATCCTGTTATACATAAGTATTAATAATGAATCACAATGTTTGCTAATGACTGATTACTATAATCATGTTGCATTCATTTCCCTACGTGCCTTATGCTCAAACGCACCACTTCTCTCCACTAATACTAGCAGTGAATATTTTAGCAGCCGATTGTCACGTCATTAGTCTTGGACTGACTTGTTTGGTATGCGAAACAGGAAATATTTTGCTTTCGGAGAACAAGAAAAATAGGTTTATTTGTGTTATGCTTATTTAATTTGTGCAGTTATTCAGTGTCTGGTAAGTTAATGTTTAAGAAAAATATTAATTTTTATTAAAATGTTTTATTATTTTATGTTAATGATTACTCATTTATTTCCTTTGTATTCAGCATGTCTTTATCCAAATAAACTTAGGTTTCTATGAAAATTGAAGCATTTTTTTTTTGTGGCCCACATAAACTTAAACCTTGCTAATTTGGTCCATGTTAGCCTTTGAGTTGAACATGCTTGGTGTAGGCTGAATATTAATTCTGCTAATCCTACTTTAAGTCTCCACAGATATTGGTCCAACTCCATTCATCCACAGTGTCTGAATATTTCCCACTTAGCAATCACCAATTTCTTTTGACAAAGAGTTCAAGATCAATGATTGCTTCAGCATAGGTTTAAATTAAAGTGTGATTATTATCAGAGTGAGGTCAAGCTATTTTCGGACATACCTCAACAGGTCGCTCAAGATGTCTACCTCTTCCCAAACCGCCCAATTTACTACACCATCCACTCCACTTTCCTCCATGCGCTCCAAAAGCAAGAAAACCAGCCTGGAATCAATATCTAAAGGTGTCCACAGAGTCATGCACAGGATAGGGGAAACACATAGAATTAAGTTTGGCAGATGATTAACACAGATGTTATATCTCTATCTATATCTCTCTATCAAATATTAACTTTTATGCTTCTTCTTAATATTTCCTATTCCAATAGGTTCAGATTCTTGGTATTTTCTTGACTATGATTTTTTTTTATTGGGCTGAAATAGAAGCTGCTTGAAGAGCAGAGTGGGTGGAGAGAAAGAGGTATGTTTCTAGGGGTGTGGCTGGAGTTTTTCTTGTGTTAGGAAGGAAACAGGTGGCCATGTCCCGGGGAGAGGGCAAGACCTGAGAGGAGGTGGCACATCTGGGTGTTCAGTTCTCATGCTCTCCCAGCCTCACCTGAAGGACCTCATGGTGTCTTGGGTACTTGGCATTTGCAGAATCCCCTGGAACCTTTGCTCAATCTGGGAAATGGTCCCCCATAATGATTACTGTGAATTTCTGGCCAGTTCAGCAGGATGGTGTTTTATTTAAAAACATATTTCTATTGATTTCAGAAAGGAAAGGAGAGGGAGAAAGATATAGAAACATCAATGATGAGAGAATAATTGATTGGCTGTCTCCTGCATGCTCCCTACTGGGGATTGAGCCCGCAACCCAGGCATGTGTCCTGACTGAGAATCAAACTGTGACCTCCTGGTTCATAGGTTGATGCTCAACTACTGAGCCACACCAGTTGGGCAGCAGGATGATGTTTCAGAGTTAGATTTAATAAAGATAACAAAGTGTAAATAGTTCTTTCACATCTGTATTTACAAAGTTTTATACCTGCCTTAAAATTTCCTTCAGGTCTCTCACATCTCTTCCTATCTCTGCCTCTTTCTTCCAACTCACCTCCTTTTTACTACTTCTTGTTCATTCTGTGGCTGGTGTGATAGTATGGGTCTGCATTGTCTGCCTCAGAGGGGGGCCTCTCTATGAAGTGAGCAGATACTAGCTCTGAGTGGTAAGTGGCTCAGAGCATAGGAGGTTGGAGCCCTGGCCTGAGAGCTCTGCCATTGTCAGTGTAGGGCACATCTTAACTCAGGTCACATTCTATGCCTTCTCCCCCTGTCTCAGGGCTGAAATCTAGGGGCCAAAATTAGTCATAAACCTGGGATAGAGACCAAGAAACCCAGTCAGCCTGTCTCTGTCTATGCCCTGAATCTGATGGCTCAAAAGGGTCTCTCCATAGCAAATTGACCTCCAAGTCCATCTCCTCTTATTCCTTAGCAATAAAATATGAAGTTTTATCTGGGCATGTGACCATCTGGAATCAAGACTACATTTCTCAGCCTTTCCTGTAGTTAGGTATGGCCACCAGACTGAAGTCTGGCAATGGGATGGATATCCTGTTTTCTTGGGAAAATAACGTTATTTGTCCTTTTTCTCTTTTTGTCTGGACTAACAGTTGGCATACTTCTGTAAAGAACCAGATAGTAAGTATTTTCAGCCCTGTGGGTCATATGATCTTAGTTTTCAATTCCACTATTGAACTTGGACAGCAGCTACAGAGTATACATAAATGAATGGGTATGGCTGTGTTCCAATGAAACCTTATTTGTCCAAACAGGTAGAGGGTTAGATTTGGCTGTGGGTAGTATTTTGCCTATTGCTGGAGTTCGAGCAGCCGTATTGGACCAAGAGGTGGAAGTCATGTACAGGATGGCAGAAAAATAAGCCAGAAGGACCCTGAGTTCCCAGTGTTCAGAGAGCTACCCTATGAGCCCTCTGGATTTCATTTATATGAGAGAAATAATTTTCTATCTTGCTTAAGCTACTGTCAGTTGCAAATGAGCCTAATCCTGACTAATACACCATTCATGTGTGGTTAAGACCAACTCACCAGATAGGAGTCTATTGAAGACTATAGCATGAAACTCTAGCTAGGAATGAGGCAGGCATTTTCCAGCGGTGCATTCTGTACTCTGTATACTTCTAGAATTCTCCCATCCCGATTAAGCAAGGCCACAAATAAAACTTTGCAGTTGATTTTGTGAGACCCATGGTATGGGGAGGGGCATGCAGAGAAAGTCCATGCAACTGACAGGCCCTAAGGACTGGCAGGATGGAACATTTCATGGGGGTAGGTGGCCTCTGTCAACTCTGCACACTGGCACCCACCTGACACATGCTCATGATATTTACAAGGTGCAAATGCAATTGCACCGAGTTTAGCACTTTTTTGGCTATCAGTTGGAAGCTGTCCCTAGAAATAGTAGTATTGGGAGAACCTTTAATAATTCTTTCAATGATTTGGTTTCTTGCGTCCGAAGGACTGACTCTATTGAATTCCTTGGGAGAAATCCAAAGCCCAATTCATAGTATATGAGAGTCTGACAAAACAGAAAGAATCACAGGGTGCTAGGAAAAAAGTTATGAAAAAACTTGGCTCTGATTCAAAAAATGTTTCATTTCCCTTAGCTGTTGGAATGTTGCAGCTGACCCCTTGTAGGAGCCTTGTCCACTCCTCATTCCCCAAGCAATGCTTCAGTTGCTTCTGGGGGCAGACTTCTGCTTTATGGAAGGCATGGGGTTGTTATTTCTGGAGAAGAGAAGGTAGAGTGGTAGTGATGTGCCCACATACTATCTTCAAGCATTTCAAGGTGTGTGTATATGTGTGGGGTGTGTGTGTGTGTGTGTGTGTGTGTGTGTGTGTGTGTGTGTGTTGTGTATGGTATTTAATGAAGCAGTTGTGGGCAAATTATTGCTTGTATTTCAGGAAAGCAGGGGATTAGGGAGGGTGGGTGAGGAATGGGCTACTTTCAAAACAAAAGACATAGATTTGATTAGACCTAAAGAAGAAAATCTTAGCCTTCCGAGTGATGAACTGCTCTACTGGGAAGCTGAAGTGAAGGTGCCAAATCCCAGATTTATATGGCGCTGGGTGGGGAGAGGAGCACAGACTTCAGAATCAACTCAGCTCTTGGTTCACATCCTAGCACAGTCTCTCACTTGCTGATTGGCCTTGGGTATGTTGTTCTGTGCTTAGTTACCCACAGGATGGGGAGCAGCATGCAGAGAAAGTCCATGGAACTGATAGGCCCTGAATACTAGTGGGTGGTTTTGTGATAACTGGAGACTCAGGCTTCTTCTAGCTTGTTTTTCTGCCATCCTCAGTAGGTACTTTAACCTCATGGTGCAAGATGGCTGCTCTCACTCCAGCCATTACACATGCATTCCAGAGAAAGAATAAGAAAACTACTACCCATAAGCCAAATCCAATCCTCTATTTGTTGTGGTGGATATATAATAATACTGCCAACTTGCCAGGGATGGTATAAGGAATGGATGCAATACTGTTCATCACAGTGTTTTATCCAGAACAAATGCTCAGAATATATGAAATGACAGATGAAATCCCATCAGCTATGTGAAGTTCACACATTCAGCCCAAATGAAGCAGCTTAATTACTGTCTGGTGTCTGTGCAGGCTGGATTGCATTGAGGACCAGGACAACCTCTACTGTGAAGGCCTTCTGGCTTCCTTCCATCATGTCTTCATCTTCTGAATCTCAGTTCAGAGCTTTCCTTGAAAGCCTTTCCTGGCTTGGTCAAAGCCCTCACCAAACCCCCAGCATCCCGTGGACCTTGCTTTGTGGCACTGTCATTGGCAGCTGCTCTTCATGGCTTATAGGATAATTTAGTTGATGACTGTCTTCCCTACCAGGCTCTAAGTTCCCAGAGGGCAGGGCTATGTTTTTCTCATTACTGTATCCTTAGCAGCCCGCAGAGCACCTGGTGCATAGTAGATGCTCAATAAATGTTTGCAGGATGAATGAATAAGTGAAGCTCTATCCTTTGGGTTGTATTTACATTGGTTCTTTCTGTTCTCTCAGATCATTTTGCAAAACTATTTTCTTAACATGACCGGTTTGCCCTTGGTCCCCAGCTTCAGATGCCTGTCAGGTGGGCTTGTACCTCAGAGAGCTCTAACACATCTGGCAGTGAAGGCAGGAGGCTGATCAGAGGCTTCCAGAGGGTGTAGGGTCAAAGGCTGGGGAGCTGCCAGCTAGCTGGAGAATTTTGCTTTAGCTGGGCTGCTGCATAACTATTTCCTTTAAAAGGTTTTGGGCTAATCAGAATTTCAAAGGATACTTTTAAATGTAATAGGATTCTACCTGAAAGAGCAATGAGTGAGTTGGTGGAGCTGTTTATTCCTCTAGTTGCTATTCTAGGCTTGTACCAAAGAGAGCTAGGGCCTTGAGACTTTATTTTTATTTCTGCACAAAATGAAAAATGAAATGGCATGGCAAGATGGCTGTGATGGCAACCCCACAAAGAAATACTCCCCTGGGCTCCTTGCCTCAGTTATTCTAAGGAGAACAGAGGAGCACAGAAAGCAAACAACAGTGTCTTTCATAGCCAGCTGGTTCTATGAAGTAGAGGTCAAGTTTCCTCTTCATTCTCCAAAACAGCCTTAGTGGGTCTTTGTGGGTTAGATAGGTCCTCAAATACAGACAGGATTCTATGTAGAAAGTGTTGAAAATCCACTTGAAAGTTAAAATCACTACTATTAGCACTTTTCATTGTTTTTATAATTGTGTCTTTTGACCATAGTTGTCTTGGGAAAACTGTGTAGAAGATAAAAACACAACCACGAAACAACCCCTTCTGAAAATTGTGGCAGCAGGAGTAGGTAGGGGACCTGGGAACTCTCCCAGTATGCAAGTACATATGGCATTTGAAAAGATCTGCACCTGCTTTTCTCAGACCAGCTGGCAGACTATTCAAAGAAAAGTACTGTTCTTTCTGGAATGAAAGCATCTGCAAAGGGGCTGATAGAAGCTTTCTGGGATCGATTGCATGAAGATTGTGCCAACCATCATTTTAGAAATTTGAACAGGTACTGTGTTTTGAAGAGTGGTGTTGAGGTTAGGACACCCTGTAAGTTTTGCATATTCCCCAAAATGGCAGCAGCAGCACACAGCTGCTTCACACATAAAATTGTCATTTCCAAACTCAGCTGCTTTATAACCATGTTCCAGTTGCTACCCTGAGATGCAGTGGGACAAGAGTATTGATCAGTTCCTTTGAACAGCAGAAACATCAGGCAACAGCTGGGAGGTGGCCTGTGCAAATTCCTTTGTGGGCCCTGTCCTGCCATGCCTCCACGCCCAGCATTCAGAGAATTAATTCATGGCAAGAGGCCTCCAAGTGACCTGCCTATCACCCACCGGCCATCCTGGAGCCTGCATCCTTGATTCTGCTTCTTGGAGCCTAACCTTGTGGAGACAGTTAACTGAAATTTAATGAAAGCACATGAAAAGAATGATGTATTTGGGCCAATTCAATAGCTATCTTAGAAAGCTGTGTCTGGACATTATTCCTGAGAAACTACACTTAATTCACATAGAGCACACACGCCTGAAGGGTACAAATAGCCAACACTGCTACTTAACACCACCCAGGGCTCCTGTGCTGCCTTTTGTTGAGTGTCATTGCCTTACCTAATGAATAATCAATGTTTAGCTGACACCTAAGGGTCTAAATACTAAGTCTGAATTAAATTTACTGATTTGTTTTCTGTTGCGAATCTTTACCTTATTTTCCTAATGTTGAACCCCTGTTATGGCACTTATCTTCAGCCCCCCAGTTTCAGTGGCCATCCAGAAGACCCGTGGGACTGTGGATGTTACAGTTTAGGAGGGATACACCCCTCCCCCCACACACACTATTGGGCCCACCTATGACTTTAACCCACTATTACCAGCAGCTGCTTTATTTTTTCTCACTCATTCATTTATCCCCTCACTCAACAAATATTTCTTTGCCAGGGACTCAGCAGATACTGGACCTGAGGGATGATTTTTGTTCTGTCCCTACCTTGGGGAGTTCGAGGTCCTTGCAGTCCCAGGGTATAGTAGTAACTAACCTGACATTGGGCCTTTTCTCTGTTTTTCAGGTGCTGGCATGGACCAAACCTGGAGATTTAGGGTCAAGGTTAGGATCTCCTGGCTATGCAAAGTTTCTCCATGAGCTCAGTGGTGTTGCACTGCCCTGTGGTGGCAAAGTCCTCACTACAGAAGAGAATGTTTTCATCTTTTCACTTGTAGAAGTCCAGCATGGTATGTCAGAGCACCAGCGAGGAAGGACCATCTTCTATTCATCTTTGCTTTCTCAGCTCTGGCACAAAGCCAAGCATGTAGTAGGAGCTCTCAAAAAGAATAAAATGTGAATGGATGTATCTGCTCAAAGTGTAGATCTCACTCCGGGAACAGTGCAGTCATCTTCCCAGATGACGGGAAGCTTTAATGTTCCAATGGATTCTTCAGCTTCTGAAACACGGACAGGAGAGAGCTATGCATCAGCTCCCCATGGATGATGCCAAACCGGATGTGGCCAGAGGTGCCACCTGGCAGAGGTCTCTGTTCTGTGGCCAGTCCATGAACATTTGCTGCAGATGGAAGTTGGCAGGGAGTGACTACATTTAGAGACTGATCAGAAGTTTGGGAACCAAAATGGTCACTGGTGTGGAGTCCCTGCTACACCTCTCTCTCTCTCTCTGGATCCAAGATTTCATTTGTTTAAAAAGTAGCATGTGAGGTCTGTTCTGGTTATTGGGGGTGTACTAGTAATTGTGAGCAAAACAGACAAAAAAAAATCCCTGCCTTCATAGAGCATTTCATAGAGCATTCATGTGAAAGTGTGTGTGATCAATAAATATAATAAATATTAAAGGAGTGTATTAGAAAGTTTCAGGTGGTAAGGGGATAATTTTAAATAGAGAGGGCAGGGAAGTCTCATTGAAAAGGTGATGTGTGAGGAACAGATTTGCAGGTGGTGAGGGAGTGAGCCTCGTGGGTTTCAGGGGAAAGGAGATTGCAGACAGAGGGAACAGGAAGTGTTAGCCTGTTATAGGTTGCACCTCAGTGTTCAGGAGCAGCAAGGAGACCAGTGTGGCTGAAGGTGAGGGGAGGCAGATCAGGAAGGGCCTTTGAGGGAAGGAGAGGAGCAAACATCACCCAAGAGTCTCTCCTCACCAAATTCCTGCAGCTTGTTTGAAGACCTGCACAGTTCAGTCATCCGGAAATCTGAATAGGAATCTGCAAAAAGACAAGAAGAGGCAGTCAGTGGCCTGAGGCAGTCAGAATGCTGTGATTTCTCTGCTCCCAGTCTGGTGCTGCATGGGCTGGGTCCGGGAAGGGAGTCTGGCACCCTTCAATTAGGTGCTTTGGGGGATTTAATAAAAGTACTGCTTACAAAGTGAGGGTATAGTCAGTGCATGGTGACTGATGCAAGTCAGTGGAGGTCATAGTTGCCCACACTCATTTTCTGTTTTCCTGCTAGTGCTTCCCAGGGCTGACTTTGACTGGACACTGGAGGGCAAGGGAGCTCGTGGATATGGTCCACATGGTCCAACTTCTGAGTACAGAGCTGGGTGGAGGAGCATGGAAAGTGGATCTGAAGGGGTGAACGGAAGACATCTGACATGGACACTCAGGGCTCGAGAGAGGAGGTAGATATGGGATGAGTATAAAGTGACAGAAACCACAGTCTCTGCTTAGCCTCTTCCAGGTTGCTGCTTGGAAGCCAAGTAGCCTGAGGTGGTCTCACTGCTGCCCAGTAGGATCACCTGTCACCTGATGCCCACTGAACTCGCCTTTGGAGTGATGCTCATCTATGTGGAGACTGTCCAATGACCCATCTGCTCATCATTTATGAAAAATAACCAATATACTTGTTTGTGCCCACATATGGGAGGCAGAAGATTTAGACCCATTTTTTAAATTTGTTTTTTTGTTTTTTGGTTCATCCTCATCGGAGGATATTTTTTCCATTGATCTTTTAGAGAGAGTGACAGAGAGAAGAAAAGACAGAAACATCATATGTGAGAGAAATACTTTGATTGGTTGCCTCCTGTATGCACCCTTACCAGGACCCAGGCTGGGGAGGGGCTGGTAACCAAGGTACTGATACACATCCTGGACCGGAATTAAACCTGGGACCATTTGGTCACATGCCAACACTCTATCCACTGAGCCAAACTGGCTAGGGCTCATTGTTTAAATTTAATTAAAAAATAAAAATTGCATATATTTAAGGTGTACCACATGATGATTTTATATACATACTAGAGGCCAGGTGCATAAAAATTCATGCACTGGAGGGCGGGGTCCCTCAGCCTGGCCTGCCTCCTCTCACAGTCTGGGAGCCCTCAGGCGGTAGGAGGCAACTCAACAATCAGGGGAAGGCAACACCCCCATCACACCTCTGCTGCTGCCACTGCCAGCAGCACAAGCCTTGGCCTGCCCTGGTTACCTGAGCCTTGGGCTGGCCCTGGGTGACTGGGGGCTGAGGAAACTGGGGGAGTTTGGAGGCAGGCCCATGGAGCAGCCTGACCCACCTGGCAGCAGACCTGGCTGTGCTGCATGCCTGCTGCCCCGGCAGGGCTGAGGGGACTGGGTACTGCCATCTTGTGGCTGTGGATGCTGCCATCTTTGAGGGTGTGGCAGCAATTAGCATAATCTCTCCTTGTAGGATCTGCAGTGAAATGATTACTAGTCAAGCTAATTTACATATCAACTCCACATAGTTACTTGGTGTGTGTGTGTGTTGAGAGCTCTTGAAACTATTCTTCTAGTAAATTTCCAGTGCCCAGTATTAGAATACTGTATTATTAACTGTACTTGTCCTGCTGTACACTAGATAGCTAGATTTCTTGAGAGGTAATGCTATCCTGAAGGCAGATTCTTCTTCCCAGCCAAGGTGGGACCAGACAGAGCCCGTTTAGCAGAACTGCAGTCTACTATGCTGTTTCAGATATGGGGATGCATCCAAGCACATTCCTGGGCCAGACAGGGCAGCTTCAGAGCTGCGCTACTGGAGGGTTATAGTTCCTACAAATTGTCAATGGCATTAAGGATTAGGTAATGTCTCGACATTGTGGAAGTGTTTTCTTTGTTTACAGAACTGACTTTAAAATTGATGATATGGAAGACTGGAAACCTTTCATATTTTATTACTCCAGATAGAACCCCAAAGCTTTAGAGCCCCAAATTCTTAGTATGACCTGGCCCCCGCCTACTTCACCACAGCATCGTGTGGCACACTCCCCTTGCTCCCTGCACTTCAGCCCCTTGGGGCCTTATTGCTAGGCCTGCAAGAGCCATGTTCCTTTCCACCTCTTGGTCTGCTTCTCCAATTCTCTCTGTTTCCTCCTCTATCTCCTTCTCTAGCCACTTTGCTACTTGATTTCTACTCAACTCAGAGTCACTTCTATGTGGAAGCCCTCCCTGACATCCTGGGCAGGACAGGGCAATCACTTGCATGCCCTCAGAGCATCTTTCCCCTCTAATACTTTCACAATTGTCATTAAATCATTAATTGAATAATTACAGTTGCTTAAGTTCTGCTCTCCACCCCCTCCTTCCTCTCCTCCACCACTTGATTGTAAGCTTTGATTTGCTGTGCCCAGGGCCTGTGATAGAAGAAGGCACTCTGCAAATATTTGAGGGAATTATTGACCTAAAGTTAAAAATGAGTTAGAAGTGGGTGTATACACTCTGCACAAAATATAAATAAGAAGAAAAAGGACATACTTGCCCGCCTTCTCCCCACCCAGCCTTTCTTGGTGCTGGGAATGAGAAGTCGGAGGCAGTGATAGAAAGCAGTGGAAACGGGGAACAGACACAGGCAGAGTTGCCCAATCAATTCCCCAGACACCCGGGGACGATGAAGAAAAGCTGTTGTCAGATATATCAACACTGATCTCCTGTTCTCTAGCAAAAGAAAACCCAGTCAAGCAATATCCACAGAAGAAAGCTTTAAGAATAGAAGACTAGTAAACCACCCACTCTGCTGACTGATTTGCAAAGGTCTGGGCTAGAGGCCTGAAGTGATAACAGGTTCAGGCCATCAGACATTATTTTAACTGGTGTCCTGACATCTGGTGAATCCAAGAGCCAGCAAAACAAAGTGGGCTATTTATAAACTGTTTGTAGCTCTCTAGACCAGTGGTCCGCAAACTGTGGCTCACAAGCCACATGTGGCTCTTTGGCCCCCTGAGTGTGGCTCTTCCACAAAATACCATGGGTGAGTCTTTTTTGAAGATGTGACATTAGAAAAAGTTTAAGTTTAAAAAATTTGGCTCTCAAAAAAAATTTCAGTCGTTGTACTGTTGATATTTGGCTCTATTGACTAATGAGTTTGCCAACCACTGCAGACCATCAGTAAACAAACACATCATGGCATCTGTGTATTGTTGCTAGAATTCACCCAAATTACAAAGTAATCAGGAAAAAAAAACCCAAAAACAATAAAATGGTAGGCTTAAAACTTAAATCTTCATTTCTTTTTCTTTTTTTTAAATATATTTTATTGATTTTTTTTACAGAGATGAATGGAGAGGGATAGAGAGTTAGAAACATTGATGAGAGAGAGACATCCATCAGCTGCCTCTTGCATGCCCCTACTGGGGATATGCCTGAAACCAAGGTACATGCCCTTGACCAGAATTGAACCTGGGACCTTTCATTCCACAGACCGTCACTCTATCCACTGAGCCAAACCAGTTTCGGCAAATCTTCATTTCTTGGTGGCAGATTTATATTTGTGGGATGAAATGGTCTCTGTGGAAAGGGTCACATTATAAACTTAGGCCTGCCAGGCTCTGAAGAAATAATGCCTGGCCCCAAAGGAGGATAGAGTTTATAGGGAGCCCAGAGAAATGATTTAGGACACCTATGAGAATGTCAAGAAAGAGACTGGTGAAATAGGTAAAGAATGCAGTGGGAATAGGGGAGTGAGGTACGAGGATGGAGGCAGATAGACAAAGAAGACAAAATTAACTGATAGGTACATGGTCACTGTAAATTCTCACGCATGCATGCATGCATGTATTCATTCACTTCAATTCTTGTTTTTTCCTCCTACAAGACTATTTTTAAAGCTCTTTGTTGGGGTATGATGACATACAGAAAGAATAGATATTTAATGTATATAACTTGATGTGCTTGGAGATTAGGATACAACTATGAAACCATCACCACAATCTTATGTCATAAGCATTAATCACTTCCAAAAGCTTCCTCTCATTCCTTTGTTGTTGTTGTTGTTGTTTTCCTTTTGTGGTAAGAGTACTTAACATAAGATTCATCCCCTCAGAAAAATTTTAAATAAACAATACAGTACTGTTAATCATAGGCCCTGTGATTATTGAGAACATATTTATTTTGCATAATTGAAACCTTCAACGCTTTGATTGAGACAGGATAGAAAGAAATTAGAGAAAACTCCCAACAAGTGGAATGAGAAAGTAGGAGTGGATCTCTGAGGCCAATAGGCACTAGGTCCTCTCATCAGAGCCCTCATCTCCACACATGATCAAAAGAAAATAGTTTATGGCAGGAAACTCCCATGGTGGAAGAAGTCAATAACAGTAAGGACTGGCTAAAGCCAGATTAATCCAAGGTGGAGGAAAAACTGACCAGAGACTGACCCCAAAGCTCATTGTTACAATAAAACTGAGACCAGGGAGACAGATGCCATGACACTTCCTGAATGGACCATCACCCTCATCACAACCAAAAGGAGAGTCAGAATTTGGCGCTACAACTTTCATTGACATCCCTCCCTTGGAAACACATAAAATCCCAAGAACTGATGATCCCGGTGTGCAACCCATGAGTTTGCCTGCATCCCATCAGGTGTGTACTTTTGCATCTTTGATAGCTGCACATCCTAGCCTCTTTTTCTTTATCTAAATAAAACTTGTTTTCAATCTCACTTGGACTCATTCTTGAATTCTTTGCTGCATGAGTCAAGATCCTGGAGGACCTTGACCCTGCTGGGGCAGCAACGCTGCTGAGACAGAGCTACCTGGCTCAGAACCTGTCCAGGACATGATCAGTACTCCTCACTGCCTCCTCCCTCCTGTCCCCGAAACCACCATTCTGCTCTGCTTCTATGTTTTTGACAAGCAAATTCCTTTATTTTTGCTTCAAATTTTGAGTTTATGTTTACTAATCATGACAATGTGATTCCTTTCAGTTTACATTGACCTGCTAAAGGGCCTAGTGTCTAAGGATTGATTAAGATCCTTCTGTCCCTTTTCACTGTGCTGACTCTTGGGACTACTCCATTCTCTGCTCATTTCTGTTGCAGGCCTCTTTTTCCAAAACTGTAATAGAAAAGGCTCTGATTTACAATAGTTGATACAATAATATACAATGAATTAAAAGATATCATATCAGACAATATGCATAGTTTTAACACATTATAATGAAACAGAATTCAAGTTGCAAATAATATGCAATAGGATACATGACAGTAGAATGTAAAAATAAATCCATTCCTATTTATAGCAGATAATATGGTGAAAAGGAAGTTCTGGTAAATAGAAGATTGCAGTATATTCAGAATTGGAATCAAGCCCGGACACCTCCATCAGCTGAGCAAAATATCACTTGTATGTGTGACTTCAGCAGGTAGTGGTAGAGATTTCTAATCCAGAATTCAACCTCCATAGCCTTTGATTTAATCTTTTTGGATCTCAAGTCTTATTAGGACTCGTTAGTAAATTCCAAACATCCTGGCATGGGATCACGTTTTCAGTATTTATTTCATGACCGTATTATTCCTGCTTCCTACTTTCCACTTCCTAGTTCTCATTTCCTATTTCAAACCTGAAAATTCGTAATTCTTATTTCTTACTTCTTCAGGTTCCCTGTTGATGTAGGGGTGGGGGGGAAGTGGAGGAAGAGGGAGAAAACTTAAATATATTTTTCCCACTCTGACTCAGTGTCTAGTATTTTTCCACTCCTAGCCTTCCCTCCTCTCCTTTCCCCTGATTTCAAGGTACATAAAACTATTGGAGTCTTGTTTGGACTCTCTCAACTGTGTGACAATTCCCATGTCTGCTCTGATGCACCTGACTCTCAACTGGTGAACCTTTTTATGGGGGGAAAATAAAACTCCTTTGCACTTTCTTTAGTTTTAGCTTCTTGATTATTCCATCACAGTGAATGATTTAAAGACTTAATTCTTTCATTTTTGTGGCTTGTTGCTTTAATCTGCCACTCCACTTGACACTCAGATCTCTCTCTTCCAGCACAGCTGAACTCCTGACATTTCCTCAAAAACGTTTTCTTCCCATTCTTATCTTCTTCTCCTTATGGCACTCCAATTACACCTAAGTTAGAGTGTTTAATATTGTCCTTAGATGTCTGAGGCTTTTATTTAATCACTCTTTTCTTTAGATTGGATAATTTTTGTTGTTTATCTTCAGGATTATTGTATTTTTCTTCTACTACTCTAAATTTGCTGAAAACCATACAGTGAATTTTTCAGTTCAATTATTGAACTTTTCAGTTTAATTATTATACTATTTTTAATGGTTTCCATTCTCTCTGGAGAGATTATATATCTTTTCATTGATTAAACTATTTTTCTTTATGATTTGGACATATTTCCTTTGTTTTTTTAAAAAATATATTTGTAATAGCTTATTTGATAAACTGCATATATAGAAGACCTCTAAGCTGGTTTCTGCTATCTGCTTTTTTTCTTGACTATTTATTACATTTTATTTTGGAGTGTGTGCCTAGTAATTTTTATTGTGTACTGGATGTTGTGGGTGAATCAATATGAAGACTGGATTTTGTGATATTTCTGTATTAATTTTTGATAGTGAGATTTCTGATAGATCACGTTGAACTTGTGTAGGACTGATTGTATGTTTTTTTAAGAGCATGTCTGTGAAAATCCCAACATGTTTTCAAAGAAAGCCCTTTTAACTTGTTAGACTTGGTCTCCAATCTCTGTTTCTTCTCATATTACAATCTTGTCAAAGCTTGATTTTATACTTTGGTAAGTAGGCCTATTGTAAGCTTTATGCTGGAGTATAATTTATTATTCTTGAGTAGTTGTATTTCTGGTGTCTCAGTTGGATATCTGGGATATGAAGGGGTGTTATCAAGGTCTTTCCACTTTTTTTAAATCCTCACCCAAAGACATGCTTAAAGAGAGGAAGGAGGCGGGGGGGGGAGAGAGAGAGAGAGAGATCTATTGGTTGCCTTCCCTACTGCCCCAGCTGGGAATTGAACCTAAAACCCAGGCACATGCCTCTACCCAGGAACCAAACTGGCAATATTTAGGTGACAGTTGAGCATCTCAGTTGGAGACACTCAACCAACTGAACTATTCTGGCCAAAGTCTCTCCACTCTTGCTGTCAATGTTCCCCAACACCTTTTAACCTCTAATATTTCTGTTCTTCTCTCAATCCCAGAATAACCAAGTTCTGTTAAGCCTAAACTCATATGTATAGTTTAATCTTGGCTAAATACCTGCATGACTTTTGAGGACCCCTTCCACATGGTTCTTCCAGTACTGTGCCCCATCTCACAGAATCTACCCATTCCAGTTGCCCAGACTGTCTACTCAGCTCACCAGGATTTCTGTGCTCTGCTTGGTCTCTAGCCTACTGCCACCAGCTCGGGACTCAACTTGTGAATTTCCTTTCTCTCAAGAAATCAGTTTTGTGATTTTTTATGTGATTTGTGAAAACAATTACATCAAATGTTTTGTCCATTTTTAAGTTGTTTTGGCAGGAGGACTAGTCTAGTATTAGTTACAGGAAATCGAAGTCCTCACTGTGGATTCTTAAACAAGGGGTAATGAAAGGGTGTTGATGGATAAAGATAATGGCTATCTAATACAAAATGGGTTATAGAGGGGAGAGCTTAGAGTTAAGACCATGAGTAGGCGTTTGCTCAGTCTTCTATGCTGAGAACTAAGATAAGGATGAGGTTAGCATGTTAGCAAACAAACAAAAGGGAAATACTATGATGGAAAAAGAACTATTGTTAGTTATTGATATATTGGATATGAACAATGAAGAGGCTTAAAAAATGGGTCCAGAAATGGTTCCAGAATTCTTATCTGGAGATATTTATAGATGAACTGATATAATGTCTGGGATTTATAGATGGACTGAAATAATGTCTGGGATGTGATTAAAAATAATAAAATATAGGAATGAGAGTGGGGAGAAGGTGGAGCTATAGATGAGACAAGACTTACCATATATACTAGTAAAAGAAATATGCTAACTAGACTGGGTGACTGGACATCTTCCAGATGTCCAACTTCTTTCTGGACAGTTAGGGGTTGACCAGGCTGTCAGGGGGCAGTTGGGGGTGACCAGGATGGCAGGGGGGAGTTGAGGGGCAACTAGGCCAGCAGGGGGACAGTTGGGGAGTTACCATGTTGGCCCGAAGGCAGTTGGGGGGGCAACCAGGCCAGCAGAGGGTCAGTTAGGTGGCTATCAGTCAGTCAGGCAGGCAAGCAGGCAGCGAGCAGTTAGGAGCCAGCAGTTCTAGATTTTGAGAAAGATGTTCAACCAGCAGTAGGACATCCCCCAAGGGGTCCCTGATTGGAGAGGGTTCAGGCCAGGCTGAGGGACTCCTCCCATCCCATCTCTACTATGCATGAATTTCATGCAATGAACTTTTAGTGAGATGATAATTGTTGAAGTTAGGTTATGAGTATACGAGGGTATAGTATATGGCTTTTTCTACTTTTGTATATATTCAACACCTTCAAATTTGAAAATTAAAAACAACAAACAAATAAAAAAATATATAACATGACCAGGGTTATGAAACTGGGAAATGAAGTGAGGAGGAGTGCCCAGTTTGAGGTAGAGGAAAAGGGATAAGCCAGAGGCAGTTTGTTAATGTCTAAAACAGGCTTTTATGCAAAAATGTTTAAAAAATTGCTTTACTCAAGCTGGCTCATTCTGCTCCTTTAGAAGTGCCATCAAGTGCAGGATGTATTTGATTATCTGCTTGAAGATGTGAGTCATATGGCACATGCTGAGCAAAGGCCATGGTATCTAAAATGCTCACTTATCCAATTTTGGATTCAGTGCTGGCTACTTATATTCACTGTTAAAGCCCTATGTGGTCCAGTTCAGAAAAGATAGACAGGCTTGGTCAGACTCTGGCACACATCTCCCTGAGTGGTTCCTGCAATGATTTCTGGAGGCATTTTGCTCTCTTCCCCTTTCTGCAGCACCTCCCTGGCTAGCTGTGTATGCCTGGAGCCTCCCTGAATCTTTCTTGCTCTCACCTGCTTCCTCCAACTAACTGTGGACTCCATAATTGAGCCCAAGAGAGGAGCCTATTCCCATAGCCTAAGGAGTTTCAGGAGAAGTAGAGAGACTTTTCTACAAGTTAAGAAAAGAAAGAAAAGCACTCATTATCCTCTCTTTTTACTTTCTTTTCTCTTTCATTCAGCAAATCGTTTTCCGTGCCTGCTATGTGCCAAGTTTTGTGTTAAGGATTGCTTGGAGTCTCAAAGGTAATCAAGACACAGTTCCTTCCTCAAGGCTCTACAGCCTGGGATGGGAGGGAAGACAGGCAAACAGATTGATAGGGAAGTTACAAGTGCCATGCTCAATGTTTGTACAGGGACCAGTCAGGCACAAAAAAGGTATGAACGGTCATTGCTAAATTCTCTCTCATTGGGTTTGGGTTTTCATACGGTCCTTGATACCTATGAATAATCTAGAGTATCTTGGAATCTCAACTTTCTCATTTTTAAATAAGACTAAGAGTACATCTATTTAGAGCTATTAGAAGTGTCATATTAAATTTCCAGAAAGATTTTTGAAAACCATAAAAGTTGATAATGGGTGTTGTTATTATCATTTCTTCTTCCCAGGCACGGCAGTGATAACCAGGAGCCCATTTCTTCCTCCTCCTCCCCGCCAGGAGACAGTCAGCAAATGAAGAAGTGCTGCGGCCGAAACCAGTTTGGCTCAGTGGATAGAGCGTCAGCCTGTGGACTGAAGGGTCCCAGGTTCGATTCTAATCAAGGGCATGTACCTTGGTTGCAGGCACATCCCCAGTAGGAAATGTGCAGGAGACAGCTGATCTATTTTTCTCTCTCATCGATGTTTCTAACTCTCTATTCCTCTCCCTTCCTCTCTGTAAAAAATCAATAAAATATATTTAAAAAAAAATAAAGAAATGCTGGGGACTGCAGCCATTTCCAGGGAAGATCCATAAGTAAGAGAAAATTTATTTCTTCATGTAGGTAATAAATCTTCTGCCTATTGACTTTTAAAAGTGTAGAGCCAAATGTCCCTTTTGTCTGTTAATACCAATCACCACCTTAATATTTGTTTTTCTTCACACTTTACAAAGTACTTGTGGAGCCCTAAATCATTGATGTCTCATAATAACCCTTGATTTAGTAGAATAAATTTCATTTTGACCTTTTTTTATAGATGTGGAAAATATGGCCTAGAGGAGTTAAAAAACTTGCCCAAGATTCACAGCTAGTCCAGGCAGAATTCTGGTCTTCCTAATCCTTGAAATCATCAGCTCCTCCCTGTGGAAGTAATCTATAGCATGCAAGGTGTTCCTTGATGTCTTTAAAAGGTTTCAAAATATTTTTTAAATGTTTAAGAAATTATTTGTATCTTGACATATCATAGATACCTGAAGCTCCCAGCCCCTCCTGCTGTCACAATAAATCAAACAAACAAATAACCATCTCCATTGTTTTGTGGATTATTTCCCCATGAGGCAGATGTTTACTTTTTTACAAATGAAAGCTCATTGTTGTCGGGAACATTTAAGAGGCTTAACCTGTCTCCTCCGGCATATGGCACAGGCTTTTCATGATAAAACTGGTTGTGTGCAGCGGCACACAAAATTGCGAGCCTCTCTCTGAAACCTCATCAGTTGCGACTGCACAGCAACATTGCTTTCCTATGCAGGGGCTCGTCTGGGCCTCTTCCACCGTGAAAGGGGGAAAAAAACAACATCAGGCAGTTTCCTTTGGAAGAAAATACTCATATTTTAATGGGCATGATGTCATGAATTATTAAACTAGCTTAACTTTAGAGCTGAGCTGAAAGAACACATAGTAAAGAATGACCTTGAGACTCTTGAAAAATGGGAACGTTGATGGTGCCTGCAGACTCTGAGATGGATTTCTGCTTTAGTTTATATTTATGCAACTGTGAAACTTGTTCCCTTGTTCCCAGAGAAATCCTTTGTGCAGCCGTGTGGAGAAAGTTATTACATTTTAGTGCAGAGGAACTGTAAAGTTTCTTTCCTTGTGTCTCATGAAAACTAGAGTGCAGGGGATCTTTGTGCTGGAGGATCTGCCCTAAGAAAATACAGGCATTCTCTCAGAAGACAAAAGGAAACAGACAGACATTGTTCTTTAGAAAAGAGCCTAGCACTAGGTTCTTATAAGAAATTTGTGCAGCCCTGGCCAGTTATAGTGCTGTCTTGTTTCTGATTCCAGGTGAATGAAAGAACAATGCGGCCCACAAGGTCAGAGCCGAATCTGCCAGCCCCACGGTAGTTTGATCACATGACCTGCCCGGCAGCAACTTCACCATAACTAGTGCCCTTGGAAAGTGCCCTTGGAGAGTGCCCTAGACTCTAGATCATTTGCTGCAGATGATCTTTCAAAGCTTTGGGTTTGGCCACTCCTGGCTCATTCTCTGGCTACAGATTACTGGGCAAAATCATGGACCCTAATAGTGGGATGAGGTGCCCTGTGTCCTCCAATGGGTAGGAAAGCTCTGTCTACACCCACAGAAACACGCGACTCCATCTCCTCTTCTGTCTTCTATGTAACACAGTTCAGTTAACAGTCTCTGAAGAAAGGAAAGGAGTATAAAGTGGGGAAAGTGGAGAAACTCATAGTTATTGGGAGTCATTAAATGCTTGGCTCTGTCTTATTAAGATTCACCATGTATGTGTGTAGTATCATCCCCATTTACTGGGGAAGGAACTCAGGCTCAGCATGTGAGATTTTCAGCATCACAGTTATTGACAAAGCTGGGCTTTATTTGCACCTAGAGCTGTCTGACCTCAGAGGCTTATACAAGCTTACCATTCTTACTATGAAGTTCTGGTTTGACAGAGTTTACCCTTTCTTCTGGTTTGTTTGAACTCCGGGTCTTTATATGCTGATGTCTTCTGTTAGTCCCTTCAGATCCATTCTCGACTCTGCTCTTGAACTGGCAGACTAACCTATCTTGACTGGTGCCCTTGTTCTTTGGTTTACAGCTGGGTCTGCACAATGAGAGACTCAAGGCATTGGCAGCAGGTGGGAGGAAATGGGATGGAGTGTTTATTTCTCCAGTTCTCTCTCTGTTGGGTTCTCTACTGAAGGTGGCAGCTCCTGCCAGGCAGCCCTCTCCAGGCAGCTCCCCTTCTGGGTTTAAAGAACAGCTCTCTCCCTTCATCCCTTGAGGCGTTGGAGGGTGAAAACATTAGGGAACAGCTCTCTGCTGGTGCTAACCCCTGGCTGCTGCACTGTTCCTCATGCCTACCTACACACTGCTCACACTTTTATAAATTAGCCCCTGCATTAAGACACTTGGATTGTTCAGCCTGAGTGTGTCATTTGCTACCTTCTGAGACCTTGACTGATTCAGGTATACATCACTTTAGTGCTGTTGAGTCAATGTTTTAATGTTGCTCCCATAAATGACTATTCATATGGGAGATGGAAGGAGGTGGGTGCTGGTGATTTTTTGTCTCTCTCTCTCTTTTTTTTCCTAGGGATTTCCTATTTTTAACTTTCAGAAGGGCTATTTTTTCTTTCACCTATCACCTTCCTTTTTGCCTTACTACTTGCTCTCTGAATTTCCTCTTTACCCCTCAAATCAAGTCTGCAAGCCCAGGGAAAACCAGTTTCCATTATTATTTTCTAAGATTGAGCTCCTTTGGTCTCCAGAGCCTTGTCTCTATTCTTGTATAAGCATTTCTTTGCAAAATAGTCTGTTGAGAAAACAGTCTTGAGAAAACAATGCACACTTCCTAACCTCTTAGGGAAAATTATTATTTCTCCAAAAAGGAAGGGAAATAATGAAAGTATGTTTAGTAAGTAACAGTCAGGATAATAAACGGGGGCAAGGCAGGAGATTCAGAATCAAGGTCAGTTTCCTCGGTTGTTGGATTACAGCAAGCATTTAATGGTAATAAAATCTTTTTCCTGTATAATACATTTTATATGAAAACTGCAGCTATTTAAATGAGGGATTTTATGTCCCCACAACCTTTATTGAGCAGGAAGGATTAAAAAAATCCTTTTTTTCCCCTTTTCTTAAAAAAAAAATAATGCCTCCTGGCTCATTGCCTCTCAGGCCACAGAAGTGAAGATTCAGGGTGGTGTGTGTCCAGAGTGGCTTGCACAATTCCTTGCTGATGCCATTTAACCTCAGACCTTGTTATTCTGGGCCTCCGTCTCTCCCGAATAAATAGTAAATCTTTCCTGATGGCGTGGCAGCTTTATGATGTGGATTCCTGCCTATTTTCAGAGGAGCATGGGAGAGCCTTTAATGTATTTTCTTTCCTTTGGCTGGTGATTTAGCCAGAACCTGTGTCTGTTGGTGGGGTAAAGTTGGTGGTTCAGCCTTTCTCTGGTACAGGGCAGATAGGGTTTACTGTGGTGTTATTTTATAGGTTGTCTTGAAACAAATTAATTCTTCTGCTGATGGTTTATTGACTCATGATTTCCCAAAGGCTTGGAATTTGTAATCTACACCGGATCTTAAGATAGGAAGAAAAGATATCAGGACATATCTTATCTTTAGCTTCTACCTCAGGATCATGCAGGTAAAAGTTTGTTCCACTGATTTTAAGGCTATTCATTTAGGCAGACTGGAAGTGGTCTCAGAAGGCTCAAGGATATGTGGACAGCAGGTATAGCAGAATGAAAAACTCAACAGAGCAATCTCGTTTTTTCCTTGCTCATTGCTGATATTCATAGGGTAAACTGTTGGACTGGACTATTCTTGGCCATGAGTATAATATAAGAGGAAACAAAAACACTTGGTATACAACTTATGAGTACTTGAAAAATGCATTTGTATAGGAAATTATCTGCCGAGGGAAGTAGACTATTGTTGGTGGGGATCTGACCTATAGCACAAGACACCTCCTCACCTATAAATAGCTGTTCTTTGAGTTAGAATGAATTACCTGAAAACGGCAGGCTCCACATTTTACATCTTAAATTGCCAGAGCTGCATTTCCCATTGGTTGGTTAACAGCACCTTTTAAAATCTGCCTTTTCCTAGTACATTGACCTGATCTGACTGTTCTTAGCCACAACTTTAACAATACTTTAAAAATAGCCCCGAAGCCAGTATAGTGGAGAGACCATTTACTTACACAACTATTTTTTCCCCTGTAATGTCATGTAGATCTAAGCCTTTTCTGAACCTTTCCACTACAACGGCAGCATATGGTCTATTGTTACAATCAGATATTCTTGTGGGAAGCAAGAGGCCATGGGTGAATGGAGAGGATATTATTGTCTACTCTAAAGCTATTGTTTTGAGCCCTGAACTAAAGTTTTCTGCAGTTTCATTTTTTTAAAACTCATCCTTTCAGGAAGGTTTTGCTGATATGCTCTGATTTTTATTTTTGATATTGTGGGTCTAATGTTTACTCCGGGCTCCTGAAAATTGGTTCAGTCAACTTTCCTGGAGGAGAAAATGTGGACAAATACTGTTAGTTTGCTTTGTGCTGAAAGCATTAGCTGTAAAGAAAGGAGATGACAGTCTTGTGAGCCAAAAGTCATGATCTTTTTGCTTTTGAAGTATATATTCCTGAAAGCCTTAGGAAAGGCCGGGGAAAATGGCAATGAGAGCAAGCAGGCTGAACGTAACTTCGAAAGCCATCTGCTATGCCTTGGAGAGAATCACCGCATTAGAAGAAAACATCTTATCAAAACAATGAATTTTTGTTACGTGGGATAGGATAAAGAATATAATTTCCCCAAGCAGACACCCTGGCACACACATTTATTTGCACAAACACACGCACAAAGAGAAGAAGGAATGCTGAAGCAGAAACATGCTCATGTGCTTTATAATTCTGGACTTGTTTTTTAAGTTTTGAATTAATTAGATACCATGTTGAATTCCAAATGTGATAATTAGGCAAATTAATGCTGCAGTGAAGTTATTAATGAGGCAAAATATGCTAATATGCTTCTGATAAAGAGCTCTTCTTCTGCCTTACCAAGAAATTGGCAAACATCTTTTATTTGGGGCCAGACAGCTTATCTCAAGTGATTTACTAAAAAGGTTCTCGGCCGTATGCTGTGAACAAGTGTTGTAAATAGGGGTTAATGTCTAAATTTTTGATATGTATAAACCTCGACGTGGTGCAGCAAGTCCCGCGACACTGTTTGCTGGCTTCTGAGCGGCAGCAGGGCGCAGAAGGCCAAGGGCTGGCTCTTCCAGGCCCTGTAGTGCCCATTTGAATGCAGCAGACCCCACCACTGGCCCGTGTCATTGTTATTAATACAACATTCAACATGAGGTGAATACTGCTGCCGACCTGCCAACCTGATGGTTTCTTTTTGGCAGACTTGGTGTCTCCTTTTGTTTTTAGATGTTCAAAACTCCTAGCCCAGAATCATTAGGGAATCCATTTAGTGGTTTTAAAGTGACACAGCAGGATTTTCTCTTTCCAATATTAACTCTGCTGTTCAGAGCTCATTGTGCCTCAGCAGCCCTCCTGAGACCAGGAAGAAACACCACTTACCCAGAGGGATCTGGCTGTTAAAAACAACATTTATGGAAAAATGAAAAGAGTTTCCCCCAGGAACATATCACTATTTTACTTCTTTTAATCACATACTCCATGAGTATGGCCTGTATAATGTTGATTCCTTCAGATATCATTTTTGCTAAATGAGTTTCATTCTGCACCCCAGGTAGGAGAGTTCTGATTGTAAATTGAAGATGCAGATGCTTATTTGAGTAGGACAACTGGTCTAGTTGCCAGTTGTTGACTAGTGAGTGTGGTTGAAGTGTGTTCTGTGGCAGAAGACAGACCATTTATTAACTGAAAAGCATGCACAGAAAGTGGATTAGTTAGAAGTGCATTTGACTGCAAGTTACAGAGAGCCTTGCAAACGGTGGTTTTAGCAACTAAAGAGTTTTATTTTTCTCCAAAAAAAGGAGACCTGGGTAGGTGGTCCACAGCTGAAACATGTCTCCATCATGTCGTTGAGGTTTTTCCCATCTTTCTACTGTGTCGTTTTAGTGGGTGGCTTCTGTCAGTGTGGCACAGGGTGGCTGCTGGGCCTCTGGATGTGACTCCTGGGGTTCAGGCAGGAAGAAGAGGAAAGGGTCAGCCAGTCTGTCTCTTTTGAAAAGCCTTCCTAGAACTTCCATGTTTAGCTCATTGATCAGAATTGTGTCAAATGGCTGCTCCTAACTGGAAGGTCATAGATGAGTTTGGATCAGTCGTTGTTATACTTCTTTTCTTGGGAACCATGATCCTGGGAATGAGGTTGTCACCTCAGTTAACCTGCCCTCTAGGGTGCTCACCTGAAAATTTGGCTGCACTAGACAAAATTTGGCTGCATAGACAAATCTGACATTTGGCTTCCCTGACAAAGGAAAGTTAAGTAATAAAACCATTTTATTGTTCCTAGACAGGTGGTCGGCAAACTGTGGCTTGCAAGCCGCGGTTTGTCGCTCTTTTGACTAATGAGTTTGCTGCCCACTAACCTGGACTCTCAATTCCAATAATTACAGGCTGTTGTTGTTCCTTGTGATTAAGCCTCTATCCAGTGGTCGGCAAATTCATTAGTCAACAGAGCGGCAAACCTCGGCTCGCCAGTCATGTGTGGCTCACCAGCTGCAGTTTGCCGACCACTGCCCTAGACAAAGGTAGGGTTGTGTGATGAATAAACCTATGGACTTTAGATTGAGCTACGTGATTTTGGACACATAGCTTTCGCCTCTCTGACCCCAAGTCCCCCTATTTGTGAATTAAAGAATGTTCTGGGGTTATTGTTAGGAAGTACTTGGTATAACACTTAAAATATCTAGCTCATCTTATTTAGCTATTTAGCTCGTTAATCAGTAGTAGCTGTTTTAAGCTGCTGAATTGAATTCATAATGAGCATTGTTAATGAGCTAACGTGTGATGGGAAAGAATGATTACACATAACCCTTTACCTTTTAAGAGAGTGGGCTCTGGTTGAATTTTGCTGAAAGGATCGATGATCAGGAGAATGTAAGTTTGAATGGATAAAGTCGCAGACAAAAGGTGGAGAAATTGAGAAATGTGGGAAGGAAAAGAGCCAGGATGAGGAGGTGGGGAGCCCAGAAGCAAAGCTGGACAGAGATTGTGGTGGGAGAAAGGAGGCCCGATGGTTGCAAGGTGCGGAGGGCGGCCTGAGGAGGCTGCCTAATGGGGCACTGCTTGGTGGAAACCCTTTTTTCTGACTCACCTGAAGAACCTTCTGGAAAAGATGTCTGGCTAATCTGTAGGTGAATGTAAAGAAATCTTAGGGCTTACCTCAAGCTGGTATGAAGCTACAACTGACACATAGTTTCCGGAATATTTATTTCACACAGGTCCTGTTATTAAGTGAGTTAGGTTTCAGCTGACAGACACACAAAATGCAAAAGGAAAGGACTCCTGTGAATTCAATGTTTGCTTGTCTGAAAAACAGAAAGTGACAATTGAAGTTGTGGGTGAGGTTTATTCCTCTTCCATACCGCTTATGAGGGTCTTCCCATAAGATGGGGAGACATTGCTCGGTGCTGCCCTTCGTAGATCTTAGATTCTCTGTGTGATCAAATCATACCATGTGTCTGACTTTAGCATTTGAAAATAAAATACTTATTTTTTAGTTTTTTTGGCACAACACACTTCTAAACAAAAGCCAGTTACTATATTTGGTGCTTGATTGGAAAATGCAAAACAACAATCTGTTTTAAAGCTGGATGAAAAGCTGGCCACTTTGAATGCATTGAATAATGAGTAAATCAAGACATTTTCAAGGGTACTTGTGAATGTACAGTTGATTCTTGAACAACATAGGTTTGATCTGTGCAGGTCCACTTAAAGGTGGATTAAAAATAAATAAATACGTACAATACTATAAATGTATTTTCACTTCCTTATTTTATTTTTTTAATTTACCTTTATGGTTGAAAGTCTTACTGATGTCTTCTACCCCAACCCTCATTGATACCCTCCCCAGGCCTTCATAACACCATTGTCTGTGTCCATGGATTATGCATATATGAATACTAGAGGCCCAGTGAACAAAATTTGTCCATGGAGGGCGGTGTTCTTCAGCCCAGGCTGCACCCTCTTGAATCTGGGACCCCTCGAAGGATGTCTAACTGCCCATTTAGGCCTTATCCCACCAGAGGGATGCCCCAGGGGCAGTTGGATATCCCTCTCACAATTCAGACTTCTGGCTCCCAACTGCTGGCCTGCCTGCCAGCCTGATAACCCCCTAACCACTCCCTGCCAGCCTATTGATGCCTAACTGCTCCCCTACCAGTCCGATTGCCCCTAAATTCCCTCCTCTGCAGGCCTGGTCACCCCCAACTGCCCTTCCCTGCTTGCCCGGTCATCCCTAACTGCTCTCCCCTGCTGGTGTAATTGCCCCCAGCTGCACTCCCCTGCAGGCCTGATCCCCCGCAACTGCCCTCCCCTGTAGACCCAGTACCCCCAACTGCCCTCCCTTGCAAGCCTGGTTCCTCCCAAATGCCCTCTCCTGCTAGCTTGATTGCCCACAACTGCCCTCCCCTGCCGGTCATCTTGTGGCAGTTATCTTTGACCACATAGGGGTGGCCATCTTGTGTGTTGGAGTGATGGTCAATTTACCTATTACCTCTTTATTATATAGGATAAGTTCTTTGTTTAACCTTATGATTTTTTAGTAAGATTTTTTTCTTTCTTTTATTTTTACCCATCAATAATAACTATTATTTTTAAAAACAAATATTTATTTTCAGTTTATTACAGATATTTCTCTTTTTTTATCCCTGATAGCTCCCCTCCACCTGATTCCCCACCTTCCACCCCATGCCCTTACCCCTCGCCACTGTCCTCATCCATAGGTGTAAGATTTTTGTCCAATCTCTTCCTGTACCCTCACACCCCTTTCCCCCTGAGAATTGTTAGTCCATTCCCTTTCTATGCCCCTAATTCTATTATATTCACCAGTTTATTCTGTTAATCAGATTTTTTATTCACTTGATTTTTAGATTCACTTGTTGATAGGTATGTATTTGTTATCACTTTGTTGTTCATAATTTTTATCTTTACCTTTTTCTTATTCTTCCTCTTCTTAAAGAATACCCTTTAGCATTTCATGTAATCCTGGTTTGGTGGTGATGAACTCCTTTAACTTTTTCTTATCTGTGAAGCTCTTTATCTGCCCTTCAATTCTGAATGATAGCTTTGCTGGGTAGAGCACTCTTGGTTGTAGGTTCTTGCTACTCATCATTTTGAATATTTACTACCACTCCCTTCTGGCCTGCATAGTTTCTGTTGAGAAATCAGCTGACAGTTGTATGGGTACTCTCTTGTAGGTAACTAACTGTTTTTCTCTTGCTTTCAAGATTCTCTCTTTGTCTTTTGCCCTTAGTATTTTAATTATGATGTGTCTTGGTGTGGTTTTCTTTGGATTCCTTTTATTTGGGGTTCTCTGTGCTTCCTGGACTTGTAAATCCATTTCTTTCACCAAGGAGGGAAAGTTTTCAGTCATTATTTCTTCAAATAGGTTTTAGTATCTTGCTCTCTCTCTTCTTCTGGCACCCCCATAATTCTGATGTTGGTACACTTGAAGTTGTCCCAGAGGCTCCTTACACTATCTTCACATTTTTGGACTCCTTTTCCTTTTTGTTTTTGTGTTTGGGTGTTTTTTGCTTTCTCATATTTCAGGTCTTTGGTTTGCTTCTTGGGGTCCTCTAGTCTGCTGTTGGATTTTTGTATATTATTCCTTATTTCAGACAGTGCATGTTTAATTTCTGACTGGTTCTTTTCTGTTTTTGTTTTGTTTTGTTTTGTTTTGTTTTGTTTTGTTTTTGGCATTCTCACTGAGATCCTTGAAGGTCTCACTAAGTTTCTTGGTGGTTTGTAGAAGGTTTTTGAGTAACCTTATAAATGTGGTTTTGCTTTCCTCCATCTCTTTCATTTGAGACATGTTTCTTTGTCTCTGCATTTTGGCTGCTTTCCTGTGCTGATTGAGTGGCTTTGTGTGCTAGTTGTCCTTTATGGCCCAGTAGCTCTGCCTCCCTAATCACCTGAGGTGGACACTCTTGGTGCACCCCTTTATGGGCTGGGTACATAGTCTTGTTGTAGTTAAGCTTTGATTGCTATTGGTACACTGGGAGGAATTGACCTCCAGGCCAAATGACTGTGAGGATTAGCTGAGTCTATTAATGGAAGAACTGCTGTGCTGGAGACACCCCTATGGGGCAGGACTTGCTTCAGTGGGGCTTTGGTGCTCACAGAGTCTACTTCTTAAATGTGTTACTTATGGATGTAAGGAGTTGAAATCTGGTGTCGTCTCACACTGACCTCTAGGTACACTGATTCCTGGATCTTCATGGAGGTGCAAGTCAGCTAATATCTGAGGCCACCCAGCAGGAGCTACAGGGAGATTTGCAGATTTCTCCTCTTTGCTTGGAGTTTGGAAGTTTTGGAGTTGTCTGACCCAGTTGCAATTTTTTAGGTTAAGCTGCTAGAGGGCAGGCCATTCATATCCAAAAGCCGCTGCACACAGCTGGGTGGGTTTGTAAATCAGGCGGGGCAGGATCTCAGGGAGTCGCTAGGGTGTGGCAAACAGCACTGGCTGCCAGTCAGCCTTCTCTGCTTCTGGTGTCTTGCATCCTGCTTCCCAGTGCAGTAAACAATGATTCCTGTGCGCACTTCTGGGAGACAGCCACCCTCCCTTTCAGACCCAATGGCAGACAGGCTAGTTTCTCCCTGTATGAGTCTGGGTCCCCAGAATCTCATTGGAAACTGGAGTTCAGAACAGTGACTCTCTCCCAATTGAAAAGAACAGCGCACACCAGCCTGATTTGCTCGCATCTTCGTACCTCTGCCTTTCTGGGCCTCTGCACGTCCTACCAGGCCTCAATGCATTTTTTTCTTTCCTTTGAGTTGTAGAACTTCCACTCTGCCAGCTTTCCTGTGGTTTTGGGGGATAGTCGTTTTGTCTTTTAGTTGTAGTTTTGATGTGGTTGTGAGAGGCAGCACGTATAGGTGTATACCTTATGCCGCCATCTTGGTTCTTTCGTAAGATTTCTTTTCTTTCCTTCAGCTTTGTTGTAAGAATATACAATAATAAAAGAGAGAGATGCAAACTGACCATAACACCAGCCAATCAGGAATGAGTATGCAAATTAACCCAACAAAGATGGTGGGTTAATTTGTATATGCAGGAGGAAAGACTGAAGACTGAAGACTGAAGAGGTTTGGCTTCTCCTCTGTAGCTGGAGTGAAGGGCTGGGTCCCAGGTGCAGAGGAAAATCACTGTTGGCAGCCAGGGGGAGGAAGGCCTATTGCACAAATCTTCGTACAATGGACCTCTAGTACAGTATATATATAATACATATAACATACAAATATGTGTTAATCGAGTGCTTATGTTATTGGTGAGGCTTCCTGTCAGCAATAGTCTATACATATTTAAGATCTGGGGGAGTCAAAAGTTATATGTGGATTTTTTATTGCACAGGGTTGGTGTCTCTATCCCTTGATGATGTGTCATGAAGACACCCATTCACTGAGAGCTTGAAGAGGTGAAGATAATAGTAGATAACAGAGGGAACACCTGAGACTTGGTTTTCACTTTATGGGCCAACTTTAAGACTTAACACTGGTGTAAAATATGACTTCACTTGATATTATTTAACAAGCAACAACCGCACTAATATGTAGCAAATCACTATCACTGCAGAATTTCTCATTTGTATCTTTGTCACACCAAAGTAGAAACTTAGCCTGAATCAATTCAGAGTCTCCTGTCCCTTTCCGTAATCAGGGTCTAAGTCTGGGCTGTGGGTAGAGGGGCTTTGTGTCCTCAGGGAAGTGGGAGGGAGCATCTGATCTATTTGCCATCTGCCCACACACCTGCTAGGACATTCTCATTTTATGTGGTGACCAGTGGTCTGTTCAGTTGGATCACTCCTTGGAACTTGGTCATAACTACTCCTTTCCCAATCTGCTTCTCTTTTAGTTGCTTTCAGCCTTCGCTGGAACATGGACATGATTGTTGCTCCCTAGTCCCTGTGGGGCCATAGGAAACAAAGCTGACCAGGACCTTCCATCTTCACACCTGAGCAGGCATGTGCTCCTGGTCTCTGCAGGCACTTGGTGTCCTTGCCAGACCGTTGGACTCTCTTAGCACAAGGCAGGGCTGGGCTCTTGGATACCTGGTGTGGGTTGATTTGGGCAGGGGCAGGGGACAGAACCCTTCTCGGAGGCTCAGAGAAGGGCTCTTTCTCCTTTCTCTAGCTGGGGCCAACTTCACCAACTCTCAGGAACAGGAAATAGGGACTCTGACTGATCACATTTTACTCCAAATCTTTTGTTTATGCCCCAAGTCCTAGGCTTTTGAAACTTAAAACTCTTTTTTTTTTCTCAAACTATTGCTTTCATTTTCTTTTGTGTCAGGCCTTCCCTGAGGAAACAAAAGCAGAATTCTCATCTGCCTGAGAGGTAGAAAGTATGGTTGGAAATACTGGTGAATACCAATTAATGTTTCAAATGATTACCTGCGACTGACTCATATTTAGTAGAAAGAACCAGAAGTGCTGTGCCAGCGTCCTGGAGGCCATCTCTGCCTCCCTGCTTGCCTCCACCACCGTCTTAGCTCCTGCTTTCCTGAGCCTCACCGAGAGAACTAGTCAGACCTGGTATTCTTAGGACAAGAAACAAGCATTTCTTCTCACATATTTGAAGGCTTTCCTCATGATTCACAACAGCCCCCTGCACACCTACAGGCAGGCAAACCACACTTCCTATTTATGGGCTGCTGACAGTTTGTTGTGCAATTTCAAAACTACCAAAGGCCAATGACTTAGCGTGTCCCAGGTAGATGTAATAATTTTGGTAAAAATATTATTGTTACCCAGACATTTCAAGAGTATGTTATCATAGATGCATAAAATGCTTTGATCTGGAAACAGCCCAAGTACTTCCTAACAATAATCTCACTGCTCTGAACTCCAGTTTCCAGTGAGATTCTGGGGACCCAGACTCATACAGGGAGAAACCAAGCCTAACCAGGAAAGATGCTGTGACTCCCTCTCAGAGCCCGGTGAACTTCGAGGAAGTCTTTCAGGTCTGGGAGTGATTGGAATGTGCTATAGAAAGACACACATTTGTTCAGAGTTTGAAAGAGGTGAAGAACAGTGGGTAGCAAGGGGAGCACTATAATTGTGAGAGGAAGAAGGGGATTTGGCAGCCAGGGGATGTTCTCCTGTCCCTACAATTTGCTGTTTCAAGAGAAAATCAAGGATTCAGAAACTTTAAAAAAAATACATTTTATTGATTTTTTATAGAGAGGAAGGGAGAAGGGATAGAGAGCCAGAAACATCGATGAGAGAGAGACATCAATCAGCCACCTCCTACAGGCCCCGCAATGGGGATGTGCCTGTAACCAAGATACATGCCCTTGACCGGAATCGAACCCAGGACCTTTCAGTCCACAGGCCGACGCTCTAGCCACTGAGCCAAACCGGTTTCGGCAGATTCAGGAACTTTTTAATTTAATTTGTTTTTATTTTGCAAAATATACCTAACAAAAATGATCACTTAAACCATTTCTAAGTGTATATTTTAAAGGTATCAGCTACATTTGCATCATTGTACAATCATTAGTACTGTCCAACTCCAGAAATTTTTCATCAGCTTGTATTGAAACTCTGTACCTATCTATAATAATAAAAGTGTAATATGCTAATTAGACCAAATGTCCTTCCGGACAATCTTCCGGATGAAGCTGGTCTGTGAGGGAAGCCCAGGTCCTGGATGCCAGAGGGAAGCCGGTGCTGGCAGCTGGAGGAAGGAAGGCCTACTCTTGCACAAATTTTGTGCATAGGGCCTTTAGTTAAACAATAATTCTCATTCTCACCTTTCAGCCCCTATTATAGATCTATCTCTATGAAATTGACCATTTAGGGTACCCCCTATAAGTGGAATTAATACAAATTTATCCTTTTGTGTCTGGCTTATTTCACTTAGCAATTTTTTTTCAAGGTTCATCTATGCTGTTAAAGGTTGAATAATATTCCATCGTATGTATATATCCTATTTTATTTACCCATTCATTTGTTGTTGGACATATAGCTTGTTTCCACTTATTGACTATTGTGAATAATGCTGCTAAGAATATGGGTGTATAATGTCTAATCATGCCCTTGCTTTCAATTCTTTTGGGTATATAACTGGAAGTAAAATTGTTAGATCATAGGGTAATTCTGTTTAAATTTTTTATTTTATTGTTGACAGTATAAATGTCTCCCATTTTCTCCCTTTTTGCTTACTCCCCTCCACCCAACCCCTGTCGCACTCCAATAAAATAGCACTCCATGCTATTTTCTGTGTCCATGGGTTATGCATATATGTTCTTTGGTTAATCTCTTCCTATCCCCTCCCTCTGGACCTATTTTGTTCATCAATTTATTTTGTTTATTAGAGTCCACATATAAGTAAGATCATGTGACATTTATCTTTCTCTAATTGGCTTATTTTACTTATTATAAAGACTCCAAGTCCATCCATGTTGTCTCAAAGGGTAAGACCTCCTTCTCTTTTATAGCCATGTAGTATTCTATGGTGTAAATGTACCACAGCTTTTTTATTCACTCATCTACTGATGGGCACTTGGGCTGTTTCCAGATCTTAGCTATTGTAAATAACGCTGATATGGACATAAGAGTGCATATATTCTTTCTGATTGGTGATTCAGGATTCTTAGGATATATTTCCAGAAGTTGTGTTTAAAATTTTAAGTATTCACCATACTATTTTCCATAGCAGCTGTGCCATTTTACATTTCCACCAGCAACTCACAAGGGTTCTCATTTCCCCATATCCTTACCAACTCTTGTTATTTTCTGTGTTTGTATTTTAAATAATAGCCATCCTAGTGGGTATAAAGTGTCATCTCATTGTGCTTTTGCTTTGCATTTCCGTAATGATTAGTGATGTTGAGCATCTTTTTATGTGTTTATTGGCTATTTGTATATCTTCTTTGTGAAAATGGCTATTCAAGTCATTTGCTCATTTAAAAAATTGTGAAGTTAGGTTTTTTGTGGTTGAGTAAACCTTAGGAACTTTAAATTCCATCCTTCTTTTTTCTCCTTAATGAAATATAGTCACATATGGATATGTTTGTCAAAAGAAGAGAGTAATTTAATCCTACTTCCTCAGCATAAGAGTCCCTTTCCAACCTGGTCCTATCTCCCTGTCCAAACTGATTTTCTGCCCTGACTAGCCCAGAGCTCCACTGCATTCATTTACCTGCCCAAATAACTTTCACCCCTCCAGACCTCTGTAGAACTCATCTTGCCTGTGAAGACCTCCCTGCTCTGCCTCATTTGTTATTATGGTATATCAGTTGTTCGTTTGTTCATTCATTCATTCATTCATTCATTCAAGAAATATTCATTGAATTGTTGGTGAGAATGCAAGCTGCTTCAGCCTCTGTAGAAAACAGTAAAGAGTTTCCTCAAAAAATAAAAAATAGAACTGCTTTTTGAACCAGCAATCCCACTTTGGGGAATATATCCTAAGAATCCTGAAGCACCAATCAGAAAGAATATATGCACCCTTATGTTCATAGCAGCGTTATTTACAATAACCAAGATCTGGAAACAGCCCAAGTGCCCATCAGTAGGTAAGTAGATAAAATGCTGTGATATATTTACACAATGGAATACTATGCAGCTGTAGAAAAATAAGGAAATCTTACAATTTGTGGCACCATGGGTGGATCTGGAGATTATTGTGCGAAGGAGAACAGTATAGTGTTATCTAGAGGGAAAGGGGGTAGGTAGTGGTGGGCAAAAGCTTTCATAATGCACATCCTCTCTTCACAAAGAGTAGTTTGCAATTAGGAGGTGGTTTTCCTGCACACTGGGGATGGAAGAGACTTTGCTTGAGGCAGTAGGCACGTCATGAAGTGTGCAGATTATGTTTTGTTGAGTTGTACAGTTGCAGCCTGTATGATTTTGTGAACCTAATGTTACCTCAATAAATTCAATAAAAAAGGAAATGTTCATTGAGCACATGCTGTTGCCAGAAACTTCACTTAGAATGAAGTCTGGAGGCTAGAACTCATACAAGTGTCACTCAGTGCACACTCCTGACCCCAAGAGGAAGACATGTACCTTGCATCTAGAACAGGAAGTGATACTAGTTAACTATCTCATTAGAAGAAAAGATTCCTCCTTGCCCAGTAACAGCTCAGCCAATGGGAGACTGCCATACTTAGTGAACAAAAAGTCACTATACTTTTAACTTTCAGTTTCCTCTGTCAACATAAAAACATTCAAACCTGTAAAGAATTTTTGTGAGTTTATTTGAGCCAAACTGTTGACAACTGCCAGGAAGCAGAACCTCAACAAGTTGAGATAATGCTCTGGAGAATGGTGGGTTACATTTATATTTATACATTGCAATCAAAGGAAGGGACCTAGGTGTGTTACATGAAATCTATTGGTGATAGACTAGAGAGGTGGGAGAAAGCAGAGCTAGGGTGGGGGTGGGGTGAGGGGTTCCCCCTTAGGATTGGACAATAAGTAAAATGATAGACACATACTTAGGTCAGTGCAGGAACAATTAACATGATAAGAAAGAAAGAATTTGTGGTATCTGTCCTGGTGCCCAGGCACATTAGGTTGTGCCCCAAAGGGTCTAGAATCTAGAAAAAGGGAAGTTACAAGTTACCCAGACATTTCAAGAGTATGTTATCATAGATGCAAAACGACAGATAGGCTCAGTTAAGGTAAAGGTTGACTTTGTCAGTGAAGATACCAGCCTAGGATGGAACTACCCACCATAACTGCATTTAATTAAAGTTTAATTTCAGACCATCCTTTGTGGTTCCTTTAGGTCCCTGAGTTTGCAAGACTGATATGCAGGCCTTTCTTGAGCTCCTCAGGTTAGCATGTTGTCCCTTCCATCCACACCTCCAATGAACTCCTCACTCACAAGCCTCTTCCAAGTCTTTAAGAGTGTTCTCTTCTTTCTTTGGACTTGTGTGTGGCCCATCATTAGACCATATGTTCCAAAGGACAATTCTTTGTTTTTCCCAAATAAACGCCTTTTGCTGGAGAAATATCTGGCTGCTGATTTGTTTAAGGTCCACACCAGGAACAAAGCACAGTGTCAGAGACTGGGGATTCAACAGTCAATTAAGCAGTTGCTGCTTTCAAGGAACTAATGTCTAGTGGTGGAAATGGATAAGCTATCTGTCAATTATAATTTACTGTGAATAAGAGCAAATGCAAGTAGAGGGTGAGGAAGATTATCTTCCTTAGCTGATAGCTGGAGTTAGTATTCATATACTATTGTGAACATTATCATCTTCTGCAAATTAAATGTGAGCTTGTGTTTTATTATTTTTACTAGAAGCCCAGTGCACAAAATCCATGCACTCAAGGTGGGGGGGAGGTGGCTGGTCCCTCAGCCCGGATTGCAAGAGGCCACAGGCCAGGATGAGGGACCCCACTGGTGCATGATTCGGACTGGGGAGGGATGCAGGAGGTTGGCCAGCTGGTGAAGGACCTCCAGGGCATGTCTGGCCCATCTCACTCAGTCCAGATTGGCCAGACTCAGCAGCAAGCTAACCTACCAGTTGGAGCATCTGCCTCCTGGTGGTCAATGCATATCATAGTGACTGGTCGACTATCTACCCCCTGTTGGTCAGAGCATGTCATAGCGAGCGATTGAGTGGCCTTAGCATATCATTAGCATATTATGCTTTGATTGGTTGAATGGCTGACTGGATTACTGGCCACTTAGCATATTAGGCTTTTATTATACAGGATTTTTATATTCCTTAACAGAGTCATTTGTAAACAGCCATCAGCTGGCTTCCATAATGCACTACCTCTCCTCACAAGGAATACTTCTGCAATTAGGTGTGGTTTTCCTGCACACTGGGGCATCTGAAGGCTGCAATTCAGACTTGTATGTTCAGGAAAGCATGTATGGAAATGTTTGGAGGCTTGTAGGCCTAATCCCTCCCTGACTTGGGTTACTGCAAATGTGCATGTTTGTGGATGGGCATGAAGAGCTATGGAAAATCTATTGTCCATCCTGGCATCATGCACAGAGTGAGTTGGCACAGAGCAGGAGCTCAATAAATGCTTCTGAAATTATTGGACCCAATGTATCATGGAGGAATTTTATCTCCTTTACCAACAATGAATCCAGAGTCTAGGGCAGGAGAGAGTAGAGCAGTTTGAAAGGTGAATTATCATATCAAATTTGATTCAGAAGAAGCCTATGGTGAAGTATTTGTTGCTTTTTTGAGAGACAGGTTACTTATCTGGGCTTTGGCAGTCCTAGAGGAAGGTAAAGTGGGCCTTACTAAAAAGGGAAAGGGAAAAGACTGTGGAAGCAGGAAACTTGGGAGGGACAGGCCAGAGGGGCCAGACCCATTGTTACAGGGAGAGATTTACACTTGAATGCAGGGTTTAACTAGGAGCAGGGAAAGGACACTTCTGGGGATTACTGAAAAGGAAGAATGAACAAAGTATGAATTTTGAGGGGAAAAGAAGAAAAAGGATTTAAGATATTGGTTTTAGGATTTAGAAGGAAGGATTTAATTGGGAAGATAAGGGCTTTACTGTTAGATATAGTGACAATTAAACATTGAAATCACACAGTCTGAATTGCAACCTTCAGATAGCCCTTCAATGTCCCAGTGGGAGGGTAAACCACCTCCTAACTGGAATACTACTCTGTGAGGAGAGGACGTGCATTATGGAAGCTGATGACTATCTATAAATGAGTCTGTTTGGGGCAAAACTCCCCTTTTAGCTAAAATCTGTTACTTAAAAGATTATTTATTCAAAAGTTTGAAAAAGCTCCTTCCCTCCCGCTGTCAGGCTCTGCTGCCTTCCCATCATCAGACCAGCAGGATGAGAGGTCTGAAATCAGAGTGCAGGAAGCCGTCAGCCCATTGAGCAAGTGATAAATCACTCTTAAATGCATCCTGAGCAAGGATTTGTGTTGTCTCCTAAAACACAAACAAAACTCTGGTTGGGTCTACCCTTACTGGTGCCCGAGTCATTCGGTCTTGTGGGAGACATCAGGAGGCTGACAGGCCTAACTCCTAGACAGGGTTTAGCATGTGCATGTATCTATGTGCAGGCAGGAATGAGGCTTTCTGAGACCCAGTGCTGATCCTGAAGAGTGCTGGACCATGGGAAGCGAACTCATTACCTGGGTGAAGGCTGGAAGCAGCCTTGGCAGTTTGCCTCTCTGTGTGATAGGAAATTTTGGCACCTACTTCTCCCACCCCTACTGCTAATGGTTGTTCAAGGTTCATTATTCATGCAAAAGCCACTTGGCTGTGCCCCAATGGAGAGGAAGACCTGGGTAAAATCCTGGATCTGCCTGTTAATAGCCTGAGGTTTTGGACAAGGTGCTTAAGTCTCTACTTTGGTTTTCTTATTTGTAAAAGTGAGAGAGTGTTATTGAGAGGAATATGTAGGACAATTTTTATAAAGTGCTTGGTACCATGTGCCACCCTCAATGGCTCGCACATAGTAGGTGATTTACACTCACTATCAATGGCAGTGAAGCCACATAGTCAGGTGTACAACAGTGTAAAATGTTTTTGTATATCTTAATTTATTTTAAGCCTCTATTCAGATTGCCAGGAAATTTATTCTCCAGCAATTCAGCATCTTAGCCCACTGGCCTCGTGGGGGAGATCTGATCACTGGTCACTGCGCCGCATGCCTGCTTCCCCTTCCATGTTCCCATCAACCTTATGGGCTTCTCAGCAAAAATGAAGGCTGCATTTTCTCCTCCCATCTTCAAGGCCTCTTCAGATCTGTCTTTTATGGGGTTACTTCTGCTCTTTTCTTGGACAATTGGAAAACCTGCCTGTTCCCCACATCATGCTGGGAGTGTTGAAAGGCTCTCTTGGACTGGTTGCCTACAGTCCCCACCCAGCCACCCCAGGCTACCACTGACTACTGTTTTGGCTTTTCCTGGCAAGTGCTTCAACCCGTAGAATCCCTGGGGGTCTTCACTGGGCCTTCCACTCCCCCTGCCTGGGCTGTGGTGGAGATACACCCCAGAGTCCTTGACCCTTATCACCCCTTTGCCTGCACACATTTTCTGAAACTTTTAAGACAATAGTTTTCTCCTGAGCTTTTGGAATGCAAAAATCTTTGCTTTACATTCAGCTGTGAGTTTCAAATTTGAAACTCCCAAATCAAGAATTGACTTTTTCTTTCTCTCAGCATTTCTGTTGTGCCATCCATTTCCTGAGGCACTTAGTGTGGGATTTGGAAATGTGTGCCTGGGGAGAGAAGGGTGGGTAGAGGGAGCTAGGGTATTTCAGGGCATGAGAACCTTGGTTAAAATCTTAAAATATTTCTCCACTACTCTGCTATTATTATATGCATCTTCCACACAATTTTAACCCCATGAGGCTGAGTTGCAGATTGATTTGCTTCAGTGTTGGAGCATTCAAGGATGATTTTCGTTTTGACCTGTTGTTGGTCAAATTTAAAGAAAAATTAAAGAGGCAGATAGTGAAGCCAAGAAGAAAGTTTGACACAATTCCTGGTCTGTTTAATGGGGAGCTAAATGCAGCTCTGGCTTCATTCTATGTTTTTGTCTCCCAAAGGTCAGTCCACTTGATCTATTTTCCTATTTCCTTGTTCCACAGCCCATCATTGGATGCTTGGCTGCCTAGGCAACAGCATTCAGGGCAGCTCTCAGCAACCTGTGCCTGGAGAATGTTTCAAGTTCCATTCGTGGAGCATTTTGCGTAATCTGGGGTGCGTTCTTAGTCTTCTTATTGTCAGTTTATAGCCTTGTGCTGACTCAGAGAAGCTGTTCAGACCCATTTGTGTTTCTTTTGGGGTATTTGAGAGGAAAGAGTTATCTATATTTCAGAGGTATTATCACAATCATGTTCAAGGAACCATATTGATGCTGGTGGCATCTCACTGTGTCCCCTCCCTTGTAAGTGTCTGATCAATGTTCTTTTGAACTGTACTATGTTGTCAGCTGGGCACTTGGGACTTTCACTTGCATGGCAACCACAGGAAAAATGCAAGCAACAATATTTATATGTCTGCACAGTTTCACCAGCTATGATAAAACGGGATTTGTAGGATTGAATTATGGAAGCAATACTGAAAAGTTCACCACTACTGCCGTTACCATCACTACCAGTAATAACAATAGTTGCATTTATGAAACAACTTTCTTTGTGCCTGGACTGAGCTAGATTCTTTTGTTTGTTTTTAAAATTTTTATTGATTTCAGAGAGGAAGGGAAGAGAGAGAGAGAGAGAGAGAAACATCAATGATGAGAGAGAATCATCCATAGGCTGCCTCTTGCATACCCCTTACTGGAGATCAAGCCCGTAACCCTGGCATATACCCTGACCTAGAATGGAACCAGTGACTCCTTGGTTTCTGGGGTCCTTCAACTGCTGAGACACACCTGGCTGGGCTTGAGCTAGATTCTTTACATATGTTGCCTCATTTAATTTTTCCTAGAAGGCAGGCACTGCTCTCCTACTTTATACATAGAAAAATGAGTTTAGAGAGATTAAATGTTTTGTCCTTGGTTACATAGAAGGTGAGTGGAGCAGAATTTGAACCCAGATCAGTCTGACCTCAGCATCCTTGACTGTTAAGCTGAGATGGCACCATGCTGGCATGATTGCTGAGCATCTTATTGGCATTGCTGAATCCCTAGCATTGTTCCACGCCTAATGCATAGTAGGTTCAAAAGAACACTTACAAGAAAATGATCAATTGCTCATATTGGAAAAAAATGCTGTGTTCTGTAGTGTTTCATTTCTGCTCCGAAGAAAAGTTATGTAATAGGTGCAGGTCCTTCCTGTTCCAGAAACCATAGTTCCTCCTTAGACCCACCCGTGTATCTCCAGACCACCCTTACTTCCTGGTTTGGCTCACAATCATCTCATATCAGGATACTGAGGCAGTTACCCAGCTCATCTTGCTCATGCTTGTCTTTTGTTTTCCTCTAATCTAGGCTCTACTCAGTAGCCAACATAATTATTCTAATCTAGACATCTGCTCATAACACTTCAGAGATTCCCCATGGGCTACAGAGTTTGACTCCTTCACATGGCCTTTATGATACCTCCTGCTTCTAGCACCTCATTCCTCGTGATCCCTCACGTCCACACTCTGCATCTCAGGTATTACCTTCTTATGCCTCCTTCTGGGCCTTTTCATGTGCTGTTCCTTTCACGTAGGACACTGCTCTCCTTTGCCATTTACCTGACCAACTTCTACTCATCCCCTATCTCTTGGTTTGTATATCTCCCTCTGACTGGGTTTCCCTGATGCCCTAAGCTTGGGAAAAAACTCCTTCCATGTGCTCCCACAGTGCCCTGCCCTGCCAGCTTCAGAGCCTTGACCAACCCAATCACATTGTGTTCTTAGCACCCTCCTTCCCCACAAGACAGTAAATTCCACAGTTAGTGACAGAGTCCAGCTCTAGGCCTGGCATTGAGTTAGCACTTAATAAATATTAGGTGAACTGAAACTGGTTTGGCTCAGTGGATAGAGCGTCAGTCTGCAGACTGAAAGGTCCCAGGTTCGATTTTGGTCAAAGGCATGTACCTTGGTTGTGGGTACATCCCCAGTCGGGGGTGTGCAGGAGGCAGCTGATTGATGTTTCTCTCTCATCTATGTTTCTAACTCTCTGTCCCTCTCCCTTCCTCTTTGTAAAAAATCAATAAAATATATTTTAAAAAATCTTAGCTGAATTCATGCTTCTTAAAAAAATTAAAAAAAATATTAGGTGGATTAATGAAGAGTTCTGTTTAATCTATTTCGTGTAAGTCATTTTTTTGTTTTGTTAATTTTCATTGATTTTTTTTTAAGAGAGTGAAAGAGAGGGGGAAAGACACAGAGAGAAACATCGATGTGAGAGAGACACATTGACTGGCTGCCTCCCACACATGCTCCATCCAGGGTGGGGATAAACCTTGCAACTGAGAGATGCATCATTAACCGGAATTGAACCTGGGACCCTTCAGTCAGCAGGCCAATGCTCTATCCACTGAGCCAAACTGATTAGGGCTATAAGTCATTAAAATACACACACACACACACACACACACACACACTAATAAAAGAGAAACATGCAAATTAGCCATCACTCTGCTATGCTCACCAGCCAATCAGGAAGGAATGTGAAAGATGTAGGCTGCCCAGCTGCTCCAGGTGCAGAGTGTCTGGGCAGGGTCGAAAGACTGCTATGAGAAGGAGAGCGGGTGGGGGCTGAAGGGATCTATAGGAGTGGAATTCCAGCCACAGCAAAAATGTAGACTGCAGACTGTACCTGGAGTCTGCAGCAAAGCAGCGAATACAAAGATGGCAGACTCTGGCCTGAGTCTACAGCGAAGATGAAGAAAGGCAAATTCTGGCTGGAATCTACAGCAAGGCTGCAGACGTCAGCCAGAGTGAAGGCCTGGGTCCCAGATGCCGGAGGAAAACTGGTGCTGGAAGCCAAGAGAATGAAGGCCTATTGCACAAATCTCTGATTTCAGAGAGGAAGGGAGAGGGAGAGAGAGAGATCCCATAATGGAGAGCGAGCCCATAAGCTGGACTTGTGTCTTGAATCACCCCGACTAGGAATTGAACTGTGACCTCCTGGTTTGTAGGTTGATGCTGAACTTCTAAAGTCCTTGATTCAGTCTTTCAGGAACTGTGGGAAGGTCTTTGTTAGATTAGGGGGGGTTTAACTGTCTTCAGATTAAAAAAGGTAAGAAATGCAAAATGTCATTTTAAAGCACAGACCCATGAACTCTACAAGTGTTCTCTTTTACTAAATTGGGTTGTGACTAACATTAGACAAAAGAGGAAAACCACATTTTAACCTGCTTAATGAATACTCCCATTGGCATTTCACCAAATATTAAAGACTATTGCTTTCTCACTTCCTTCCTGTCCCAGTCAGGACTTCGGCTTCTAAAAAACGTCTGCTCTGGTTTTTTCTTTTCAGAGGAATTGTCAGGGCCTTGAAAAGACTGATTTGCAAACTCTCTCTCCTGCAGGGGAAGGACCAGTTGGGACTATTGACGATATGGGGAAGCTAAGAATTATTTATCTCTTGGCTCTTATCCTTACTCTCGTATAATTCCTCGCTGGATTTTCATACCAATTCACGCTCTCCATGCTTCTTCCTCCTGCACAACCCTAGCTCTTGATCCAGGGATTATATTTGGCAGTTCAGGTTTCCCAGGCTTCAATATTTGTGTGCATTTGCAGGGCTTTCTCAGAAAAGGCTCAGATCTGGGCTGCTATTTGAGTAAAGGCCATGTTTATATCCATTCCCACCGGTTCCACTGTTGCTGACACAACCTCCCCCGCCCTCCCTTCCTCTCCATCTCAGACTCTTTGAGGCCTAGACATTGCACTCTTGCCTGAGCAGAGGGTGAGCAAACTGCTGCATTTAGGGGGTGTCTTTTGCGCCATCTGCCACATCCACAGAGGTTATTGGGATAAACTGATTTACTAGACAAAATTGTTAACAACTCATGAATAAAAGTTAGAAAAATTCTGAAAGGGTTGTGGGTACAACTCTTCTGAGGCCAGAGCCCTGTGTTCCTTTCATGCCCCTCCCCTTCTCCCACCACCAAATATACCCCATCTGTGCCTTGGTACCAGTAGGAGGCAGCTGCAATCAGGCTTGGGGAGAAAACCCTTTTTATTTTTAAGGTTGTGTGTGTGTGTGAAGTATAACATATTAACAGAAAAATTCAAAGCATACATATAAGTAAAACCATGTGTAGCCACCTCTCTCAAGTAAAGGAATAGAATATTGCCTCTATTTATATATGACTCCCAACCCCTCCCACCCCATCACAATTCCTTCCTTCCCTCAGACATATTCACACTATACTGAATTTTGATAATAATTTCCTTGCTTTATGTTAATGTTTACTACACTCAAATGCATCCTAAAACAATAGGGTGGTGTTGGATGTTTTTGATATTTTAATGATTTTGAGCATTATCAAAATAGAATCATATTTTGCAAGCTCTGTTGTCTTTTATATTGTTTTTGCTCAAGATTATGATGACTCATTTTCATTGCTGTGTAATAACAATGGTAAAGACATTGATTGCCTTTACCACAACTTATTTACTCATCCTACTGCTGATGGGCATTTGGGTTGTTTCGAGTTTGTGGTAAATGTGGACCACACTACTCATGAGCATTCTAGTCTATGTATTCTGGCACATGTGGGCGTGCGTTTCTGTAGGTACATTCCTCAGAGTGGGATTACAGGGTCACAGGAAAGGGGCATATTCAACTTTCCTAGATGATGATGTGCAGATTTCCAAAGTGGTCACTCCAGTGAACAGGTTTTTCAGTAGAGTATGAGTTCTAATGTGCTGCACCTGAGACCAATACTTGGTCTTGTCAGACCTTTTAGTCTTTGAGGCTAATATCTTTTCTTCAGGTTGGCCCAGTGAGTGGCAAGGGCACCCTTGTTAGTGGCTCCAAATGTTTTTGGGGCGAGAAGGGGCTTGTAGTCATCTCCCTCAGGCACAGAGGGCAAAATGGCATTGTGGGATACTCATCCGTACTAAACAAGGGTGGCTCCTCAGGGAGAAGAGCTATCTTCTCTCCTGACTGATTTGCTCTCCTCTCTTGGAATAGACTATCAGTGCTAACAATGACAGTCAGACTCCCAGAGCCATCTGGGGCTGAGGCTGCTGTGGGAAGGACATCTGCTGGCGGCTGCAAAGGAAGAAAGATGAACAGGACGAGGCACAACCCAGGGGCTGCTCACTTGCATGGACCTGCTGCCTAAAGCCAGTTCCACACAAAACAAAAAGGCTTCCTCACTCATTTTATTTGCTCAAGAGGAACCACCAGTGGTCACCATGGGAGTTCCTAAAGGAAGGAGGTGGTAATTATTCCTAGTTAACAGACCTAACCCAATCAGACCAGCTTTTCATCAGGTTCAAGTTCAGCATTGGTTGCTGTCGCTACTCTTGTTAAGCCTCCTATATAAAATTGGACAGTGTAACCTAGCTTCTGTGCTGTTGTGAGAGCAAACTGTGAGAGCTCTTTGAAAATGATCAAAGTATTTGAGTCTAGAGTCACAGATTCCTGGAAGAGGACCTTACTATAGAGATTTTCAGGAGGAACTGTGGTTTTAGGTAAAGTTTCTCCCTCTAAGACCCAACCCTCCAAGGATGATAGCAATGGGAAGAGTTTTCATTGGGGGGTTAGCGGGGAAGGGGAAGACTGAACCTTGCTTCATACTCTGTTCTCCTTCTTGGTTAGTTCTACTTAACTATTGGGGGAAGGGGCGGGGTGAGAAGTGGGAGGGGCACATTTAACTGGAGTTTGTGGACAATGAAAGAAAAACAGGTAGAAATGGAGGAAAAAACACTCATCATCACCAACCAGATGATTTGGTTCTAAGGCAGGGTTACCAGTCTTCCTTTCAGCTCCTGTCACCTCTCTGTTTATCACCTGTCTGTATCAGCATGGCAGAGGCCCTCTTTAAGCCTTAGTCTCATCAGAATGACCTACAATGGGTCCTCTAAGACACCTCCTTATCTGGGGACTGTCTTGATTTACCCCTATTTCCCAGCATAGTTACTAATAAGTGCCACTTTTAATTCTGAAATGTATCCTAGTTTGGGTGATAAATTATATGCTTTCCTATCTTGGACTGCCTGACAAGTTCTGGTTTCTTCCAGGAGAATTTGTTCTCCTGCCTTTAGGAGAGAGGCCATTCCCTATCCACAGCAGCAGCTTTCCCAGAAGGAGTCTCTGGTGCAGCTGGATCCAAATCCCAGCTCTGCTCTTTATTAACTGCATAATTAGGGGGCAAGTCACTTGAGTTGCTTTGCTTCTGTTTTCCCAAGTGAAAAATGGGGGTAATGATAACAGTGCCTGGCATGGAGTAGGTGGCCAATAAATGTTAGCCAATACTATTATTACTCTAGGGCAGAGTAGCCCTCGGACAGAGCCCCACCTGCTAATACTTCTGTTTGGCTCACTCAGTGTTCTCAGTTTTGAAGATGAAAGCCTTTAAGAAGGAGGGTACCCTTCAGAAGGTGGCAAAGGAGTCATCATCCAATTTATGCATTGACCACATGCTACACTCCTGGCATCTGAGTTTGCAGCCCCTCTTCAAGCCTGGACAGGACAAGAACATTAGGCTCTTGTAAGTTTAGAGTAGGCCACATGGATGGGTGTTACTATATGAGCATGTTCTCTCCCATCCACCCCTCTCTCTCCAAGTTAGATTCCAGCTCAGGCTCACATAAGAAGGCAGTTCCTTCTTGGAAATCAGTCTTCTTTGTGCCAGAGATGTTTCTTCCCACCTCCATGTTCCTTAGAGAAGTGCCTCTCAAACCTTAATGTGCATAGACACTGCTAGGAAATTTATAAAAATGCAGATTCTGGTTCAGGAGATCTGGGTTGGGGGTCCAAGATTCTGCATTTCCAACAAGCTTTTAGGTGACCCTGATGCTGCTCAAGAATTTGGGGAGTGGTGGGACCTTGGGAAAGTGTTTCTACCTGAGGCATAGAGTGAGGCCTCTTCCCAGAGCAGTCTGGGCACTTTCTGTGAGCAGCAAGTACTTAACTCTCTTCACCGAGTGGCCCCCCTACCTCCAACCAAATATTTATAAATAAATGGGCACCAGGAAAACACCCATCTCTCCATGAAGAGGCTGCAATATAGTTAGGAGATACTGACTCCTCCTTAAGAGTAGGCCCAACCTTTGAGAATTTCTGACTGCTTCTCCCTCCATTCATTATGTAGATGAGAACTTACAGCTGATCTTATTTTAAAAATTTTAGTCAACTAGAAACTTGCTGTTTTTTTTTTTCTCAGCATAGTGTCCACTTATTTGAGGTTTCACTTTCTTTGGGTTCAGTCAGCTGTAGTCAACAACAGTCTGTAACTAATAAATGGAAAATTCCAGAAATAAACAATTCATAAGTTATGCAGCCCCTCTTCAGGCTTGGACAGGACAAGCTTCTTTAGATCTGGATGAAGATCAGGCTTCTTTCAATCTGGATGAAGCAAAATGGATGAGTATAACTATCCTATCTAATAAAAGCCTGATATGCAAATTAACCATCACTCTGTCACAAAGATAGTGGCACCCAGTCCTCTCAGCCCCACCGGAGTGCCCCAGTCCCAGGGGGCTGGCTGCTGAGAGCGAACAGTGTGAGTATTCTGTGCCCAGCCATGAATGGGCCTTGGAACATGCCAGGGATGGAACATTTGCAACATTGCCCCAGCGACAAAGCAAGCATTCCGCGCCTGGTTGTGGATGGGCCTCTGGGCCATGGAGAGCCTCTGGGTAGTGGGCACAGAGTGGCCAGGCCCTGCAGAGAGCTACTGGTACATGGATTCATGCACAGTGCTACTAATCTGAGTATAATTTATGAAGTGTGTGCTGTTCTGAGTAGTTTGATGAAATCTCAAGCAGTCCTGCTCCATCCCACAGGGCATGTGAATCATCCCTTTGTCTAGCATATTCTGTTAGTAGGCCAGTAGATTATCAGATCTACTGTCACAGTGTCACCAGAATTCTTACTTTACACTAGAGGCCAGGTGCACAAAATATGTGCACTGGGGAGGTTGGGGGAGGTATCCCTCAGCCCAGCCTGCACCCTCTCCAATCTGGGACCTATACTTTCATTCAGCATATTTTTATAATTATTTCATTTTATTATTAGTTATTATTGTTAATCTCTTACTGTGCCTAATTTATAAACTAAACTTTATATAGGAAAAACATAATACATATAATTCTCTCTGTGGTTTCAGGCATCCACTGGGGGTCTTGGAATATATCTGCCCAAGATAAGGGGGGACTTCTGTACTCTCAAATAGAGTGGCTCTCAAAGCATGGTTCTGGAACTTAGTAGCATCAACATCTCTGGGAATTTGTTAGGACTGCAAATACTGAGGACCCACCAGCAATTGTGTCTAACATGCCCTCCAGGTCAGAATTGCTATGCATTCTATGGTCTGAGAATCAATGTTTTAAGCTGCTAAATTTCTTAGATGAGTTTCCAGGGGAAAGGGCTCTGGGTCTTGGCAGGCTATGGGGTCTGCTCGAGTCTCTGGAGTGTGTTGGTCAGTGGATGGTTTCAGTTGTGAGTCAGGAGATGATTTTAAGAAAGGGGCTTGAAGATGGCAGCTTCGGGTGAGGAAAAGCAGGAGCAATGATCCACCTTCTGGGGATAATTGTTTGACTTCATGCAAATATTCTAAGCAATAAAATCAGCCAGTGATATGCAGGAAATATATGCTCCCCATGCTGAGTGGTCTAAATAGAGTGTCATCAGTGATTGGGCTTCAGAGCCCCTATTACACAAAGCCTAATGACATGAAGTATATCACACCTGCTAAATGAAACGCACATGGGGATGTTATGCGAGTTTTCAAGAGCATTTTATTTTGCATAATATGTTTTTTTTTCTCCAGACCAGAAATGAGATATTAAAAAGTCAGCAGGTATATAGCTTGTTTTAAAATTATTATTACTTTACTCTGGCTTTGCAGACTTTTATTTTCTTTCTCCAGCTGGTACTGCACAGGAACATAGCATATTCTATCCAGAAGGGACCTGGAGCTCAGTAAGTCTACTCTCTGCAATTCACAGGTGAGCAACTCAGGTCTGCAGAAATGTGAGATGACTTACCCTGAACAGGGCCTGGGCTGGAACCCAGGACTCTTGCTTCTCAGACCCTGGGAATCCCACTGATGTCTTTCCATGCCAAGCCAGGTAAGAGGCCTGGAAAAGTAGTCTCATGCATATTCTTGCTCTTGGACAGTATTGGAGGAGTAGGGGGAGCAGTGATGTCACTTCCTGTGTGCACACAACCGGATGGAGCAGCCAAGAGCATTTTTCTCCCTGCCAGGTCACTTCTGAGGCTGTAGTTAGTCAGATACTCCTCCCATTCATACCGAGGCTTTGAGCTTCAGTCCCTTGGAAGACAAACCCCCACTCCTGCAGCGCAAATATCCTTGTGTGTTGTGGGTTGTGGGGAACATGCCTCTTCCCAGGGCCAGCTCCATAGGCTTAGAACCCGTGTAGATGCCCAGCATCCTTTGCTCACAAGAATTCTGCATATGCTTTAAAAGTCTGTTGTCACCATCTTAAGAATCTTAATACTTTCTGAAAAAGGGGACCATATTTTCACTTTGCTTTGGATCCTGCAAATTTTGTAGCTGATTTTCTCCATGTCTTTTATACTCTCCCCTGCACCTCCTTTGAAACTCATTTTCTCCAACAAGTCTTCTCTGAGTATATTACATGTCATGGTATGAATATTACCCTCTATCATTAATTGCTTTCCTTCTGTAGGTCAACCCCTTGAGATTGATACTATTATTGTCATCCTGCCCACTTAAAAAAATGAGGAGATTGAGGCTTAGAGAGAGATGAACTGCTTTCAGTTTACACACTGAGGAAATGGGTTAGAACCCAGGTCTGCTGAACTCCAGAGAACAGAGACTGACCCCCTATGCTGCACAGCCTCATTTTGTTGTCTGTTTAGTGCTTACCACTCTGTGAGGTGTCCTTGCTTCCCCCATTTGACTGTATGGGAGAGACTGTGTCCTTTATTACTGAGGCTGTGCTCTTTATTCAATTTCACACAGCCTCATGCCTAGCATGGACAGGTACCCAGTGAATATTTATGTTACAAAGGGCATTTGGCTACATCTAACGTGTGTTTAGCCATGTCAGGACTTCCTGCAAACCAAAGAGACTTCCAGGTTTGTGTTTAAATTTCTCCTGTAAATGAAGCTGCACAGGATGCATGATGTGGGCTGAGAGACACCTTATATTTGACTTCATGAATTATTTATGGAATTAACACCGGAATCATCATTAATTTGTGGAAGGAGAGAAGTTGCTATGTGGCTCAGTGCCTGTGCTTTTCTGGCAGGGCGAAATTACCTTCACAATGGCAGCTGGGTGACGAGTCACACACTGGTTTCCAGGGGAGACAGCACTTCAGCCCCCTCTTTCCTTGTCTTTCCCTCAACTGAACAATCCAGACTAGCAGCAGTGAATCCACTCAGCTTCCCTCAACATTTAGTTAACACATATTTTTTAAACACCTTCTGTATGTGCAGAGCATCTGCTAGATCTGGAGATGCAAAACAAAGAAAGCATGTAAATAATTATATTGGGTGGTGATTGATAATAATCACTGAGAGGAAATTCCTGGGTCTGTGTGGAGATTATGCCTAAACCATGTCTTACAGAGGGAAAAAAAGATTTAGCCTACCAGAGATGGGGGTAAGAAAAGTGACAGGCTTTCCAATCTGGAGGAACCCTGCAGCAGCCTGGAGAAGGACGTGCAGATAGAAGTAGTTGGTGTGGGAAGAGAGGCTTTGAGAGGTGACTTGTGGGGGCTAAGCCAGAAACTGGGGAGTGGACACTGGTATGCCTACAGGCTTAGGTTTTGTCTTAGAGGCTGAGGGTGTTGGTGGTGGATGGATTCTGCTTGGTCAATGGCCAGTTGGGGCCTCTGTGTCATCATTTGGAAGATTCCCAGGGAGCAAGGTCTCGCCTACTCCAGATGGGCAGTGGTTTGGGGGCCCAGGCCTCTGAGGCCTCAGGGTAAGAAGACATATGCTTGCCCAAGAGGGACTATGGCTGAGTGGCTCGCCAATTCTGCCCTGTCAGCAAGTTTGCTTTCTGAGGCCTACTGTACTAGTATAACAGCAATCTCTTTCCCATTCCTTCAAAGCATCAGGAGGAAATATAGCTGCAGCTGGGTTCAGCGGCCCTCACTTTTGAGCAATAAACTACAAATGATCACAGTTTACTTTGATGCTTTCAGAATTCCCCTACTAGTCACTGTGCTTTCTTGACATTTACTGTACTAGCTGGAAAGTCGCTGGCCGCACACGCTCTGCCTTTGGAATGAGCCCTTGCCTGGCTGAGTTTGCCTTCACCTGTTATTTATCCTGCAGTTCTTCTTTGGGCTCGAAAGTGCCCTGGGCTCTGGGCTGCCGAGATCACACTTTAGTCCAGTGGTCAGCAAACTCATTAGTCAACAGAGCAGCAAACTCGCAAGCCACAGTTTACCGACCACTGCTTTAGTCCAACCCTGCTGCCCCTGCCTCTAGGGGAGAAAAGATTGTGCCGACTCTATTTATTTACAGGTAGAAAGTAGTCAGAGAGCCCTGCAGGGTGAAGGCAAAGACGAGGCACTCCAGATAAGCGTTTTTCCTTCCTATTACTTATTTATTAAAACCAGTGAGGCATAACTAAGAGAAGGGAAAGGAACCAAGGAAATAGAGAATACAATGGCCCTTAGATTTTAATGGGAGAGATGGCTGGAAGTGATTCTTAAATTATTAAATAAATCGATTAGATTCTTGAAGCTGGCCTCCAAGGTATATTTGTCAGTTTCATTATCATTGTCTTCAAGGGTAGGAAGAGTCACTCATGGAGAAAATTTTATTATCCCCCCCTCCCATCTTATTTTGAAGGCTGCAATTCATGACCCCTGACCAATTAAACACTACTTCTTTATGGAACAGGAGCAGCATTGTCTCCATTTTTATTTTGGCTCTCATTCTTGATCCCATTTGTCTTGTGGGCCCAGATACATACGCGAAACAAGATTGGGTCAGGGGTAGGGCACACACACTTTGGAGAATCTTGGTCCCATTTCAATTATAGGACCTTTTGGTTACAGACGAGTTCTGTGGATAATTTGTCCACCTACAAGAGTCCTGTCATTTAGCTATTGGCCTAACCGGAACCTACTGAGTGTTGGAATAATAGGTTGTGCTATCTCAAATGCCAAGAATACATCTTAATGCAAATAGGAGATTTATGAGATTTTATTTTGGGGTTTTGGTTTTGACTGCAATAGTGTTTGCTTCTTTCTCTCACGTTTCTCTCTCTCCCCCTAAACATTTCTACTGCCTCCTGCCCAATGGTAAAAAATGCCTGAATATCTACATTCTTTTTCTTAATTATCCTCCTGAGGAAAGCAGGCCAAGCACCAGGGGGCAAAAAATTTAAACCATAAATAACAAGCTGAAAGGAAATAAAAGAAATGACACCAGAATAAACTAAGCTATTAACTGAAAGCTTTACATCACCATCCTCCTTGGGCCTGAAAAATCTAAGGGAAGGTGGTTAAGTATTCATTTTCTGAAAAATGTCATTGCAATCTGCAGCAATTAAAAATGGATGAAGGAAACGTTTCCCTACGATTTCCGGTGGTACTCCAGGCGTTGGCCCGTGAAACATTTTGGGTAGCCTGGTTCCCACTCCTTTCCTGAGGACAAATGGTGCTGAAGGAGAGATGGGGATCCCTGGGCATCACCCTGCCTTCCTCCCGGTTCACTGCAAAATTGTTTCTTTCAACGAGGCACACCGCGTGTGGAGCGCTCCATTCACACCTGCAAGCCTGTCAGGTTTCCAATTATGGGCTTGCGGCTCGATTTCCTCCATGCTCCCCCCCACCTCGTGGGTGAGCAGAACGTGTGGCGTGTTCACAACGCGGAACACTGGAACACTGAAGGTGAGGGCCCTGCGGTGCCGGTGCAGGGCGCACGGGTGCGGGGAGGAGTGCGCTCTTTCTCCTTCACCAGTTCATGGAGGCAGCCAGGCTGACGCTGGCAGAATCCCTCCCAGCCGCCCGGAGGCCTGGGGACTCCTTGTGGTCTCAACTCTGCTTTGCCAAGTGAACCAGGCCTACCTTGGCGGCAGGGACTGTACAGAAGCCCAGGCGTGCGGGAGTGGCGTGTGCGTGAGGCTGGCGGGGACACGCTACCAGCTGTCTTGGCCCTGGTCTCCCGCCAGCCCTCCAATAATGCGAGGGGAGAAGTGGGCTCAGTGTGAGATCCAGAGAAGGCCTGGCGCCTCTATGTGACAAAGAGTTAGGTGATAAAAGCAAGGTGCAGGAACGTGTGCATAAGATCTCAGTTTTGTAAGACAAACCATGCCAAACCATGTCAAGCCTCGGCTCTGTGGGTGTGATAAGAAGGGCTGTGCTGGATTATGTAAGTTCAGAGGGAAATCTAGGACACATGCTGAGTTCTTAAAATGAGTTCTGGGGCGGGGGTGGGAATGGGTTGAGCTAGCTGATATGAGATGGGGTAAGGCATCCAGGATAACAGCATTTCATCCCATTTACGCAAAATGCATATTTACGTACTGGAGGCCCGTTGCAGGAAAATTCCTGCAATAGGACTTCCTGGGCATGGTCATCTGCTGCCCTTCCTGCTTCCCTCCTTTCTCCTTGACTGCTTGCTGGCTTCTCCCCAGCTTCACACCCTTCTGCAGTGCCTAGCTTCCTTCTACACTGTCTTCGGTCTTAGCTCTGCGCCTAGGTATGCAAATTAACAGCCATATTAGTTGGGTTAATTTGCATACTTGCTCCTGGTTAGTGGGCATGGCTTGTGGATGTAGGTCAATTTGCATGTTTCTTTTTTATTAGATAGTACTAGAAGCCCGGTGCATGAAATTCATGTGGGGGGGGAGGTAGGGTAGAGGGGGGTGTCCCTCAGCCCAGCCTGCACCTTCTCCAATATGGGACCCCTTGAGGGATGTCCAACTGCCCGTTTAGGCCTGATCCTAAATGGGCAATTGGACATCCCTCTAACAATCCAGGACTGCTGGCTCCCAACTGTTCGCCTGCCTGCCTTCCCGATTGCCTCTAACCACTCCCCTGCCAGCCTGATTGATGCCTAACTGCTCCCCTGCCAGCCTGTTTGCCCCTAACTGCTCTCCCCTGCAGGCCTCATCCCCCCCCCCCCAACTACTCTCCCCTGCAGTCCTCGGTCCCCCCCCCAACTGCCCTTCCCTGCAGGCCTGGTCACCCCCAACTTCCCTCCTCTGACAGCCTGGTTCCTCCCAACTACCCTCCCTTGTTGGCCTGATCACCCACAACTGCCCTCCCTTGCAGGCCATCTTGTGGTGGCTATCTTGTGTCCACATGGGGGCAGCCATCTTGTGTGTTGGAATGATGGTCAATCTGCATATTACTCTTTTATTAGATAGGATAGAGGCCTGGGGCATGGGTGGGGCCAGCTGGTTTTCCCTGAAGAGTGTCCCAGATCAGGGTGGGGGTTCCCTTGGGGTGTGGGGTGGCCTGGGCGAGGGGCCTGTGGTGGTTTGCAGCCTGGCCATTCCCCCCCCAGCGACCCAAGCAGAGGCTCTGGTATCTGGGATTTATTTATCTTCTAGAATTGAAACTTTATAGCTGGGAATGGAGTCAAGCTTCCTGCTTGCTCCATAGCCACAGCCATTTCTGTTGGGCTTTATTTATCTTGTATAATTGAAACTTTGTAGCCTTAAGCAGAAGCCAAGGCAGGTCAGTGCTGCAGAAAACTTGGCTTCCTCCATCACCTGGGGCAAGCCTAGCCTCCTGCTCTCTCCAGCTCTGTGGCTGCCGGCATTTTTGTTGGAATTTACTTATCTTCTATAATTGAAAAATTGAAACTTTGTAACATTGCATGGAGACCTGGGCCTTCCAGGGTGTGTGGAAAGCTTGGCTTCATCCATTGCTGGGGAAACCCAAGCCTCCCTCCTGCTCGTTCCATGGCCACAACCATCTTGGTTGGGGTTAATTTGCATACTCCCTCCTGATTGGCTGGTGAGCATGGCTGGTGGGCATGGCTTGTGGCATAGCAAAGGTAGGGTCAATTTGCATATTGCTCTTTTATTAGATAGGACTAGAGGCCCATTGCAGGAAGATTCCTATAAGAAAAGTGCTTCCTGCAGCGGTCTCGGTGCCTCTCCTGTTTCTCTCCTATCTCTGCTGCTCCACCTGCTTCCCTCCCTTCTCCATGCCCTGCTTGCTTCTCTGCAGCTTCCCTCTCTTCTGCAGTGCTTGGCTTCCTTCTACGCTGTCTTCATTCTTTGCTCTGCACTGGGATATGCAACAAAAATGGTGGCAGCCACAGAGCTGGAGAGAGCAGGACGCTAGGATTGCCCCTGGTGATGGAGGAAGCCAAAAAACCCAAAAATCTTGGTTTGGTTAATTTGCATACTTGCTCCTGATTGGGTGGTGGGTGTGGCTTTGTGGGCATGGTTTGAGGGCATAGCAGAGGTATGGTCAATTTGCATGTTTCTCTTTTATTAGATAAGATGTCCTCAAGTTTCACTGTTTCACCCTACTCTACTCATCGTTCCTCCAAAACTGCATCCTCTGAAAACCCGCTGGTGCTGGCATGCAGGGCTGTTTTATATGGGCTCTTAGCCAGCATTCCAGGCTCATGCTCAGCAGCTGGGTTTATGGCTGAGCAAGAAGGATTGGGGGGGCCACTTTGCCTCAGGGAAAAACCGCTATTAACTGCTCTTGTGTCTCCTCCCCTCTGTTCTGATCCAGAGGGAAGGGTAGGAAAGAGGCTTTCTCAAAAAAGTCTGATTCCTCTTAAAGGGCGAAATGCCTTTTGGGCAGGCAGATGCCATAGGGAGGGGCCTCAGCTGGGCCTGGCTGGCCTCTAAAGGCTACTATGGGATTTTCCACACACCCCTTACCCCCAGGTGGGGAACAGACTTCGTGGAAAACAAAACTAGGTTCTGAAAATAGAAATGACAGGGCAGCAGTTTTCAGCTGAACATAAGGAAGAGTTTCTTAGTCACCTGAGCTGATACTTGCTAGACCATTTTGTAGGAGGAATAGGGGGTCTCACTGGTGGCAGGGTCAGAGCCTGGTGATGCTTTGGTCAAGATTCTTGCACCCCGTGACCCTAGATTACAAGACTTCAAGGGTTGCACTGTACAATATGGTAGCCTAGATACACATGGCTGCTGAGTACTAGAAATGTGGCTAGTACAACTAATTTAAATTAAGGCTATAGATATGAAGGAAACAAAATCAGTATCTTGATGAGATATCTGCATTCCCATGTTTGTTGCAGAATTATTCATAACAGCCGAAATATGGAAACAACAATGAGTGAATGGATAAAGATGGTGTATTATATCACATCTTCTTTTATCCATCACATATATAATGGGGTACTTTCCCACCATTAAGGAAATGTTGCCATTTGCTACAACATGGATGATCCAGGAGGGTATTATGCTAAGCGAATAAGCCAGACAGAGAAAAGCCACTGTTGTAATCACTTATATGTGGAATCTAAAAAACAAAAATGTTGAACTTACATAGAGAGAGTAAAATGGCAGTTGTCAGAGTTTAAGAGGTAGAGAAAATGGGGAGATGTTGGTTAAAGGGTACAAGTTTTCAATTATAAGATGTTAAGTCCTGAGGATGTAATGTACATCGTGATGATATAGCTAATAATACTGTATTGTATACATGAAATTTGCTAAGAGAATGGATTTCAAGCATTCTCTCTCTCACACACACACAAAGAAAACCATGTGAGTTGATGGATGAGTTAACTAACCTGATTATGGTAATCATTTCTCAATGTGTGTGTGTGTGTGTGTGTGTATACGTATAGCAAATCATCACACTGGATACTTTAAAAATACACAATTTTATTTGCCAATTATGTCTTAATAAACCTGGAGGGAAAAAATTAAATTAAAAAACCAAAGCAGTGTAAAATATTCTTCCTGTTAAACACACTTTATTGTTTTGTAGGATAGCTTTTCACTTCACCCATTGAAAATGTAGCAGTCAGCCGAAACCGGTTTGGCTCAGTGGATAGAGAGTCGGCCTGTGGACTGAAAGGTCCCAGGTTTGATTCCGGTCAAGGGCATGTATCCTGGTTGTGGGCACATCCCCAGTGGGGGGCATGCAGGAGGCGGCTGATGGGTCTCTCTCTCATCAATGTTTCTAACTCTCTATCCATCTCCCTTCCTCTCTGTAAAAATTCAATAAAATATATATATATTAAAAAAAGAAAAGAAAATGTAGCAGTCAAAGGGAGATGTCAGTAAGTGTGAAATACTCATCACAATTTGAAAATAGTATTAAAAAGACTGTGAACTATTTTATCAATACTTTTTGTATTAATTACACATTAATGTCATGTTTTGCAAAAAACTGGGTCAAATAAAGTCTATTATTAAAATTAATTTCATGATTAAAAATGTGGTAACTAACTAGAAAGTGTACAATTGCATTTGGGGCTTTCATTGTGTTTTTATCGAGGGGAAGTGCTCCAAATCTCTGCCAGCATTGTGAGTTTGTAATTCTGTACAATTGTTTTTGGCCCTGATGTGGATTCTTACCTCTCTTTAGGTAGAGAGATACTCCATAAAGATTGTGGCTTCCCAGATGGCCACCCAACACAATTTTTATTGGTGATGCAGATGCAAATCATGTGACAAGTGTCTGGATTTCAGTGAAATGACCAGCACAATGGTGTTGGAAGCTCCGAGAACTTCTGGTACAAGTTATTATGCAAGAGCTGAGCTTGCATGTTCAAAAGCTGCTGCTTAAAATAATAGGATGAGATTTCTTTTCAAAACCAGAATATATATTACCTGACTTTTATTCACTGCTATCTCAAGCAGTTAAAGTTGAATAAAAATCTTTCTTCATTCTGTATCATTAAAACTTATTCCAAGAAAGGCCTAGAAACACAGTGGTAGACTCTAAATTAAGCAATAAGATATGCACTCTTAGTTTCCCTAATTACCCACCATTGAAAAAGTAGGTTGGAACGAAAAGAAACATGTTGCCTTGAGAGAGGAATTCAAGATGGCAGTGTAGGTGAGCACCTAAGCTGCTGCCTCACAAACAATTTCAAAACTACCACTAAAAGACAGAACGGAAATCATCCAGAACCACAGAAAAGCTGGCTGAGTGGAAATTCTACAACTAGAAGGAAAGAGAGGGGCTCATGGAGACTCAGAGAAGCTGCAAAAAGCTGAGTTACAGAGACATGCCCGTGGAGAGAGTGGGTGTCGGATTGCCTGGCTGGCTTTCTCTGGCTGGAGGGAGATGGAAGACTTCCAACTGCACTGAACCCCTTATCCTATGGCACTGAACCCCAGGTCCGGCCGAAACTCATATGGGGGGAGTTTGGACTGTGAAAAGGGAGACATGCAGGAAAATTTAGGGGAGCTGCAAAAGGGCAGAAGTCTGAGGGCACGCACTCCGCTGTGAGCAGAGGATAGACTGCTGATTTTGCCACTGGCTTGTGGGTGGGAGATAGAGCCTGCAGACTGTGCCACTTCTAACTCCACTAAACCCCAGTTTCCAGGGGGACCTTGGGGACCCAGACTCATACGGTACTGGAGTGCTGGGGAGCCGGAAAGGCAGTGGTCTAGAGGCACTGCGCATGTGCACAGGGACCGCTCCAGTGATTACCCAGAGACACATGAGACCCAGAGACCGAGTAGAGTGGGGCCGACTGGAAGGCAAGGCGATTTGTTAAGCCCTGGACTCCACCCCTCTCAAGCTCAACAGAGAGGCTTTTGCAGTTTTGCAAGTCTTGTATCATAAGGCTGAATCCAACACAGAAGTTCTCCCGGCATGGTGAAAATGAGGAGACAAAAGAAGAGATCACAAACAAAAGAAATTGAGGAAAACAAACAAGTGGATATAGAGTTCAAAACCATTATAAGGTTTTTCAAGAATTTCCTAGAAAAGATGGATAAATTTAGAGAGACCCACAAGGAGATGAAAAAGGACCAACTAAAAATTAAACATACACTGACTAAAATAAAAAATATTGTACAGGGACCTAACAGCAGACTAGAGGAAGGCAAGAATCAAATAAAAAATTTGAAATATAAAGAAGCAAAAAACACTCAACTGGAAAAGCAAGAAGAAAAAATAATCCAAAAATATGAAGATAATGTAAGGAGCCTCTGGGACAACTTTAAGCATACCGACATCAGAATTGTGGGGGTGTCAGAAGAACAGAGAGAACAAGATACTAAAAACCTATTTGAAGAAATAATGACTGAAAACTTCCCACATTTTGGTGAAATAAATAGACTTACAAGTCCAGGAAGCACACAGAACCCCATATAAAAGGAATTCAAAGAGGACCACACCAAGATACATTATAATTAAAATACCAAGAGCAAAAGACAAAGAGAGAATATTCAAAGCAGCAAGAGAAAAACAGTTAATTACCTACAAGGGAGAACCTATACAATTGTCAGCTGATTTCTCAACAGAAACTATGCAGGCCAGATGGAGTGGCAAGAAATATTCAAAGTGATGAATAGCAAGAACCTACAACCAAGAATAATCTATCCAGCAAAGCTATCATTCAGAATTGAAGAGCAGATAAAGAGCTTCACAGATAAGAAAAAGCTAAAGGAGTTCATCAACTCCAAACCAGTATTATATGAAATACTGAAAGGTACTCTTTAAGAAGAGGAAGAAGAAAAAGGTAAAAGATAAAAAATTATGAACAACAAATACATATCTATCAACAAGTGAATCTAAAAATTAAGTGAATTAAAAATTTGGTGAACAGGATAAACTGGTGAATATAATAGAATCAGGAGCACAGAAAGGGAGTGGACTGATAATTCTCAGGGGGAAAGGGTTGAGGGGAGTGCAGGGAGAGACTGGATAAAAATCATACACCTATGGATGAGGTCAATGTGGAGGGGAGGTAAGGGTAGAAGGAGGGGTGGGAGCCAGGCAGAGGGGAGGTATGGAGGGGAAAAAAGAGAAACAAATGTAATAATCTGAACAATAAAGATTTAATTAAAAAACATTTTGCCTTGAAATGAGAATTAATATGTGCAAGTGCTGCTGGGGAAAGCCATATTATTCAATTGAATTTTGAAATACACACACACACACACACACACACATACACACACACACACACACACACACACACACATCCAAAGGCATTCTTCCCTTTGGGATTGAATCTTCATTTAGAGTTTTTAAAAATTACTTGTTCCATGTATTTTACAAAGTGCATTTATCAAGCTATTATGACATTTTATACATTAAGTGCTAAACCCTGTCACATCCTATGAAGGAAATAACTACCTTCTCTGTTGCTCCTTAAGAAGCCACGTGTAAACATAGCCATGATTCTATAGGGGAAGGGCTGTATTAATTATGGAACATATTGTTGGGAGTTCTGGGAAATACTTCTCTTTGTCATTCTACTAGGGATAAGTAGAGAGAGTGGAGAGGGAGAAAGAATGAGCAGAGCGCAGGAGGGAAGTGGGATGGGGTGAAGGACACTGTGGGATTTAAACCCAGTCTTAGGGTTCTAGCCCTCTTGATCCTGAATTATGTGATTTTCAAATTGGGTATGAATTCTAATCTCATTGTCCAAAAACATATTCTCCATTTAGAGCAAAGACTGATATTATTAAAAATGGGGGCTGCTAGAATCAGGTCAGGATCTGAGCATGAATGGGTTGGAAGAGAAAAGAATCTCAGAGTCTTGAGCAGGTCCTCATTTCTGTCACCAATTGGGAGAAGAGAAGAAGAAAGGCAATTTGAGCATATTCCCAGAGCCTATTATCAGGGCAGAACAGGGGAGGTGTTGATGTTAGAGCTGAAGGAAGACAGTTTAACTATCACCTTTTGCAATAAAAGTTTTAAAAGACAATTTAAGTATCACCTTTTAAAATGAAAATGCTAAACAGTTTAGCCTAGGCTGCTATCAGGATCACAAATGGCATCTTTTTAAAGACATGAAAGAAAAACACCACTGCAGAATTCCTATCTGGTCTGCAAAGTAGCAGGGCCCTCAAATCCTGACCTCATTGTTCAGAATAGTCTGTCTCCCAGAGAGGCAATTTAAAGCCCTTTCTCGTGGGTAGCTCTTGGAGCTTTATGACATAATAGACATGAAGGATCAAAGGCCCCTGTGGGGTTTCTAGAATCCATCCTCCACCTTCAAGCTAGGATTTCTACTAAACGACTGTGTGTGACCTAACCTCAAAAGTTGCAAGAGAGAGGGATTTCCTATTATAGTTCTATCATGATTCAGGGGAAATAACTATTATGTGTCAAGGGCTTTATATTTTCTGCCTTTGAAATACTCACAGTAACATGTAAGGTAGGTGTTATTGTGTCCATTCTGGAAATGAGGACACCGAGGCTTTGAGAGATGAAATAATATGCCCAGAGTTAAATAGCCATTGAGCAGGGGGTTGGCATTTATTACCAGGTCTGTTTGACTCCCAAATCATGCTTTTTCCTACTATAGTATATTGTTCTTATTAAGTTCTTATCAATATCTAATCAGTATCTTTTCAGCTATAATTTAAGCTCATTATCTCAGTGCTTGGTAGAAATGGTGCTGTTATTCTCAATTTTCCATTCAAAGTCTTTTGTATATTTTGGGATGGCCACCTCAGCCTTCTCTTACCTTTTTCTTGCCCATTGCACAGAGCTGAGGGAGAGTGATATGCCCCTGAAATGGCTTGTTTCTTTTAATTGGCATTTAATATGTATCTATGCAGATGAATCTTGCTTGTAGGAAACTGGCTGAAAGTTCTATTTCATTCATTTTTTATTCATCCAAGGATTTAACAATGTACAGACTGCTATGCACTGGGTTAGATGCTGGATATTCAGAGAAGCAGCTCTGTGCTGAGTATAGAAAAGAGCACCTGCCTCTGTTTGAACAGGATAGAGTGTACTTCCTAAGGCTGGAGGCAGGAGAACAGGCATTGGTGGATGAAGAAGAAGACTGCCAGCAGATGTGGGGCTGCAGGGCAGGCAAAGGGAACCTTGTGTGAAAAGTCATAGGAGCTGTTCACACCACTGTGTAGGGGAAGAGGAAGTGTTTTGGTATGGCTGGAATATGGAGGGTGTACACAGGAAAAGGGGGGAGATGATTTTGTCTTTGATTTTGAGAATTAAAAAAGTATGAAGAGTAACTTAATAGACATCCATATGTGTATTTCTACCCCTGGAATTAAAAAGCATTAGCGTTGCCCTGGCCGGTGTGGCTCAGTTGGTTGAATGTCATTGCTGGTTGGTGGTGTGCAGGAGGCAGTTGATCGATGTTGCACTCTCACATGGATATTTCTCTCTCCCTCTCCCTTTCCCTTCCTTTTTCCCTCTCTAAAAATCACCACAAACAAATAAACAGATGTTAGGGCTGAAGGACATTAGCATTTAATCATATTTTAACCTTAAAAAAAGAAATAAAAAAAAGAAAGCAAACACTACAGATACATTTAAATCAGTACCTTTTGCCTAATACTCTTCTCTACATCCCTCCCCCAAGGCAGTGATTATTCATTTGTATTTATCCTTTTAGATAATTTAAAGCACATTTTACACACATCAATATTATGCTGTAATACATCATTCTATATCTTGTTTTTCTCTCCCCTCAGTGTTGTTTTTGGCTCTATCCATGTTGATAGATCAATTCATTTATTTTAACTGTTGCATTGAATCCCATTTTATAAATACAGTATCTTATTTATCTGTTTGCTTATTGATAGTGATATTGGTTATTTCCAGTTTTATGCTATGAAAAATGATGTTGCAAACTGTATGTTTATCCTTATTTCTCTAGGGGACAGCCTCCAGTTTTCCTGATGATGAAAAAGCCACGTTGAAGAGTGGAGGATTTATTAATGAAACAAAATTTGAAGCAATGAGCACAAACAGATCTCCAGACCTTTCTCCTGGAAATTCTCACTCAGAGAAAGAACCTGGTCACATTTGGGGGAATATTTTTTGGTAATAATTCTCCTTTCATTTAGGGAAGTTGTCAAGTGGGTACAAAGTACATATACCCAGGTACTCTCTCCTGGGAGAGGTGGGGGCCATCACAGGGTTTTATGTCAAGAAGTGCCATGATAAAGTTTGTGTTCAGAAATATTACTTTGGTGACAATATGAACAATGCACTGAGCTCAACTTCCTTTGTAAGGCAGTCTTCTTACAGAGATGCAAATCGGAGTAATACATGGTCCTTAATGGTGAGTAATTTGCAATCTACCAAAATATTTTGCAGAAATGTGGGTAAATGGGGCCCAAAGCCTGAAGGCTTGTGATCCACAGACAAATTGTTTCCTGGCTCAGGAGTCTGGAAGGGATCATCACTTTGAGGACTGACTGGTCAGCATCAGCATCCACACTGCCCTGTTGTCTGTCCACCCGAAAGGTGATTCTTCATGTTTTCCATATCTTTGTTCTCCTAAGTTCTTTTTCTGGGAGGGAAGTTGGAAAAAATGTCAGAGTTTGATGTACATATTTCATATTTCCCAATTTTTTAATAAATGTGAAATATTAAGATCTGTGATAGTTTTAGAAAGTTTCCAACTCATGCAAAAGCAATAAAAATAATTCAATTCTTAATAATTTACAATTCATTTCAATATTAATATCCTTTTCTGAAGCCGAAAGAAGTGATACTTCTAATCCACTACATGAGGGTAGATATTAGTATTATATACTAGGAGTCTTAGAGGCCATCCTATCCCAACTCCCTGATTTAAACAAAGAGAAAACTGACATCTCAAGAAGAGAACAGGTTTATTCAACACCACTGGAGGGTTAGTGGTAGAGCCAAGACTGGAATGATGGTCTCTTTACCATTGTTTTTTGTATACACTTATAATGATCTATGCTACCAGATGATCTGCTATTTCTACAAATAAGGCTGCACCTTTCCATTCCTAGGAGTGGCTGGGAAATCCCCCCATCACCTTCTGGATGAGACCTACAGTAACTCTCATGTCATTTTCCCTTCAGAGTTGCCAACCTGCCCAAGGCAGTTCAATGTCTGTCCTACCCATAGAGCTTTCCTGTTATCCTGTGCTGGTTACAGGACTCAGCACCCATTTTTCATTGTGTTCCTGCTTCCTGTGGCTAATGGAAGCTCAAAGTTCCTTTTGAAGTTAATGGAGGAGCTCCGCTTTCAGATAAAGCTTTGAGGGAAATGAAGCAAGAGAGTACAGAGAAACATACTCCAACCTGCCAAGGAGAGGGGCTATTTTTAAGTCAGGAAAGGAGACATTACTGTTGAGTGAAAGAATCCTTTGAGCCTTTATTACTGCCTCTTAGAAGAAAATCTTTTATGTTGAATGTATTGATACAAATTCAGTACCCAAGTGTAGAACTTCTATTTCCAGAGAGAAAAAGCGCTTTCAGGGTTTTTATTTCCCCATTATTAGTTGTATACCACCAGCCTCTCAGAAAAGTATTACTCTGTGTAGTGACAAAGATATATTTGACTTGACATCAGAAGAACAGGGTTCAAGTCTTGGCTTTGCTACTTACTAGCTGTGTGCTCACTGGCAAGTCACTTCTCACATCCAGCTCAGTTTTCTAAGTCTAAAATGGCAGTGACTGGGACCTGCATCCTGTGGTTCATTCATCCATTCCTTTTAATACATTCGTTTATTCACCTATTATGTGCCAGGCACTGTGCTAAGTGCTCGAAATGCAAAGTGAGACATGGCCCCTGCTATCATGCAGCTTACATTCCAGTGAGGGAGACATCAAGTCATCACATTAATGAATATGTGATTGCACTCCCTAAGGGCCAACAGTATGGTTCTATTAGAGAGTACAGCTGGGGAATTGGACTATATGAAAAGATGAAGAGAAGTTGGAGTGCAGAAATGTTTAAGGAAGGGTTTCCCGAGGAAAAGAAATTTGAACTTGTGTCAGAAAGACGCCACAGGTAAGAGTAGAAAAAATAGCATGTGCAAAGATCCTGGGGTAGTAGGGTGCACAGCACATTTCAGTAAAGGGGCTGAAAAAATGCCAACATGACTGGAACTGAGATATTAAAGGGAGAATGGGGGGAGGGGAGGCTGGAAAAATAGGCAGGAGCCAGAGCAGGCAGGGATTTGCAGGCCTTAACAAGAATTTGGTGTTTATCCTAATACAATAAAATGTTTAAACTCAGTGCATGCATACATGTGTGCACATGTATATTCGTGTACATGCATGTGAATGTGTTTAGGTATGTGCTTTGTGTGTATATAGGTTTGTATGCATGTGTGTGTAGAGGGGTGTGTGTATGCAAGGGCTACAAATGAGTCAGAGTGTATAATGAGAGACCAGTCAGAGGCATTTGATTAGTCACAGCAGAATATTAGGCTATGTCAGTGGTAGTGGGAAGAATGAGGAATAAATACATGTGAGATTTCTTGCATGTTGCTTGCATGTCACTGAGGAGGTGAAACTGAGTGAGGTAGGAGGTTGATTCAATGGAGGGGTGATAGAGCGGACTGTAGCCTCCATTTCTAATTAATGGAGGGTATGGATGATGGTGGCATTCTCTGAGATGGAGAACCATGGAGAGAGCCTCGGATTTTTAGGAGAGAAGACCAGAAGTTCAGTCTCAGACATGTGGAATTTAAGGACTTTTGAGACATCCAAGAGGCTGTGTCATGTAAGCAGGTGGAAACATGGATCTGAAGATTGGAAATACTGTCTCACCTGGAAATATAAATTTGAGAGTCAGGAGATGGTTACTGAATTCATGTTTGTGGAGGAGATTGCTTGGGAAGAAAGTGTGGATTGCAAGGAAGTGACCAGAGAGTTAGGAAGAAAGTCAGGACAGTGTTGTTTTATGTAAACCAGGGAATGAGAGTGTTTCAAAAAGGAGCTTATGATTAACAGGGTCAGATGCTGCTGAAGTGAGGCAGGATGAGCACTAAATATGTCTGATAGATGTAATGGTGGGGACAGTTAACATTACTGAGAACTACTCTAACACCTTAATGTGTAACTCATTATCCCCATTTTTTAGGTAAGAAAACTGAGACATAGAGAGCTTATGTAACTGCCCAAAGTCACACAATAAGTAATTTGAACTGAGGAAATATGGCGCCAGAACCCATTTCCTGAACCACTTCTCATGCTCCTTTCTCCTAGTTATATAGAGGTTATTGCTAATGTTGAGAGCCATTTAGGTCACCCAACTGGGAAGAAGCTAGACAAGAGCTAGTACTATCTGAGGTGTTAGAAATCCCTCCTAGGCCTTTGATTTTCTGCTTTCTGCTGCAGCCTCCCTGGTCATGAGCTGGCTCACATAAAATGGCTTCAATGTTTGCTGCTATGTGGGAAAATATTTGGTGGTTTCCTGAGCCTTGTTAAGGCACAGAGGGTCTTTTAAAAGGCAGATTTAGGCATCCCATGGATATGGTGACCATATGCCAAATTTGCCTGTGACTATTTCAGTTGCCGCTTGTTCTGGCATAATTATGACTTATCTCTCTCTTTCACTTAAAAAAAAAATCCCAGTTTGGATGGTAAATTTATGGTTTCCTGCAATGGTCAGTTTTATGTATCAACTTTGCTAGGTGTTAGTCCCCAGTTATTCCATCAAACACCTTTCTAGGTGTAATCAGGGGTTTTGAAGGTGACATTGATGACAAAGTCCCTGAGTGACCATGGAGACCAATGGTAAAGGTAAGTATAAGGGGCCACAGGGACTTAAGTCAAGGGTGATAGGTGGATGATCCACACAAGTATTTTGATGGAGAGGAAGGCAAGTCCAAAGTTCTAAGGAGAAGATGAAATTATGGATTGGAAAATCTTCTGTGAACTCTCAATGGTGTTATTGTGATTACAGAGCCTTGAGCAGAAAGGGTCCTGTCTCTTGGCACTACATGTTACCCAGCGCTTCTGCTTGCCTGGGGGAAACTAAGCAGCTTCTGCTGTCCTTCATTCACAGTGGAGGGAAAGTGTGCTGCTGGAGTGTGGCCTTTACCTTCGCTATGGCCCTTCTCTTGGCACCTCAAAAGCACAACTGGTGTCACCTGACCTGACTGTAACTCATAGAGTCATGTGACATGATACAGGGGTAACTTAACTCATCCAAAGCAATAAAAGGAACTGAGAAACAAAGAACAGAAGTGGCACACCTTAGATTTTGCATCCAGGGGCAAGCTTAGATGAAAACCATTCAGCATTTATTTATAAGGCCGGGACAGGAAGGGATCTGAGGCAATCCTGGGTGCTTCCCCACAGTGAGAGTAACTCTAATGTGATTTCTATCTGTACAACTCTGTGGTTTTGGTGCTTGCCCCAGAGCTTGTCCCTCTCTGAAAGAAGGAGGGTCCAAAGGCCCATTGATCATAGGGTGATAGGTGCTGGGTGATGTTATGGAGACACTGTGGGCAGTTGTGTACATGATCAACCATGGCCATAAAACATACTGAGCCTCTATTGAATAAGAAGGTTGTTCTGACTCTGTTGTATCAGAAGACTTTTTTTATTTGGAAGACTAATCAACATATTGTTTATGCTTCAGTTTGTATTTCTTCTCTGGCTAAAATTTGATGGCTCTTATTACGAGCTTTGTGTGTCTAACTAGAGCATTGTTACCAACCCAGACTGTTGGCCTTCTGTAGGGCTCCTCAGAATGACAATTAGGTGGTGAGATTCATGAGCTCATTGTGGAGATTCTAATATAATTGTAATAAAATTTTCTTTATGTAAACTCAAAGTAATAAGGATTGTCACTTCACTTCTTAGGTGGGGAACTTCTTAGGAGCAGAAAAGGCCAGTGACTAAAATGAGATCACACAACAAGTTAATGGAAGGACTGACTCCAAAGTTGCAGCTATCTATTTATGGTGGTATTTGAGTGCTTTACTATAAGCTAGGGGCTTTTCATAATTTATTTTAACAATTCCTTACAACTATCTTATCATCATTATAATCACCACTAGAGATCCGGTGATCAGGCCTAAACGGGCAGTCGGACATCTCTCTCACAATCCAGGACTGCTGACTTCCAACTGTTCGCCTGCCTGCCTTTCTGAATGCCTCTAAATGCTTCTGCCTGCCAGCCTGATCACCCCCTAACCACTCCCCTGCCAGCCTGATTGATGCCTAACTGCTCCCCTGCCAGCCTGTTTGCCCGTAACTGCCCTCCCCTGTGGACCTGGTCACCCCTAACTGCCCTCCCCTGCAAGCGTGATCACCCCTAACTGCCCTCCCCTGCAGGCCTGAGTGCCCCTGAACTGCCCTTCCCTGCAGACCCAGTTACCCTCAACTTCCCTCCTCTGCCAGCCTAATTACCCACAACTGCCCTCCCTTGTAGGTCTGGTCCTTGCCAACTGCCCTCTCCTGCTGGCCATATTAGGTCCACATGGAGGCAGGATGTTTTGACCACATAGGAGCAGTCATCTTGTGTGTTGGAGTGATGGTCAATCTGCATATTACTCTTTTATTAGATAGGATAGAGGCCTGGTGCATGGGAGGGGGCCAGCTGGTTTACCCTGAAGGGTGTTTTGGATCAGGGTGGACATAGGTTGGCCTGGGTGAGGGGCCTTTGGTGGTTTGCAGGCCGGCCATGCCACCTGCGACCCAATTGGAGGCCCTGGTATCTGGGATTTATTTATCTTCTACAATTGAAACTTTGTAGCCTGGAGTGGAGCCAAGCCTTCTGCTCGCTCCATGGGGACAGCCATTGAAACTTCGTTGCCTTAAGCAGTGGCCTGGGCAGGATAGGGTGTACAGAAAGCTTGGCTTCCTCCATTGCCAGGGGCAACCCAAGCCTCCTCCTGCTTCTCTGTGGCAGTAGCCATCAATTGGCATACTTGCTCTGATTGGCTGGTGGGCATGGCTGATGGGCATGGCTTGGGAGTGTAGCGGAGGTATGATCAATTTGCGTATTACTCTTTTATTAGATAGGATTACCACCACTATCATCACAATCATTATCATCATCATCATCACCATTCCAATCTCCAATTTATAGATCAAGAAACTGATTTAAATTTTTTTCAGAGTTAGATAATTAACAAATGGTGGGATTTGAACTCAAGCTATGTATAGGCACAATGAACTGTCTTGCACTGCTCTGCCTTGTCCTGCCTCCATGAATTAGTACATCTGTAGAAGTTATTTCTGCCAGCTGCTGTGTTGAATGAGAGTTAAGACTTTCGTAAAATCCCCGAGAACGTGATAGAAATTGATGGGGCCATGTACATAGGAATACTGTGAGGTTGCTTTCCAGGTTGCTGCAGAGCAGTCGCACTGTTACTGTGTGTGCATCTCTTGTGGAATGCCATGGTTGTGCTGTGTGGTATTCTGACATCGCCCACACATTAGGGGGACTCCTCCTGGGTAGGCATGCTCTTCATCTGTAGTGAAGTCATTCCTGATGTCTCTTAATTTTAAAAGAGATAGAGTCTTAGTCAGGAACCCAACCATGAGGATGGAGAGCCTGACCTGATTGTAACTCAGAGAGTTGTGTTACATGATACAACTCTTTCTTTTTGTCTAAAATTCTGAAGAATGATGATGTCTAGGAATTCTTAGGAGTAGGCCCTTGTGCGGTGGATGTTGGAAATGATGCCTATCATGATGTAGGAGAGACAGAAAGGATGGACGTACTATGTGTGTGATCTCATTTTAGTCACTGGCCTTTTCACTGCTAAGTGAAAAGGAGTAAGCAGTATTTTGTAAAAGAGATGACCTAGATTTTTCATATGCTTTGTACTTTTCTATTTTGTTATCCCCATTCATTAGTGAAGCCTTTTGAATTGTTCCAGCCCAGAACCAACTATACTGCCAGTATACAGAAAAGAGGTAACTTGTGAACGCTGGGTTACAGTGTAGGTGCTGAGGTGCCTCCTTGTAAAACACATTGAATTTGGCCAGAAAGTCCAGGAAAGAGCTACAATTCCTTAAATAGAGTCCCAAAGTTCCAATAAGCTCTTTCTTTAGAAGAGTCACCTTTAGAGTCACAACTGGAGGTCTGTCTTTCTGATGGTAGTGTAATTCATTTCTTCTTTGTCTAGTTAAATCCTGACAACTCCCTCCCTAGCCCCCCACCCCCCACCCAAATATGGTAAGTGGTTCTTTTGGAGCCATGAGGGCAGACTTTCCTGCTCTGAATTCTTCCATCATTGACAAAATCTCATAGGTGCTCGACAACTACATGGCTCTCCATCACTGCGGCCATTGGAGAGAGTTATTGCAGAGAGAGATTTTAAAAATGTAGTTGCTGTTCTTTAGAATTTCATAACAACAGTAAAATATTGAAGTAGAAAATAATTTACCCACAATCTTGCTACCCCAACACATTAAACTATTTTCAGATTTTTATTTATAGTAAAAGAAGGGTAATATGCTAATTAGACCGGATATCTTCCGAAAGTCCTTCCAGACATCCTTCTGGACAAAGCCACAGTGGCTACGAGTGCCAAGGGCAGCCATAGAGGCCAGCAGTGGCAGCAGCAGCAAGGCAATGGGGCAGTTCCTTCCCCTAATTGGCTCAGTCACCTCCTGCAGAGAGAGGCCAGATTGTGGCTTAGGCCATCAGTAGGACATCCTCTGAGGGCTCCCAGTCTGTGAGAGGGGCAGGCTGGGCTGCGGGACTTACCCCCTGTCCCAGGTCCCAGTTGCCTGTGACCAGCTGGAAGAGGAAAGCCTGGGTCCCGGGGGGGGGCAAGGCAGAGGCAGTTAGGGGTGATCAAGCAGGCAGGGGAGCAGTTTGGGGTGATCAGGTTGCAAGCAGGTGAGCGGTTAGGAGCCAGCAGTCCCAGATTGTGAGAGGGATATCCGACTGCCGGTTTAGGCTCTATCCCTGTGGGATGGGATCAGGCCTAAAATGGCAGTCAGACATCCCCTGAAGGGTCCCAGATTAGAGAGGGTGCAGGCTGGGCTGAGGGACCCCCTCACCCCCGTGTACACATTTTGTGCACTGGACCTCTAGTGTTTGTGTATGTGTGAAGTTTTTGTTTGGTTTTTCTTTACTATAGCAATAAATTCATGCATTAGAAAGAAAGTCTTTGTTATACTGTTGCAATTTTATATACATTTAAAAATATTTTGATATAGCCTTCACACTTATAATGCAGTGACTCTCAGCTGGGGCTGATTTTGCCCTGCAGGAGATATTTGGCCCGATCTGGAGACATTTTGGTTGTCACAACTAGGGGATGACGCTATTGGCAACTAGTGAGTAGAAGTCGGGAATGCTGTTAAACATCCCATAGTGCCCAGGACAGCCTCTGCCACAAAGAATTATCTGGCCCAAAATGTCAGTAGAGCTGAGGTTGAGAAATCCTGTAACAATATAAAACAGTGACTTCATAGTTCTTTGAGCGGATGCCTGGTTTACTTAAGCATCCCTCTTCCCTTTACAGGACATTAATTGTCTGCTGGTTTTCGATATTGTGGTGAGCATCTTCAGGCATTGACCTCTGTCTTGCTGTGGGCTTGTAGTGGGTTATTCAAACTGGGGGTGGAGGTGGGGGTGGGGAAGGTAAAGAGGCGGGGAGGGGAGACTCCAGCTTCTACCTGGCTTCTCTGGGTTTGGGACTCATTCTCAGGACAGGTGGGAGGGCAGGGCTTTTGTGCAAATAGTACAGGCTGTTTGTAGTTACTGAACTTCATTAGTTACTAAACTTTGCAATATGGTGGAGCAGGCATGAAACTGGGAAGAAAGGCAAAATCTTGGGATCAGTGGGACTCAGGAATCTCAAAAGTGAAACGTGTTCACATTGATTCTGAAAGCTTAGAATTAGGTTAGTCAGTGCAATCTTACCTGTACCTGGCCACAGCCAGCTAAAATTGCAACTTCCTCCACACTTTGTACTCACCTTCTCTGCTTAATGTTTTTCTGTAGTACCCATTGTGTCTTATGTGCTCTCTAATTTATCTACTTACCTTATTGTTTTTGTCTCCCCTCCATGGGGACAAAGATTTATACACTGCTGTTTCCCAGAACCCAGAACAGCTCATGGCTCACTGTAGATACTCGATGCCTAATTGCTAAAGGAATGAGTGGACAATCCATAAACATACAAGGCTCTTTTGCCATGCCATTGCTCCCAGATCTGGTTTCTCTTTTCACTCTCTCTTTATTTCACTTGGCTGATGTTGGGGGAATGTGTTGTTGGAGTAGAAGAATGAAAAAGAGAGAGAGAGAGAGAAAAAAAAAAACCCTTAGTGGTCAGTGGGTGTGTCAAGAATAGAGGCTGCCAGAGGGCAGAGGGAGGTGTGGACACAAACTGCTGTGGGTTCAGAGCCAGGAGCCACTGCCAGCATTTCTGTGACTCTCCTGGGAGCTGTGCTCTGGGTCACAGGGTCTATATTGGGCTTCCTTGTCAGGTCATCCTGGATGCTGTAGGGCTTTCCCCTTCCAAAGAAGGCAGTCCAGTTGGCCTGCTGCCTCAGTGCCGCCTCGGAGCTCCTCCCTGGGACTCATTATGTGCTGGATTCTAGGGCACCTCACCCAGACCACTGTGGCCTCACATGATGGTGAGGCTCCTGATCTGAGGGCTCACAGCCACATTCAATGTAATGTTTCTGAAATTATGTATATTCTTGACTCAAAAATAAAAAGACATCAAACAACCTCTGAGCCTGCATAGTCATATCTTTATTAAAATACCACCAGCTCCAGCTAAACAGGGTGGGGAGTGTGGGGTGAGGAGTGTGAGGGTGGGGTATAGGGGTGGGGGGGGGGGGTGGGGAGTGTGGGGGTGGGGGTGGGGGTGTAGGGGTAGGGGTGTGGGGGTGGAGAGAGGCCACCTGAAACCACCCAGGTGGTTGCCACTGCAGCTCTGCCTCAGGCTCCTGTAGCCTTGCAGTTGGCAGCTTGGAGGCCAACATTAAGTTTCATGTCACTCAAAGGCAGGTGAGCCGAAGCCAAGTCTCGCTGGCTGCCTGTGCAGCTGCAACTCCAATCAGGGGGTTCTGCCCGCCTCAGCTTGGCAGCTTGGGTTCTTGAAAAGCAAGTGACAGGGGCAATAATCTACACTTGGCAAAGCAAACCCAAACATGCTCTGAAAGGCACAGCTGGGCCAGGCTCAGCAACTTTATTCATTAGGCAGTTAATCTTGAGGCTGTCAGCCGAGGCCACAAGGGCAGGCCCAGGCAGGGAAGCTGTGCTTTCAGCAATTCAATCCAGTCACACAAATACTGTTGAGCTTGTGCTAAGCACGAGGCACTGTGAGTGCTGCAGAGGCAAAGACAAGTAGGGGACGGTTCCTGCCACAGGAGCTTACCTTCTAGCTTCTCTAGGAACCACAAGAGCCTGGAAGCAGAGAATAGCTGGGGTTCAGAGTCGGAAGAGAAAATATCCAGTTGAATAATTAGGACAAATGCAATGGAGTAGGAGTCCTGAAGTCTGGATATAATCTCTTCCTGCCCTCTCACCTCCCTTCCCTGTAGACAGAATAATTATCCCCAACCCCCACCAATGCCCATGTCTTAATCCCTAGAATTTAGGACTACTAGTATTTTACCTCATATAGCAAAAGAAACTTCGTAGATGTTATTAAGTTAAGGATCTTGAGATGGGGAGATTATCTTGGGTTATTGAGGTAAGCCCTAAATAGAATTCCTAGCAACTTCATAGGACAGAGGCTAGAGGTCAGGGAGAGAGAGATTTGAAGATCCTATGCAGCTGACTTTGCAGATGGCAGATGAAGCCACAGCCATGGTTTACAGGTAGCCTCCAGAAGCTGGAAAGATAAGGAAAGGAATTCTTCCCCTCACAGCCTTTAGAATGAATGTGGCCCTGATCTTCAGAACTGTAATACATTCGCATTATTTAAAACACTAAATTTGTGGCAATTTGCTACAGCAGCGTGGGTAACAAGCACATATACTCCTTTTTCCTTCTTTTCCTCATCCCTTCTCTCCTTTATTTTTTAATCTCTCCTTTATTCCTACCTTCTTTCTTTTTTCCTTCTTTCCTTCCTTCCCTTCATCCTTTCTTCCCTCTCTCACTCCTTCCTACCTTTTTCCAATTACAAAAATAACACATGCTTCCCTTCTATATTTATTTTTTGAATATAGAAGTACATAAAGTCAAAAAGGAAAGATCTCTCCGGTGACCCAGCTGCCCTTCTTCCTCGAGAGAAACACAGTGGTTGGGAGTTCAGGGCCTGAGTTCACATGCTCGCTCTTCCACTTATTCCCTGCATCTTGTTTGACAAGTTAGTGACCTTTGAGTTGGTCATTTTTAAAATGGGGAAAAGGTTGCTCACTTCAAAGGATTGTTAACTCAGTGCTTAGAAGAGTAAGCATTTGCTGCATGTCAGCTCTTATTATCTTTTTATATCTCATTCTATTCTATACAAACACATGGGTCTATTTATACATATAAAATAGGGAGAGTTGTTTTTACTGAAATGACATATTATGTCATCTATATTATTCTGCAACAGGAACAGATTATTTTTGGCAGGGTTATGAGTTGAAGAGAAATTCTAGACCCACTGATGAATAAGCAGAAATACTTTGATGGGAGAGTATGGAGAGTGTTCAGGAGAGAATAAATAGAACCAACAGTTTGGTGAATGAAAGAGAGAGAGAGAGAAAGAGAGAGAGAGAGAGAGAGAGAGAGAGAGAGAGAGAGAGAGAGAGATATGAATGGTTAGGGCCAGATTGTAGATGCACTGAAGATTTCTGAGGAAGGGTTAAAGAATAAAAGGGAATGAGAGTTGCTCAGGAAGAGAGCAGGGTTAAGATGTTGTGGAGTGAAAGATAGGCAAAGACACAATGGCAGCTTGAGTTAAGAGGATGGCAGCGAGAAAGGAAAATACAGATGGATTTAGAGACAACACAAAGGTGAGTATAGTTTTCTGAACTAGACTATTAGTTGAAAGGGATGGGAGTAAGAAGAAGTCAACATGGCTGTGAGATCTTTCTTTCCTTTATTATTTTAAAATTTATCTTTATTATTGAAAGTATTACAAATGTCTTCTTTTACACCTCCCCCATTGACCCCTCCCTGCTCCCCAGGCCTTCACCGCATTATTGTCTGTGTTCATGGGTTATGCATATATTCATGTAAATTCTTGGGTTAATCTCTTCCTGCCAATCCCTACCCCTGAGATTCATCAGTCTCTTGCATGCTTCTATGTCTCTAAATCTATCTTGTATGTCAGTTTATTTTGTTCATTAGATTCCACATATGAGTGAGATTATGTGATACTTGTCTTTCTCCGACTGGCTTATTTCATTTAGGATTTGAGCAGTGTGTACCTGGAAGAATCTTGATGTTAAAATCTTGGGTGTCGTGCTTGACTTCTTTCTATCACTGCCAACATCCAATCAAACAATATGATAATATCAATAACTTCTGCTACCTTAAGTTCTCAGAATTTCTCATACTCACCCCTTTGTACGTATTTTTCAGTACTCAATTTAGGCATCCTATCTTTCAAAAAGGTTCCCAGGCTCCCTCCTCCCCAGTCTGGGTTGGGTTTTCTGCTTAAGTGCTTCTCTTCAATGCATAATCTTCTGTGCCTATCTTTCTGCATTTTCTCATTTTCTCACAATGGCCTGATTATATGTCTCTCTCTTCCACTAGATTATAAAGGCCTTGAGGAAAAGGACTGAATCTTACTGATCTTTATATATTCAGTGTTTAGTGTGGTGCCTGTATGGATGTCTTTTTTCTTCTTAGATTTTATTTCATTAAAAAAATCTTTATCATTGAAAATATTACATATGAAAATATGTCCACTTTTTGCCTCATTGACTTCTTCTAGCCTGCCCCCGCCCCTCTCCAGGCCTTCGTCTGTGTCCATGGGTTATGCATATATGTATTCAAGTTCTTTGGTTGATCTCTTCCCACCCACCATGCATGCCACTTAAGAGTATGTTTGGCTAGAACATCTTTCATTCTAGATATTATAGCCAAACAAAGGCAGCTAAAAATATAAATCTGGGGCTGTGGTCAGAGTTGCATAGTCAGGTCTTCTGCAAGGAGGTAAAGTAATGAGCGTGGGTAGAGAAGAGAATGGTGGGTGAACCTTGGATGAGGAGCTCTCAGATTTAGGTAGTGAGGGAGAGAAACCAGTGAAAGCAACCAAAAAAGGAGCAGTCAGAGAGTAGTTGAATACCCAGGATGGTGAAATAGCAGAAAAACCAAGTAAGTTTGAAGATGGGCAGTGTGGTCAATGGGACACATGTTGCATGGAGTTCAGGAGCATGATGATACAGGAAAGGTCTTTCCTGTGGTATTTGGAATATCATTCCTGAACCTTGTGAGATGAGGAAGGTAACCAGGTAATAAGGAATAAAAGAGAACTGGGTGATGGAGCCTGTTTCAATATGCTTCCTATTGGAGGCTGAGTGGGGGCGCTGCTAGAGACTGGGAAGTTGAAAATGTAAGCAAATGAGGAGGGAAGGGGAGATAGCCTCTGCAAGAAAGCGCACTTCCTCTCTGGGAGAGGCACGAGAAAGAAGAGGAATTTTGCAGGGAGAAAGGGTGTTGGGAGTGGATTTGGGGACAAGAGAAAGGCAAGACTTTTGGATCAGTCTCTTCAGGGATTTTAAGAAGGAATAACCCACACAGCCTTTACCATTTAGATTTTGCTTTTCCAGTCCTGTTCAGCAGCAGGGAACCAGGAGCAGGGAAAAGACAGGCACTAGGACTGAGAAGACTGCAGAAGTTCAAGGCAGGGGGAGGTAAGGGTGGGGGTGGGGAGAGCACATTGTAAAAGTGGCTGAGCATAGATTCCAGTTGGAATGAGGGGGAGAGTAGGCCGATCACTACAGCTCTTGAGAAGCCACAGGAAAAGAGCTCTGTGCCATTGGACAAACCTCCCTGCCTGCAGGATCCAGCTATACCATTGCCAACTAATTCCTTCTGGTTAGTTTGGAAGGAAAAACAATGGTTTATAGAAAATATCTATGGGCCCCTTTTCCCATAAGAGCCTTACAACCCCCTACTTTCTGATGGCATCTAAGAGCTCTGTAGGGTGACTCCACTCATCTTCACATGTTCTCATCCACGTTTGAGTCTGGAGGATTCTGAGTATGTGGGTTTCTCTTTATGGCTTGTATTTCTATGTCTATGGTTCCTTTCTTCTCCTTTCCTTTCCTCCACCATTTGCCATCTCCAAGTATGGTACCGGGCAACTCAGGGAGCTTCCACATCTCTGGGGTTGCTAGTCTGGAAAGTCTGCATGGTGCAACATTATGCTCTAAGAAAAGATGGCCTCTGTGATAGCCATCACAGGAAGTGGTTTTCTCTTTGGGGATTTTGTAGTGGGGCATTTGGGGGTCCTACAAATGTCTACCCCTAAGATGGAAATCTGGTTGGCCGATTGAAAATTAGGGGTCAACAAAACATATAAATGTGTATTTTTCCCATGAAGGGAGCTGGGTCATTGACCTCAGATCATGAAAGCTGTACATGGTTATAACCTCTGGAATTACAAAGGCCGTGAGTGCCAAGAGGCGGTCAGGCAGAAGTTCAGGGCGTCTCATCACCCTAGTGCTCTCAGGTCCTGTGGCTTCTTCCCACTCTGATATTTTTATATTTATATTTTTTCCTCTGCTGCTTTTAATTCCTTTTGGGTGGGGAATCAGCTATAAGCACCAATGCCAGTCATATTTGTAGAAGCTTTAGATTAGTAAGCCTCTTATGGGAGGGAGCAGGAGAAGGAGGGTTTGTTTTCCTAGGGCTTAGGGCCCTGCTGTCTGTCTGGGACCCTCCTTTCTCTGTCCCAAGGCTGTCTCTGCCCCAATCCTGCTGCTCACCTGACTGATTCTTCACCTGAGGTACAGACATGGAGGGATTGGAAGCAGAGCTCCAGTGTAAAAGTGTTCTGCATTGCCAGGTACAGATGATTCAGAGACAGCCTCTATCTTTAATTTTACCTATTATCTCCTTCCTATTGATTCCGTGTATTTCACCAAGTGGATTATTTGATTTGGAGGTAGATTCTTCAATTACCTTACAGATTATCTGAGCACAATGCAGGCAAAAGTGGGTTTTTATTTACAGTGAATTACCCAGGTGATGCCATCCCTGTAGACCTAACCTTGGAGAAGACAGGGCTGGGAAGGCATGCAGGAGACCCTAGTCCTAGAGCACCGTGCGCGGAGGACCCAGTCCTGGCAGAAGCTGGGAGATCAGAGCACGTGTTGCAGAAAAAGGGCTTGTCTCTCCTCCAGCCTTGGCCTGATCCATTTGTCACTTTAGATTATTTCCCTCATACCTGCACAGGGAGGCAGCATCGTCAATTGCAAGGATTCCCAGCGTGCTCTGTTGTGGCATGAAACACAAATACCATTTCCTTTCAGTTCTGGCTTTTGCACGGTCTGCTTGAATGCATTTGCGTTGTCTCCAAACCTGGCACTTTAAAACAAATGAAAAAGCCCCTGAATGACAAACACATTGTGGGAGGGCCATTTTCGGGGAAATGGTTGCAAGGAGAATCGGTACTTTATGAATATTCACTGAAGTGTAAACCTGCACATTGCTTATACGCTTTTCTGCATTCTAATTTTTCCATGAATGCAAATGAGTCCTGTTTAAAATAGGGAGAAGTAGAGCGGGCTCCTTGCAGAACATCTAATTGAATGATGTTTGTACATCATGTCTGATATTTAGTAAACAGAGACAAATCCAATTGTTTTCCAAATGAGACCTCTAAAACAATAAAAAATAATGATCACAAAAACCCAGAGAATAGGAATGTGCAGAACTAAGTACTTTCCTAAAAAGGGGGACATAATTACTCTGTCTCAGGGTGCAATTAGAGTCCTAATTACACGAAGGTGGATTTTGCTTATCTCTTCTGTAAACTGTCTGTCAAGAGGAGCTGTACAGCAGAAGGGCTGGGTCCTGCACTCTGCTGGCAATGGATAGCCTTGTGGGGAGAGGAGCACAGATAGATGCTACTTTGGGAAGTACCTTCATCTTTCTTTTGGACTGACAGATGGTTTCAGCTCCGGTTGGACTGCCTGCTGCTGCTTTCAATGCAAGAGTGTTACCTTTTTGGATTCATGAAAGCCACTCAGTCAAAGATAAAAAGGCAGGCTAGTGTGAGGAATCAATAAAATCTCTACTTTCGGCTGGAGTGTCTAATAGTAATTCTTCTCGTGTCACTGCCTGGTTAAACAGTCATAGTCCTGCTAAAAGCCCTATAAGACATAATAGATTCATGTGGCTTTGCTCTATTGTGTTGCATTTGGTCTGAAAAAAGGGAAAAGGGGCTCCTGCTTTTCTAAAACAAACCAGACAGTGAAGCATTGTGCACCAAAATCTATTCACCCACTGTGATGAGGCTTCCTCTGCCATCACTTGTATTTGCAGATACCTGACACATTCATTGCTAACACTCCTTTGGAGATGTGTTACTACCAATCCCAAGTCACCCTGATTACATTTAAATGTGCTCTTTGGTGGTGGTGGTTCTTGGAAAAATAATAAAAACAAGTGCTTTTCAATTTTGAACCCAGCCAGTTGTATACATTGAGACCTGCTTCTGAGGCGCTGACAGCAGATTTCACACATCTTGGAGCTGAACTGGGGATCACCAAATGGCCTAGTCATAGCAGAGAGGCTCTGGCAGGGCCTTTGGTGATGGCTTCTGGGGAAACTAGTTTATATGGGCTGGGGGAGTAGAGTGTTCTTTATCAGAGGTCTTGAGTGGCAGCATGGTTAAGATCTATCTGCAATGCTGTCGTCCCCCTCCTTTCCCCCCCCCATCAGCCGCCCCCCAACACCCTCATGGGTCCTGGAATGGCTCCAAACCCACATCTATATGGCAATGAATCAGAGAGGTATCTGGGTCTTTGCTTTCCAGTATTTCCTCCTCCCATCTTATGGAGAAAAAAATGAAGTATTTGTGTCTGAGTTGAGCAGCATTAAATGGAATTGGCTGGGTTGCCACCCACACATTGATGTCCAGGGATTTTGAGTGAAAGAGAATCACAGAGCATGTTATTTCACCATCTGGGGCGAGAAAGAAATGATGAGACAAGGGGCATTTTGTTGGCCATTCCAAGCAAACTCTTTGATCAGGAGCAGCTTTTGTGAAGGCTTCTGCTGACCCCTCCTCTCTCACATGCCTCCACTTCCCGCCCTTTGCTTCCCTTGGAAAGTCTGTCTGCCGCTGTGGAGCCTTGCCTGCACCTTCTTTGGCATATCATGATGGATTGCAGAAAATAGAAAAATTTGAGTATGGTCCTCCTTGTTGCCCCCTCAGACCCCTCCCTGGAAAACTTCAGCAGATGTAGACAGGGCTTTAATAGCTACATAAAGAGAAATGCATGACAATCTCATTAGGGGAGCCCTAATGGCCTGTCGGAGGATTTCAGAAAATGATGTGTCAATGTCTGGTTTGTTATGGCCCCCCTATGGGTGGTGGTTTGCCCCCACCCATAATCACCCATTTGACCTGGCTCCCAGTAATACTTTGCTCTCTCTTGCATCAGTCTCCCTTTGAGGCCTGCTGCAATTGTGGACACAACTCTTTAATGTGGGTAAATCAGAGCCGGTAAGTGACAATCATAAAAAAGCAGTTAGTGAGCCACTCCATGACTCGCCCTGCTATGGTGCATTAAGGTTCTTTCTTTTCTTTTCCCAATGGTCCTCGGTCCGTCACGCTCCATCCCAAGCCCAGCATCTGCAGGAGGTCAAGGCACTGGGAGTCCTGAGATTTCCAACCATCTGCTAAGGAAAAAGGAAAGCAGTGCCGGAGGAGGGAGGAGAAGAACCTAAATGATATTCTGAAGACCTTCTTAAAGTTATTTATCGTGGGTGAGGACAGGAAAATCATTATTAATGCTATCAGCCCATTGTCTTCCTTCTGCACCTCAGAAGGTGGGTGACATAATTAAAGTCGAAGCTGAGTTCATTTCTTCCCTTGGAGGCTTAAATAGCCTGGAGTCATTTCCCATTCCTCCCTTCCCACTAGCGCCAGTCCTCCCTAGCTGCTGAAAAATTCAACATTCCTATAAACCACAGTACTTTGTAAAGGTCACGAGCCAGTTAATGTGAACCCCGGTCTGGCGCCCTGCTCACTGCAGCCGCAACCATGGCTGTCCTGCCTGGTGACAGGGGCCTGCCTGCCTGCGGATGGGAGGGGCACCAGGCAGTCGCACACAGCTTTTTAAATATTGCGGAGCGTTTCCTGGATCAGCATGATATTTAAAGATTTTTGTTCCACCTGCCTGCGAAATATAGAGTCCAGCCGAGAGGCAAGAAAATGAATATGGATTTCTTGCCCTTTCAGTGTATTCACTCCAGAAAATAGCCATTTCTTTCTCTTTTTTTCCCATTTTTCTTTCTTTTCTTTTCTTTTTTTTTTCTTTTTTTTTTTTTTGCAGAGCCAGGGACTGCAGGCTTCAGGCAGCAGCGATTACAATCATGCATCATGAATGAAATGTGCCATTTGGAGAAAATCAGCCACTCATTCCATTTCAAAACCCCCTACAAATCAATAGTGCTAGCAGAGTTTTCAGGCTGAGCTGGATGTTGTGCTTGAACTAAAGCACTTTCTCAACATACTTCTGACACTCAGAGTTGCCAGGGGCAGACTTTGTGCCTGGGGCTCTAACAAGAGAATTGTCAGCCTCCCAAAGCTGGGTCTGGTTCAACGGGAGATGGGAAAGCGAGACTCATGCCGATGGGTAGAACAGAGTAGGGTCAGAAGATGTGCTTCCTAGCTTGAGTGGTGCCTGAACTAGCTTTTTATTAATCCTTTGTTCAAAGATCGTTTCTGGAGTACTTTCCATGTGCCAGGGACTGTGCATAACTCTGGGATAGAAGAGCAAACATGTAGACCAGGCCCTGCCTTCGTGTGGCTTCAAAGAAGACAGAACAATTACAGGGCAAGAACACAGTGTGATTCACCTTAGCACACGGGGAAATTTTTCAAATCTCTGGTTTCCTGTTTTTTGTTTCTTTGTTTTTAGGCAAAATGCAGAAGTATAAGAAGATCAACTCTCAAGTCTCAAGATGTTCTCCCCTTTCAGGAGAGCAATTAGACAAACACTCGACCTTACTTTCTTTCCAGGGCTACACAAGGCTCTTGCTCCTTTTGTTTTCAAAGTCACCACAATGTAGTGCAGTCACAAGACTCATGCAGATGAAATGTTACCTCACAGTTGAGGTGCCAGAAAAATGTTATGGGCTTTGAGAAATCTGAGAAAGTTCAGAGTTCCTTGGGTTTCAGAAGAGGGGGAGATCTCTAAGTGCCTTATCAGTGCTGGATACATTTTTCTTTGTACCTTCTCAACCACTCACATGGCTCCTATTACTTATATATGGAGAAGACTCCTAAATTCATGTCTCTAGCCCAGATATTCCCATGAGCTTTTCCCTCTCCCTGTCCCTTTCCTTGGCTAATTCCTACTCATTTACCATCTCCTAATTTAAGCTACATTGGCTCTGAGAGGTTTATTTATTCATTTGAGCCAAGTTAGGTCTCCTAGCACGTGTTCCTGTGATACCCTGCTCTTTACCATAGCACTTACCCCGTTTTTGGTAATTGCTTAGTCAACTCTGTCCTCCACATGTTTTTGGATCCTCAGGGGCAAAGCCCTGCCTACCCAACTTACTCTCATTTCCCCAGGGCCACTGGATCAGCATGATATTTAAAGATTTACAGAGCTTTGCATTTTATTGGTGTTTGGTAATTTGTTTTATAAATGAATGTCTAGCCAATTCCTCTAGAGTAGCAATTTTCAACCGTTTTCATCTCATCACACACATAAACTAATTACTAAAATTCTGTGGCACACCAAAACATATATTCTATTTTTTACTGATCTGACAAAAAGTAGGTATAATTTTGATGCATTCACACTGGACAGCTATTGTTCTGTTGGCTATTGTCATTTTTAAAAATTTGACAATCTAAGGGAAAAGAGGTCAGTGCCCCTGACTAAATAGTCAGGTATTACAGGTTTTAAAAATTCTTGCCGCACACCAGTTGAAAATCTCTGTTCTATAGCCGAGGTTTGACGCTCTGTTGACTAATGAGTTTGCCCACCACTGGACTAGACTAAATGTTACCATATAGTTGGAAGCTGTGAGGATTAGACAATTGTGGCATATTGTGTGCAAAGAGGTAAAGGGTAGTATATGACAGTGGTCGGCAAACAGAGCGTCAAACTGTGGCTCAAGAGCCGCAATTTGCCCACCACTGTTCTAGAGAATAAACATACTTTTCTTTAAGGCATGATTTCAGACCATTTCTCCCTATTTGGGTGGCCTATCCCAGAGTAAAACTAAACTGGCTTTGTGCCAATATGCTTCCAACAGAGTGTGGTGTCCTAAGTAGAGTTTCCAAAAATATCAGAGCCTGAGACAAAGCTTCAGTGCTAACGTGTTACTTGGGAGGTGCAATTCCAGGGTGATGAAAGTGCAGGAAAAGAGAAAGGAGACAGGGAAGGATAGGCAGCCAATCAGGGTAATGTGTTACTGTGCTGGGCCTGCTTCATGATGGCATATTTATGCGTGTGTTTACATATACACACAACAACAACAAACAAACAAATAAAAAAACTGTAGCCACTTGCTCAGCAGGTGCACCTGCTCAGCCATGTGGGATGTCTTTAGAGAGACTAGACAGAAATGCCCATGCCTCAGGACAGTCCTTGGGAAGACAAAGAGAATGGGATTTATGCTCCTACTCCTATTACCATTGGTCAAGGTTAAGCCCCATGGGAACTTCCCCACATTTATGGTTTGTTTTATTTGACCTTCTTGAAAACCACTGAGTTCTGAGTAGAACTCAGGCTCTATGGTATGATATTCCTCCAAAGTCATGTATATGCAATAAATATAGGAGGCTTGAGGCTACTGTTGTTAAAAAGGCCTGTTCACAAGGTTGGCCTTTGGTTGGCATGTAGAAATTTAGATTTTAGGAGGGTTCCTCATCACTGTACCTAGACATTTTTGTGTAAGTGATGCAGTTTATACTGATCAGCTGTTTTCCTTCTGGGAATTTGGAGTTTTGGTATGTGCTGGCAAAGGATACCTTCATGACCAGTCCCTGTTAAAACTCTGGCATCAAGTCTCTAATGAGCTTTATAACTGTGACCTGACCCATCCTCCATGGCCTGAGGTGGGGCAGGCACCCGGATAGTTCTGGTGCCTCAGCAATTCAACCAATGCTCTAGAGTGCAATTGTTGGTGGCAGTGATGACCCTTTGGCTCCCCTTCTTGTCAGAGATTCAGATTCCCAGAGAAGGGCTGTGATTGGCCTCCTTGGAGCACTTGGCCACACTGGTAGTTAGGGGGAGGATTTCTGTGACTTACAGCTCAATTAAAATATAAGAGAGGAGAAAGAATTCCCCAAACAAAGGATGATGCTATTACCAGGAGCAGATAAGACATTGACATAGACCTATTTTTCTAAAGAACTAGGCCTCTACACTATGGAACTCAAGTCACCAGGTTACATAACTCTGCCTCTTGTACATTGAAGCCTGGTGCTATCACGGAAACCTGGGCTTTGTCAGATTTGGTCACTCTTGAGGGTTTTTCATGCCTCTTTGGTTTCTCCATGCCTTCCAAACATATTCAAAGAAAAATTTTAGAAGGTCTCCAGATTTGTGTTACTGATCTCTTGTTGCCACCTAAGTGTATACCTTTGTAGAGCCTCCATGATTTGGTCAGTCTGAGCACTTTCAGCTTTCATGCCTTTGAAAATGCTCTATTGTTTGCTTACGTTGTGTTTTCCTTGGCTACAGATGCCTACTCACCTCTAAGCTCCAATGTCATCCTTTCTGTAACCCCCATGCTCCCTGAAGTCATGCAGTTAGTGGCGGAGGCTTATGTAGACTCCAGGTCCCTGGATTCCAGTTAGAGTCATTACTATAAAGTAGCTACTAATTAGGGCTGCGGGTCAAATAACACTGAATCTGAGTCCCAGTTCTGCATTTACTGAATTAGATAACCTTGAGAATGTTACTTATTATATTGGAGACTTGTTTTCCTCTTCTTTAAAGGGGATATTAACAGTATTCTCCTCATAGATTTTTGTGAAAATGAAATAAGATAAGCATGTAGAGTGGTTTTCACAATGCCTTGCAAAATGTAAATGCTCAATAAATGTTAGCTATTATTTTATTGTGTTCCTGTCCCAGGAAGATTATGTCAATGAATTAAAAGTATAGAGAGCTCTATAATCCTTAGGGCCAACAACAGTAACCATAATGTGCAAGACTTGGAAAGCCCCAGGGAGGCGTCAGTATTGAAAAGTCTGGGAAAGTGTAAACAAATCTTTAAGATTTTAAATACTAATTAGGCAAGAGCATAGTCTACTTTTCTAAATAATGAATTATATATGTGGTTGTTTGTTGTTCATGGCTCAAAGTAATAAACTCTAAATTAATCACTCAGAGCATTGTTAATAAAGACAGTCTGCAATGTAGCTAAAGTTGTATTTTTTGACCATCATGAATTTGGTAATAAGAGAAAATGTCAAAATCAAACTCATTTGAGATGAACATGGATCGCTAAGCTGTATTGTTTGTGTGGGAAGATTATTGTATTTGCAATTGGAACACCTGAGTTTGAGTTCTGGCTTTGTTGATTGCATGGTCTGTGATATTGGGGAAGACATAGCCTGTCTGGGTATTTCATCACTATAAAGTGAGAAAACACTCTCACCGTATTGTAGCTTTAGGTGATAGATAATATACATTAAAAGTCCTTAAATGCATTCTAAAATATAAAGTGCAGTTTTATTCAAGATTGTACTTTTAAAAACAAAGCACTCATTAATTCATTCCTTTGTTCTTTCACTAATTGATCAGCACCTGTTGTAAACCTTGCATGGCGCATATTTCAATTGGGCATAAAAATGCAGTAAAAAAAGTGGTGTCCACTCTGAAGCAAACAGTAGGCTAGTTGAAAAGGCAATATACCTAGCACATAAGCAAAGGCATCTTTCTAAGCTGACTCTGCATTTAAATTCAGAGAAATACAAATTAAGAGAAAGATCAGGATTAACTCAAGAAAAGCCATCTTAGATTATATCCTGTGTTTCAAGTTGGTGTTGGGAGGACAATTTACATGATTGGAACAGAATGAGTGAGCCAGATGAGGAAATAAGAGGCATGTTAAGTAATGGTCAGTTTATAATCAGTTTTAGCATTGTGTAGTGGATGATTCCAGTATTGTCCTAGGTGCTGTGGGGGATCAGAAGAAGAAAAAGGCTTGACTTCCATCCCCTGTAAATTACTAGGAGAGGTGAGAAAAAGTACTGGAAAAGCACCTGAAGAAGAGACAGGGCATAAATTAAGTGATACATGTTTTTTAACTGAATTGTAGGATTAGCTATCTCAAAAAAAAATCTCTGGTTGATATTTTTTTCTATAGAGGAAGACTGTGCCTTTAAATGTACAGCTCAAAAAAACATTTCAGTTTGCCAAGTTTTTGCTAAGCCATCCTGAAAAAATTCAACAGCTTTCACCAGCCAGAGGCCCCAATATCCAATCTCTGTCTCAAATGATAAATGACACTTGTCAGTTGAGAAAGCAAATGGCCTCGACCAGTTGAGGACATGGTCCTGCTGTGCATAGCACTCCTGTTGAACCAGCCAAGAGCACCTTGAGGTGAGAACAAGCCTCTTTGTGCACAAGCCCTCTGGAGAGAGAGCTGGGAAACAAGTAGCCTTTGCTTTGAGGGCAGTTTCTCGTTAGGAGCTGCAACCCTGTTAGGAAATATCTGTTTGGTCAGGAGAAGGTTTCTCAGGTCTGGAGGCTGGATTAGCTGGGGACGGCCTAAGACCTTGTTGATGGCCATGCATTTTGTCTATGTTTCTGCAGGGGTATTTGCTCTTTTTTTCCTGATATTCTCAGAATTTTATTATTTTAGAGCAGGAGACAAAAATCAAGGGCTACAGCCCACATTGATATTAGATGGTGGTGTGAATGAGTGTGTATGGGAGGAGGAGGGTTAAGTCAGTTTTGGTACTTTGGGTCATGGAACACTTTTTCATTGTATGGTTCTCTCTCTCAAATTGCAGGGTGTTTAACTTCTCTGGTCTCATTTACTGAATGATAGTATCATCCCCAGTCATCATGACTGTTAAGACTCTCCAATACATGTCCAAACTCCACTTCCAGGGTTTGTGAAGAACTGAAAGGCACATGAGATGATGGATGCCTCCTAAGGGCCTTGCCTTCCATTGGGTGCCAGTCTGTTCTGCTGTTCTCAAGGCACCTGGGACAGGGCAGGGTCCTGCCCTTCTCAAAACAGGTCCTCAGGTGGGGGTGGGGCTGGACTACAGGTCTGATTTGGTGTGCTCTTCACTCTGCTTTAAGAGCTAGGTATTTACTCTATGCTGAGCCCTCTGAAAGAATCAATTAACTTTCCAGAATAAGGTGACAACATAGCACTGGGTGCAGGGCACCTGGGAAAGTTAGGCAAAGAAAGTTAGCCAATTAGATAAAGGGACATCGTGGTAGTCTCCACACTGAAGACTGTTCCTTAGGAGAAGGGCTTTCCAATTTGATCCATCCAAGTTCAGGGCTGTAAGGTCAAATGGCCTAATCATCTGTTCCTGTATTTTCTAATGTGTGGCCCATTGGCCATTTGGGTTAGAGTGACCTAGGGTACTTGTGAAAAAGGCAGACTCATGGCCCAACTTTGTCAGATTATCTGAGTTTGGGACTGGGAATCTGAATTTTAAGAAAATATCCTCTGTGAGTCTTCTTTAAGCTAATGTTTGAAAGAATTAAGACTCTAGTAAAAGCTTGAGTTCCCACTATAAGAACTCTGAACATCTCTAGTGGAGGGGGTCTCACTCCCTCTGGAGGCAGCCTCTCACTCGCCCCCACAAACCTTCCCCAATGAATAAAGTATGATCTCAGTGATAATGGAAGAACCCCAAACTCAAACTGTGGTGTGTGTGTGTGTGTGTGTGTGTGTGTGTGTGTGTGCGTGCACGCGCATTTCCAAAGGGCGTGATGGGATGCATACTAAACTTAAATATGGCATCTCATGGAAGGACCAGTAAAATACAGGTTTGCAATATATCTGTATTGCTTGGATTTTTCTTTGAGAATGTACATGTGTTAGTCATGAAATTTAAATAAGAAAACACAAAACAGCGCCAACATTGACATGTGGAGCTAAATCTGCTTCACTCTATATTTCCCCTCTGGATCTGGGGGAATCACTTGGGGCTGCACAGAATGTCTAGTTTCTTCCCCACATGTCAAAAGTGTTTGAATGCTGCTAGCTTGTCCCTTCTTGGCACTGGCTCTTTAGGCCAAATGGCCCTGGTTCCTTGACTCCTGCACTGTGGTCTATTGTGTGAATCTTCCTGGAAATTGCCCCTCCTTGCCCACCTGGCAATGCTGTTCAAGCTTGACTATAGTCTGTAAAAATTATGTTCTGTGCTCTATACTGAGAGCAGCATTTGGGTGTGCTATGACTAGAACAGAGAGAGAGTCTGACAACGATCTCTGTCTAACTAGGTCCTATCTTTCCATTAATGATGCTAAGCTCCTTGGCAGCCACATCCCACTGATGACTCCTATTGAGCAGAGAGTCAACTAAAACCTCCAATCTTTGTCACACTGGCTGTTGCCGGCTCATCCTCATCACCTTGCATTGCTATCAGCTGGCTTTCTGGATCCAAGTAGAGAACCTTAAAGTAATTCCTATTACACTTCATCTTGTTAGGTTTGGCTCATTGATCCAGGAGGCTGAAGCCTCTTTTCTTTCTGGACCTTGATTTTGTTCCCAGCAGAAACCTTTTCTGCAAAGTTTGATTTTATTTGACTGCAGAAGAAAAAAAAACCCTACAAAACCCTCTTTATTTTGAACAGGAGATTCTCCTTGAAAATCACCTCAAGCCTGGCATTTTCTAATACCCTGAACAAATGCAGAACTTGCTGTCAGCTTGATTGGACAAGGCTTCACTTCAGGGCCTGCTACCTGCAGGCGCCGAAGGCAGGTCCCACGACATATGCCACTGCGCTGGGAGGGAGCTCTACAGACAGCAGGCCCCTTTCCAGACAGATGGGTGTCTCTTCTCTTCTGAAAGATCCCCTGGGAAGGCTCAACTGGGAGCGTTTTCCCAAAATAGGATGACTGTGTATTGTGAATGGCTTTATTGCTCAGAACATCTGGATGTGTTGTGATAAACAGCATGATAGATGGTTTTAATGCCTCTAGAATGGGTTGCCCAGAGAGACAGAGCAGAACAGAGAACATTTACTTCCCTGTTGCTTGGAACAGAGCAGGATTGCTCACTCCACCTGATTCTTCTTACTCATCTTGGTGGTAATTTCAGCACCAAGGACCTGAAGGGGATTTAGGGGAGATTGGCTAGAGGTTGTTAGCTGGATGGACAGAGTGTTCACTTATATGTGCAGCAAGTATTCTTTGAGGGTTGATGTGGGTCACTCTGCTAGGCATTGGGGATAAGAAAACTAGACAAGAGGCTTAGTCAACAGGGCATATATTAATAAAGTAGTCACTCAAAGACAAGTATAAATCACGAGAGTGGTAAATGTACCCGAGTAGTAAACATCACATGTTGTGATGATGGGAAATCTAATTCTGGTCTGGAAGGCTTCTCTGAAGAGGTGACACTTTAACTGAAATTTGCAAGTTGAGTGAGAGGTAACTTGGCAATGAGGTAGAAGTTCTGACAGGTATATACTAAATATGTGCTAAGGCCAGGTAACAGGTGGAGATATAGCATTGTCAAGGATAGTAAAGAAGGCCAGCGTGTCTGGGTGAGGAGAGTAAGAAGGAAGGCAGTATAAGGTAGAAATATAGATAATAATAATAATATTGATACTGTCAAATGATTTTTTTTCTTGATTGTTTCATCAGGTATGTCTCATAAAGTGTACTCTTTCATTTTACAGAAGAGGAAACTAAGACAGAGAGAAGTTAAGTCACTTCCCCTAATTGAAAAGGGGCAGGGCTCTTCAGAGTCTTAGAATTCCTTTTAGGGATTTTGTCCTTTATATGAGACACTGGGAGACAATATTGAAGATGTGAAGCAGGGCAGAGGTATGATAGGATTTGTGTTTTGAGACTACTATGGCTGCTGAATGGAGAATGGCTACAGAGGAGCAAAAGGAGACAGGTGAGAGCTAAAGGAGGCAGCCATCATGGTGGTCTAGGTACAAGATGCCAAGACTCAGACTAGCATGGTGGCTGTGGTAATGTAAAAAAATGCTTGATTGCAAAGGGAGGATATTTTTTAAATAAATCAGGACCTGGTAAGAGATTGGACAGAGGGTGAGAAAGAAGATGTTAAGGATAACTCCTAGGTTTCTGTCATCTTTCCTCCCAGTTGGATGAATGGGGAGCTAAGGAGTTCCACTTTTGGAGCACTAAGTTTGATGAGCCTCTGAGAGAACAAGGTAGGCAGTTGGAAGAGAACTTGTGATGCTCAAAGGGAAGGCTGGACTCTGCTTAGAGCCATTGGTAAATAGGTAGTGAATGAAGTGGCAGCCTGGATGCAATTGCTTAGTAAGAGAGTAGAGAATAAGAAACTAAAAGGACCTAGGACTGACCCATCCATAATGTATGCCAGCGAGTAATGGCCAGAGAGAGAAAGGAGGTCTATAAAAGTGACTGAGAAGGAGTGGCCAGAGACTAAAAACCAGGGGACTGTAAGGGCACAGTATCCAGAAGAGAATCTGTTTGTAGGAGGGGCAGAATTACTAACACTGGATGCTTCTGGGATGTCTTGGATGTCTAACAATATGAGGAATGGAAACTGTCCATGGTATTCACCAATGTGGATATTGTATTAATTTTCTAGGCCTACCATAACAAATAGCCACAAATGGAGTGACTTAAAAAAAAAAAAAGAAGTTTATTGTTTCACAGTTCTGGAGGCCAGGAGTCTGAAATCAAGGTGTCAGCTGGGCTATACTTTCTCAGAAGGTTCCAGGGAGGAACCTTCCTTTTTTATCCTTAGTTTCTCATAGTTGACAGCAATCCTTAGTGTGCCTTGGCTTGTAGATACATCACTCCAAACTCTGCCTTAATCTCCACCATCTCCACCTGGCCTTCACCCCTGTGTGCCTTCACACTAGTCATATTAGGTAGGCCTACCCTAATTTATTTATTTAAAAAAAACCATATTTTATTGTTGTGTTTTTTTTTTTTTTACAAAGAGGGAAGGAGAGGGATAGAGAGGTAGAAACATTGATAAGAGAGAAACATTGATCAACTGCCTCCTGCACACTCCCTACTGGGTATATGCCCACAAACAAGGTACATGCCTTTGACCAGAATCGAACCTGGGATCCTTGAGTTCGCAGGCCGATGCTCTATCCACTGAGCCAAACTGGTTAGGGCAGGCCTACCCTAATTTAGTATGACCTCATATTAACTTGATTGCATCTGCAATTACTCTATTTCCAAATAAGTTCACATTCACAAGGGTTAGGGGTTAGAACTTGAATATATCTTTAGGAGGAACACAATTTAATCTACAACAGAGGTCATTGGTAAAAGAGCTATTTTTGTGGCAAGGTAAGGGAAGATGACTGGAATGTGTTGAGAAGGGAGAGAGAGATGGGAAATTAGAGGTAGCATAAGACAATCTTTCAAGAAATATATCTGACTAGGGTGCTAGAGCACTAGACCAGGGTCAGGAAACTTTCATGTGAGCACCAGCTCCACCATGATCCAGGTGACCTTGAGTAAACTACTTCCCTTCCCTAAGACTTGTTTTCCATTTGGAGAATGATCATGCCTATGTAATCCACCTTTAGAGTGACTTGGAGTTCTTGTGAAGCTCCAAGGAGAGAAGACCCTGGAAGACTTTGCTGAGTCAAAAAGCGATCAGATTGGTAGACAATTATGATTTTTGTGTTTTCAGGGAAGACTCCTCCCATGTTTGGATATATATGTCTGTGGGCCAGCTAGAACATCAGGACTGTGGAGCTTCTTTTCCCTGAGCCTGTTGACCCAACCAGACAGCATGGAGACCCACCCATTGAACATTTTGAACACTTTGCCTGGAGGAACTATGTGGGCATGATTTTGTGGCATGGTGTTCCTCTGTCTTCGTCCATAGGAGTGTTCACGTCAGTCAGAGGCCTTACACACTCCCTCCGGGAATCTCTGATGCTGGCAGACAAGTTGGAGCCTAGAGTCCTTGATTTTTGGGTGCCAGTTAGGGGCTTGAGGACTTTACCTACTGAGATCTCTGGTCCTGCATCTGTCACTGGGTCAAGCCTCTGGCAGCTGAGCTCTAAGACTTCTGTGGGTTGACAAGGATGGGACACTTTGCCAGAGAGGCTAGGGAAACATGCCTGGGCACAAAAGTTAGTTCTAGAGATGGCAGCTGAGCAAGCCAAGGGCAGGTGAGATCCATCACCTGCAGTGTGGAGCTCGGTGATGGGATGCAGGCAGCACAGGGAGTCAGACCAGCAGACAGCTGTGGAGGCTCTGTGAGGAAGGACAGACTGTCTTCCCAAGAGAAGCAGCTGGTTGGCTGCAAGGGCTCAATTGCTAGCAATAATTAATTTACTTGTTGCTGGATTTGTCAAGTGTCAGGGCCCAGGCGCTGGGCTACATGGCTGATGTGGTGCCAGGGCTGTGAGGCTGTAACAGGAAAGTCAGAGCAGGGACTCTGGGTGAGGCCCTGGGCCTGGTTAGGATATGGGGGCAAAAATAAGGGTGTCTAAAGGAGAAGAAAACCTTTTCATGTGCACAGGAATCACTGATGATCTTTTTAATGCAGATTCAGTTGCAGAAGACCTGGGGGAAGGCAAGAGATTCTGCATTTCCAACACATTCCCAGACGATGCTGGGCTGCTGTCCACAGGCCACACTGTGGGTAGCAAATTAGGGACAGGGGATTAGCTGTCAGCCTTCATGGGACTCTCATGGCATTTGAGAGCAGAACTGTGGCGGCCGAATCTCCAAGTCTTTGGAACTGGGATGCTGCAAGCTGTCAGCAGTGACAGCCTCTCTCTCTGGAGCCACATGGTCTCTTGTCTGCACATCTGCTCTCTCCTCACTAGCCTGGCTTCCTCTATGAGCCTTTGTAACCTGGCTCACCCTGGGCTGCCATCACACTGCAAGGATTCTGACCCCAGCCTTATGGTTCCAGCTCCCAACTATGTCAGCCTCTAGTTTTTTAAGTCTTTTCTTTCTCAAGATTCTGATTGGCTCAGCTGGTCAGGTGTCCACACTTGATCCAAGCCGCTGTGCTAAGGGGCCGACAAGCTGAACTGCTCAGCTACACTTTCAAATGAGGATATGGGACACTACCCAACCAGCAGAGTCAGTGAGGTGGACGAGCGATACAGCCCTTTTGTTTTAATTATTATTAATATTTTATTTTATTTTTTGGTGTGGTGGTGGTGGGTGGTATTGAGAGATGCAGCCTTGATAAACTGGTTTAAACAAGTGGCACTAGAAGCTCTTAAAAAAAAAAAGATTAGAATTTTAGCATATATTTCTGTCACTTTCCAAAATACAAAATTTTGAATTATTTATAGAACTAAATAGGTAGGCACTAAAACCTTTTTCTTGCTTAAGGCAATGGAAAAAAGCAAGGGCTTAGCACGAGTTCCAAACATGTCTCAAAGAGAAAGGACCAGGTGGAAGTAGAGATAAAGGGCCTGCTGCTTGGGACAAACAAGGATGTGAGGAAGGAGAGGGCTGAGATGAGGATATTCATTGGTTTTTGTCCCTATGTCAGCCCAGGAACAATGACCTCGGTACAACTGTCCAGATGTAGGAGGATGGCTGGTTTCAGTGACAGTAGTAAGGACAGGAATGGGGAAGGGTCACAGCTCATAATACCTTGGATTGATCAACCTAGAAATGGACAGATAAGAAAGCCAGGCACAGAGAAAACCTGATCTGCTCAGGTTAGCCTCCCAGTTGGTGGCCCATTCAGCCAACAAGGCCCCTCTCCTGCCACCCAGCCCTGAGCTCTTCAGAAAGTGAGAGGACTCTTAAGAATACACAATACTCGGAGCTTTTTGTTCCCACAGAAGCAAGTTTGCAAAGCAGTGGTGGAGGACTCCCTGAAAAAAGGCGAACAGTCAATCCCCCCCGAGGGAAGGAGCTGGTTGCTGCAGGAGCTCTGTTGCCAGCAATTATTAATTCACTTCTGCTTGAGCTGTCTTGGGGGCCTCAGCGCACAATAACATAAAGAGTGTTGACAGCTACGGAGGGAGAAGCCCTGCTCCCTCTCAGCGGAGAGAAGCCGTGACTCCACACAAGGTTGCTCTCCTTCCAGTTCTGGCTCTGGGGAGAAACTATCAGGGCTCATGGACCTGCGAGTAGACTGCTGAGGACTCAGTGTTCCCGAGAGGGTGGCAGATCTTGGAGAAGGGACAGAAGCTGGGCCAAGAGACGGGAACTTATGCAAAGCAGGTCCCAGGATGGTTCAAGGATGTCTATGCCTCCCACCTCAGTGGGAGATAAGAGATCATATTCCTGCAGAGTACTTCTGTCTTACTGAGCTGACTGGGTTGGGTATACTAGGAATATGATATCTTCCATGCTGAGCTTGTTCAGGAGGGTGTGTGTGTGTGTGTGTGTGTGTGTGTGTGTGTGTGTGTAAGGAAGTGAACCCTCCTTTTTTCTTGAAACTTCTTTTGCTAAAGTGGCCCATCATGTCAATATGCCTGTGAGGCAAAGAGGTTTAGCGGAAAGAAAATGTGGTGGTTCAGGAAGCAGGAAAACTGGGTTAATGGTTGCATTCATCCTGGGAGCAGATGAGCATTTCTACTGGGGTTTGAAGGGCTGGGCTCTCTTTGTGAAGGGCCAGGTCCCTGGGGGCTGCGGTACACTGTTGTGCAGGCACAGTTCCGGGGGCTTCGTTCTCTTTGTAGAGGTGATGTTCCTTCAGTGACCTTCGTTTGTAGAGCTTATTTGGTTAGTGATGACCTGGGTAAAACTGTGACAGTTAGTGATGGTGTCTTTGCTGCTTTTCTGGTGCCCTCTTCTTGTTCTGCTATTCATGTTCCTACCACTGCCCAGCTAGACTCTTTCCTCAGTCTAAAATTTTCCTTTTTTCTCCCTGTCACTTAATTCCATGAGCATAACTACCTGTCACAGAGGAAAGCAATCTGACAAAAAATGTGCTCAGGAAAACATAGACTAACAGAATCAGAGAGCTGGGTGGGACCTGAGGAGAGGAGTCACTGAGGTTGGATTACAAACCTTTATCAAAGGATTTGGCTTTATTTCTTAAGTTCAAAAGTGAAGACTAATAGAAATGTGTTTTTCATTTCTCCCCAGCCCCACCCCTGTTTATTATTTCACAACTGCCTCTTTGAGGCAGGTACACCTGAGTTTACCAGCCCCACCCACCTCCCAGTGTGTCCCCTCACTTTAATGGCCAGGATACTCAGGATCAAAGAGGCAGCTGATTTGGTGTATTTTTTAATTTGTTCGCCTGCTGAGGAATATTGGCTTTCTCAAGGGTGGGAGCTGGAGAGGAAACTCTGAGGAACGAATTCCAAATGCAGAAGAATTGCCCAGCATCACAGCTTGTTTGCTGGCTGGACTCCTAAAGCCATTTGTCCTCATTTACCCCAGCTGAATATCCTCTGATTTCCTCTCTTAAAAAGTTGGGAAGAGTCTATAAGAAAAGATTAATGGTAAGAATCTCTCAGGTTTACAATGCAGCAGTGTGTACACCACAGGTAACTGAATTAAAGCACATTAGAATCTGAGAAACTGATTGGATTGCTATATGTTCCTTCTAATATAGTTAAGATGGCCTAAAGAATTGGATTGATCCTTTGGTAATTATCAAATTGAATCAATGTGGATTCTCATTTTGGCTCTATTATCAGCATGTGATCATATGATTTATGGAGAGGTATTTTTTGCACACCAATCTGCATTATAGGTGTGTAATAAAGAATTTGGCTGGTCTCTATCCCTGGTTTCTTGGAGGTGGTCTCTAAACCATTGGAATTTTTCAAGTGATAGGAGGTGTTTTTTGTTGTTGTTGTTTTTGTGTGTTTCAATACAACTTATCTATAGACATTGAAATTTGGATACACAACATTTTCATATGTCATTCAAATCACTCAATATTTTTTAAATAAGTCTTTATTGTTCAGATTATTGCATTTGTTTCTCTCCCCCCCCCATATCCTCTCCACCTGGCTTCCACCCCTCCCTCTATCTTTACCTCCCTTGCATTGTCCGCATCCATAGGTGTATGATTTTTGTCCAGTCTCTCCCTGCACCCCCGCCCTCAGCCCTTTCCCCCTGAGATTTGTCAGTCCACTCCCTTTCTATGCTCCTGACTATTATATTCACCAGTTTATTCTGTTCATCATATTTTTAATTCACTTAGTTTTTAAATTCACTTGTTGATAGATAAGTATTTGTTGTTCATAATTTTTATTTTTACTTTTTTCTTCTTTCTCTTCTTAAAGAGTACCTTTCAACATTTCATATAATACTGGTTTGGTGTTGATGAACTCCTTTAGCTTTTTCTTATCTGTGAAGCTCTTTATCTGCCCTTCAATTCTGAATGATAGCTTTGCTGGGTAAAGTAATCTTAGTTGTAGGTTCTTGCTATTCATCACTTTGAATATTTCTTGCCACTCCTGTCGGGCCTGCATAGTTTCTGTTGAGAAATCAGCTGACAATCATTTGGTTGCTCCCTTATAGGTAATGAACTGTTTTTCTCTTGCTGCTTTTAATATTCTCTTTTTGTCTTTGTCTTTTGCTCTGGGTATTTTAATTGATGTGTCTTGGTGTGGTCCTCTTTGGATTCCTTTTATTTGGGGTTCTGTGTGCTTCCTGGACTTATAAGTCTATTTCTTTCACCAAATGTGGGAAGTTTTCAGTCATTATTTCTTTAAATAGATTTTCAGTATCTTGCTCTCTCTCTTCTTCTGGCACCCCCATAATTCTGATGTTGGTATGCTTGAAGTTGACCATATTTCTTAAATATTTATTCCTTCCTAGTCTTTCCTGTCCTTTTGGGACTCAGATTAAATGTATGTTAGACCTCTTGATATTGTCCTGCATGTAATTGAAGTTTTGTTCCTTCCTCAAAAACCGGTGATAACAGCCCAACCTCTGTAAAAAAGAGGAGAGCTGGAGATTGAGTTCAATCTTGTGGGCAATAATTCAATTAATCAGTGCCTCCATAACAAAGGCCCAGTAAAAACTCTGAATACTAAAGATTGGATTGCTTGGTTCTGACTTGTATCTTTTTGCTAAGAAAACTGTAATAAAACTGTAACAAGAACAACACTTACATGAGTTCAAATCATCGAACCTAAGGGAGTAGTGGGAATCCTGAAATTTGTAGCCAGATGATGAGAAGTGATGACTTTGGAGCTTGTGACTGGTATCTGATGGAAGGGTGGAAGACTGATCCTTTAACCTGTGAAATTTGGCCCAATGCCTGGGAGTAAGAAAAAGAAAAGGTAAGAAGCAAGATGTAATGTGGAGAAGAGCTGGTAGGTGGAGAGATGAAATTCTAAGAAGGTTCCAAGACCATTCCTTTATGTCTAGGAGTGCTTTCCCACATCTGTGTGTACCTCTCTCTCCTCTCTCCATCTCTTTTCTGGGTCTTAATTCTCAATTCTGGATTAAGCTACTGGGTTCTTCTGATTAGTAGCCTTCAGGACAAGCAAAAGATTGCCCTGGAGTGTGGGCCCTGAAGCAGACTGTGTGGATTCAAATTATGGCATCTCCATTAACCAGCTGTGGGACTCTGAGCAAGGGAAATCACATGAGCTTTCTGCTTTTATTCTCATCTATAGGATGGTGATGTAACTACCTCATTAATTAAATGAATAATTACACATAAAGCACTTAAAAGTTGCACAAATGTGGTAAGGCCTCTATTAATTATTATTGTTTGCCATTGCGTTTGGATAGAGAACGCATAATGTGCTGCAAAGCACAGGGGCTTTGGAGATAGACAGACCTGGGCTTCAAGTCCTGCTTTTGCCACCACTTTGCTGCATAACTTTGAGCAAGACACTTAGCTTTTCAATGCCCAGTTTTGTCATCAACACTGATACTCACAACATTATCCCAAAGCATGGAAATGGCGTATCTTAAGCCCCTGACCCATGGCAAGTGCTCAGTGATTGGTTGCTGTGATCACTAGCTTGGCTGGTAGGTGCTGGCAACTGAGAACCTGTCTGCCAATGGTGCATGGAGTCCTAGAGGCGAGGATGTCTTAAATTCAGTGGTAAGCATGTTCTTAGAACCCCCGAACCTGAAAGAGTCAGGCTGGAGGGCTAAATAAAGGCAGTGAAAATGAAGACCATGGTCTAAAAGTTAGGTTAGATTGTAAAAGATTGGAGGGAATAGGTGGGGAGGCCTGGTATCTCTCAGGAGATGCTTTCACAGAGCAACACGGGGGACAAGCACTGAGCACCAGCAGCTCGGACTGTCGCCAGCAAGATGAAATACATTGCTATTCTCCACAATGGGCTTAGTTATTTATGTGTCACATTGTTTGCTTATTGAATAGGTATTTGACAGAAGTATACTCAGCAGAGCACATCAGCAGGGATGGTGTTTACCAGCAAATAAATTAGAATCATGCTTTAGCTAAGGCATAACTAAGTACATGGCATAAATATGTCGTTTGGCCATTATGAATTCATTCATGTATAGGGATCCTTAATGCATATCTATCAAAACTTTAAATGCAGTGTTCTTTTTATAACAGGGCTGTGTTTTAATTGCAGGCTGCAATAATATTAGTGTATCCTCCTGGAGCTGTGGCCAGCCAGCTGGTGCCCAGGTCATGGCTCTCTGTGAAGATCCCTGCAGGCCATCAGAGCACCTCCAGGCCTGCCTGGCCCACGGTGAAATGTCTGACCTTTCCTGGTCTTACCTCCTTTGTGACGCTCACTATTTCTTCTGTTGGAGTAGAGGGTTGGAAGGAGCAGGCAGCCAGTGCAAGGCAGGAAAGGAGAGCCAGTTAGACCTTGTGGCTTTGCCAAAGTATGAGAGGGGAATGAAGTGCTGGGATCAGTGGACCCCCGGAGGCCAAGGCAAACATTTCCAAAGTGCTCTTGACTGACACTTCAATCCCCCACTCCCTGCTGAGAAAGCTTTCTTTCTGAGGCTTGAAATTGAAAGAACAGTCACCCCCTCCCATTGCCCTTTGCCTATTTTTCTCCCTTGTGGGAAGAAAGGAAGAAAAAGAGCCTAAAACAGCAAAGAAAGAGACTGTCACAGCACCCATTCCTCAGATATCAATCATTTTGGGGGATGAGGAGGTGGGTCAGGGAGAAACCCAGAGGGTAGAGAAAGGTCCCAAGCTGCTTGTTGAAGGGCCGAAAAGTTTCCATTTCTATTCAAATATCATTCATGCAATGAGAAAGTCATTTCACAAGCTTTCTTATAAGTAATTTGCACCCCAAATGCAGCTCTGTGAACTGTGTTCCTCTTCTCTTTCTCTCTAACCCCCACTTGTACCACACAAATCTCTGATTATGTATCTTGTCACTGACAACCTCAAGAGCCTAGGATTATTATGTTTTTCTTTACCAGTTTCAAATGACCTGTAGGAGGCTCACAAGATATGCCAGGGAGTCCAGAAATTCCTGCAATAAATGCCCAATCTCTGATGTAGATCTTCAAAGAATTCATCTTAAAGGTTGTAGGGTGGAAGAGTTGACTTTGCTTATTTTCATTACATGTTCACTGGATTTATTCCTACCCCCTTTTTTCACTTCCAGAATATGTAAGAGAATTTGAAGTTTCCCAAGGAAAGAAATCAATCAATTTCAATTGCCCCAATTCATGTGTGTGTGTGTGTGTGTGTGTGTGTGTGTGTGTGTGTGTGTATCAGAAAGAAAGCCAAGTGTCTTTTAATAATTGTCATGGTTTGCCTGGAAATCAGGGCTTGCTGAGTGAGGAAAGCAGAAGACTGGGGCAAAGAAACCTTGATCTTGATGTCATCAAATCTGTTCATTATCACATCCTTCCTCATCACATAAAAGAGTAAGTTCTTTTCTCAGTGGAATGATTGCACTTATTTTACTATTGATGTTGGATGTTGCCAATATATTCTTTTTTATATCTTATATTTATAAGAACATATGCTATTTGTATGATATTTAAGAGTATTTTTGGATCATTGAGTAGGAAAGTTTTAGAATGAAATTTGACCTTAAAAATCCTGTTCACTTCTTCAATTTTTAGAAGAGGAAACCGAATGTGGAAGAAGTACCTTATCTAAGAACATGAACTGAGTTACTGGGAGAAGAAGGATTAAGCTCAACAAAGAATGAACACATGCCAGTAGACTGCTGTAAACACGGGGCAAGTGGGACTTAGTAATTATCTCTCCATCTTCCATTATTTTGATTCATCAGTAAATGCACTGTTACGTAGCAGGCCAGTGGGATATAGAGAACTGTCACTGGGGGTGACAGGATGTGTGTTCTCAGAAGAAAAATGACAGGTGTGAGCATGTCATTTCTAGAAGAGAAAAAGAAAAATGAAAAAAATATGGTGATTTTTATCATTCTTACTTTTGGGTAGAAAAATCAAGGGTTGAATTCCCTTGTTCAGACATTCTATGAAATGAAATATGGACTGTGGGCTTCCTATTAGGAACCAGTGACTCTGGGTCAGCCTGATGTGCAAATGAAGTCTTAGCAATGCACTGTGGTCTCCATCAGCCTCAAACATCCAGGAGAGTTAGAAGCTAGGGCTCATCTAAGTGTCACAGTTTGATGAGGGTAGGGAATAGGTAGTCTGGCACAAGGGAAAATATTATATTGAGAAGAGAAGGAAGTGGCAGAGAAGGGAGGAGTACAGCACAGGGTACCTGTGGTCATGGAGTCCTGTAGTGGGTTCAGGTCAACCCTGTTTGTGCAGTTGCCAAGCCATGAACCTTGGTATGCAGTGAGACTGGGCAGGCTGGGATTGGGGAAAAACACTCTTTGTAATTTGCATGCAAGTCCTATGTAGGCTAGAGATGGCCCTGCTACTTACTGTACCTCCTGACTAATTGGTGAAGGATGGGGCTGCGAGGGAGGGCAATGGTGGATATCTGGTGGAAGAAGAGATTTCTGAGTGAGCTTCAGAGTGATCCTAGCATTTCGATTGCCCAAGTTTGCATCTCCCCTAGGACTCTCTCAGAACTCTACATTTTCACACTTGGGACTTCTAAGAAGAGGGCAAAGGCATTTAGAACATTACAATAGGGACTGCTGTATTGAGTATGTGTGCATGTGTAGTATGTGCATGTGTGTGTGTGTGTGTGTGTGTGTGTGTGTGTGTGTGTGTGAATGTTGAGTGATGGCTGCTGGCTTGAAGAGTTAAAGTTGGTTTTTAACTTGAAGTCCTGCCTGGGGTTATGGGGAGTTTCATTTTGAGTGGCGGGTGTGGCCATGCCACCAACTTTGTTGCCATGAATCCAATTATAGTGTAAAGCATTGAGCCCTGTGTGTGTGGGGGCAGCTCTCTTGCCACTAGATTGATCCAGTGACCTCAGAGAGCATTGTGAGTCATGAGTAAGACTAGGACCAAAGTGGTGGATGGAGGTCCTGGTGATGGGGGACAGTGTATGTGTATGCATCTCGGTGGAGGGACAGGAAAGAAGACCAGAGTGGAGCTGAAATCATTTACAACTAGCAGGCACAAAACCTCTTAAATCATCATTGAAAAGTCATTAGAAATCTGGCAGAAGAGCAGGGTGCAGATTGCCAAGAGAGGACACAAAACCCCATTTTCTCTCCACAATGCTTGTAATGAACTGGAAAGGCCGGGGTGGAGCTGAAAAACAGATTTCCTGCTGTAACTCAAGTCTCTTTGCAGCCTGGTTTACCACAGTTTTACAATGTGTTAAAATTTACATTCACGTGTTTGTTAACCATTCTTTGGCTCAATGAAATGTTTTTATCTTTCTGACCTTGACCTTTGCCATATGGTACCACAAACTGTTGAGCTGAAGTCAGATGCTGGGAGAGGGGCGGGGGTCAGCAGGGGTGAGTAGCTCATTCATACCAGGCTTCAATGGGACTCAGTGATGGGAGTCCAGTCCTGACTCTAGGGAGGCCTTTCCCACAAATTCATTTAAAAGGGAAAATGCCCTTGTGTGAACCTGTGTCCTTTGCAATTGCTAAGTCCCATGTCATGATTGGTGCTAATTTTCAAATTTCCATTGGAAAAGTTAAAGGAACTTGTGGGTCACTTGCAGCAGATGTTAGGTCTATAACTTGACCCTTTTAGGGGGCCAGAGGGCCTGGTGTGTGAGTTCCCTGAGGAGCGGGACTGCTGCTAACTTAGAGTTTGGGAGGGCACCTTCCACTCTCTGTGGTTTTCTAAAACAATAAAAACAAGTGTTCCAAAGTGGGAGCCAGCTCTACCTTTTTGAGAAAGAGGAAACTGGAGGTCAGGCTCTTAAAAGTTAACCTAGTTTTATCATTCTTTTTTTTTTAATTAAAACTTTATTATTCAGATTATTACATTTGTTTCTCTTTTTTTCCCCTCCATAGCACCCCTCCACCCAGCTCCCACCCTTCCCTCTGCCCTTACCTCCCTCCCATTGACCTCATCCATAGGTGTATGATTTTTGTCCAGTCTCTCCCTGTACACCCCTCACCCCTTTCCCCCCCCGAGAATAATCAGTCCACTCCCTTTCTGTGCTCCTGATTCTATTATATTCACCAGTTTATTCTGTTGATCAAATTTTTAATTCACTTAATTTTTAGATTCACTTGTTGATAGATATGTATTTGTTGTTCATAATTTTTTGGCTTTTACCTTTTTCTTTTTCCTCTTCTAAAAGAGTACCTTTCAGCATTTCATATAATACTGGTATGGAGTTGATGAACTCCTTTAGCTTTTTCTTATCTGTGAAGCTCTTTATCTGCCCTTCAATTCTGAATGATAGATTTGCTGGATAGATTATTCTTGGTTGTAGGTTCTTGCTATTCATCACTTTGAATATTTCTTGCCACTCCATCTGGCCTGCATCATTTCTGTTGAGAAACAGCTGACAGTCGTATGGGTGCTCCCTTGTAGGTAATGAACTCTTTTTCTCTTGCTGCTTTGAATATTCTCTCTTTGTCTTTTGCTCTTGGTATTTTAATTATGATGTGTCTTTGTGTGGTCCTCTTTGGATTCCTTTTATTTGGGGTTCTGTGTGCTTCCTGGACTTGTAAGTCTATTTCTTTTATCAGATGTGGGAAGTTTTCAGTCATTATTTGTTTAAATAGGTTTTCAGTATCTTGCTCTCTCTCCTCTTCTGGCACCCCCACAATTCTGATGTTGGTACGCTTGAAGCTGTCCCAGAGGCTCCTTACATTATCTTCAGATTTTTGGATTCTTCTCTCTTCTTGCTTTTCCAGTTGAGTGTTTTCTGATTCTTTATATTTCAAATTTTTGACTTGATTCTTGCTTTTCTTTAGTCTGCTGTTAGGGCTCTGTATAATATTTTTTTATTTCAGTCAGTGTATGTTTAATTTCTAGTTGGTCCTTTTCCATCTCTATTTGGATCTGTTCCATCTGTAGTTGGTTCTTTTTCATCTCCAGTTTGTTCTTTTTCATATCCTCTTGGGTCTCGCTAACTTTATCCAACTTTTCTAGCATATTCTTGAAAAACCTTATAAGCGTGGTTTTGAACTCTATATCCAGTTGTTTGTTTTCCTCCATTTCTTTTGTTTGTGATCCCTTCCCATGTCTCGGCAAGAACTTGCCGGGAGAACTTCTGTGTTGGATTCAGCCTTATGATACTAGACTTGCAAAACTGAAGAAGCCTCTGTTGAGCTTGGGATGGGTGGAGTCTCAGGGCTTAAGGGACCACCTTGCCTTGCAGTCGGCCCCTGAGTCTCACGTGATTGGGTAATGGCTGGAGCGGTCCGTGTGCGTGCACGCCCGCCGTGCCTCTGGACTGCTGCCTTTCCGGCTCCCCTGTGCTCCAGGACCACATGAGTCTAGGTCCCCAGGGTTTCACCCCAAACAGTGGCTTAGTGGAGTCAGAAGTGGCACAGTTGGGAGAGTCTGTCTCCCACCCACTAGCGAAAGCCAGCGGCACAATCAGCAATCTGTCCTCTGCGCAGTGCTGTGCGCACCACTAAACCTCTGATCTTTTGCGACTCCCCTAAATTTCAGTGCACTTCTCCTTTTTCACAGTCCAAACTCCCCCCGTATGAGTTTCGGCTGGATATGGGGTTTAGTGTTGTAAGATAAGGGGTTCAATGCCTTTGAGAGTCTCCGTTTCCTTCCTGCCAGAGAAAACCAGCCAGGTATTCCGGCACCCACTCTCTCAGAGCACGTGTCTCCATACCTCAGCTTTTTGCAGCTCCTCTGGGTCTCCGTGAGCCCCTCTCCTTTCCTCTAGCTATAGAAATTCCACTCAGCCAGCTTTCCGGTGGTTCTGGATGATGTCCGTTCTGTCTTTTAGTTGTAGTTTTGAAATTGTTGTGCGAGGCAGCAGTGTAAGTGTTTACCTATGCCGCCATCTTGGATTCTCCTCTATCATTCTTAATATAGGAGAAATTCAGATATTGAATCTATCTATAATAATGAAAGTTTAATATGCTAATTAGACTGGATATCGTTCCAGACATCCTTTTGTACTTTCAGATAAAGCTGAGGTTGCAAGGGAAACCTGGGTCCGCAAGGGAAACCTGGGTCCCAGGTGCCAGAGGGAAGCCAGTACCGACAGTTGGGGGAAGCAAGGCCTATTCTTGCACAAATTTCATGCATCAGGCCTCTGGTCCTATCTAAAGAAGAGAAACATGCAAATTGACCATACCTCTGCTATGCCCATAAGCCACACCCACCAGCCAATCAGGAGCAAGTATGCAAATTAACCCAACAAATATGGCAGTGGCCTCAGAGCCTGAAGAGAGCAGGAGGCTCTGGAGGAAGGCTCTTGGCTTCCTCCCGGCAATGGAGGAAGCCAAGCTTTCTGCCTGCCCTGGCCTCTGCTCCAGGCTACCAAGTTTCAATTATAGAAGATAAATAAATCCCAGATACCAGGGCCTCCACTTGGGTCACTGGGGGGTGTGGCCAGTCTGCAAACCACCACAGGCCCCTCACCCAGGCCATCCCACGCCCCAAGGGAACTCCCAACGTGATCTGGGACACCCTTCAGGGCAAACCAGCCAGCCCCCACCAGTGTACTAGGCCTCTATCCTATCTAATAAAAGAGTAAAATGCAAACTGACCATCTCTCCAAAACACAAGATGGCTGTCCCCATGTGGATACAAGATGGCCAGCCAGGGAGGGCAGTTGTGGGGGACCAGGCTTGCAGGGGAGGGCAGTTAGGGGGGACAAGGCCTGCAGGGGAAGGCAGTTGGGGAGACCATGCCTACAGGGGAAAACAGTTAAGGGTGACCAGGCTGACAGGGGAGAGCAGTTAGAGGCAATCAGGTTGGCAGGGGAGTGGTTAGGGGATGATCAGGATGGCAGGCAGAAGTGGTTAAGGGAAATCAGAAAGACAGGCAGGCGAGCAGTTGGGAACCAGCAGTCCCAGCTTGGAGAGGGTGCAGTTTGGGCTGAGGTGCACTGCCCCCCCCCATCATGTGCACAAATTTCATGCACTGGCCACAAATATTAAATATTTCCTTAAGTGTGAACCACCCATGAGGAAAGAGATAATTAATGATTTGACTCTTTGAGGCCAGGGCTGGAGTGGTTTTCAATGAGCTCTAAGTCTTATTGATTCATTATTACAAGGCCAAAGGAACAACTGGGAGAGAAATTTTGTGGACTATCATGTCAATGTGTGCATCTTTCCCTCTGTTCTCAAGGAACTGTTTATTATTCTACATTGTGTACTTAATGGGCACATGGCCTATTGATTTCTGAAGCATCCAGCTCTGTGATGTGCTCTGCTGGGCCCATACAGAACAGACAACACAGCCATCATCTCTTGCCCTCTGAGGACTGACATTTTTACATGGAAATCAGGGCTCAGGGCCCACTATGAGCTCATTCATCAGATCCGTAAACTAGTTAAAAACTGTACTTGTTCAGGGGTGGAATTCAAGATGGCGGCATAGGTAAACACCTAAACTGCTGCCTTGCACAACAATTTCAAAACTACAACTAAAAGACAGAACGGACATCATCCAGAACCACAGGAAAGCTGGCTGAGTGGAAATTCTACAACTAGAAGGAAAGAGAGGGGGGGCTCACAGAAACCCAGAGGAGCTGCAAAAAGCTGAGGTATGGAAACGCGTGCACGGAGAGAGCGGGCGCTAGAGAACCTGGCTGGCTTTCTCTGGCAGGAGGGAGATGGAGTCTCTCAACAGCATTGAAACCCTTATCCTGAGACACTAAACCCCAGATCCAGCCGAAACTCATACGGGGGGAGTTTGGACTGTGAAAAGGGAAAGGTGATGGAAATTTAGGGGAGTCGCAAAAGATCAGAAGTCTGGTGATGCGCACGGCACTGTGCTCAGAGGGCCGGCTTCTGATTGTGCCGTTGGCTTTCACGAGTGGGTGGGAGACAGACCCTCCCAACTGCAACACTTCTAACTTCACTAAACCCCAGTTTCGGGCAAGACCCAGGGGACCCAGACTCATATGGTCCCAGAGCATGGGGGAGCCGGAAAGGCAGCAGTCTAGAGGCACTGCAAGAGAGCGTGCGCAAGGGACTGCTCCAGCGATTACCCAGTCACGTGAGAGTTGGGGGCCATGGAGGGCGGGGCCAACTGGAAGGCAAGGCAGTCCCTTAAGTCCTGAGATTCCACCCATCCCAAGCTAAATAGAGAGGCTTCTGTGGTTTTGCTAGTCTGGTATCATAAGGCTGAATCCAACACAAAAGTTCTCCCGGCATAGTGAAAATGCTGAGACAGGGAAGGGATCACAAATAAAAGAAATGGAGGAAAACAAACGACTGGATATAGAGTTCAAAACCACACTTATAAGGTTTTTCAAGAATCTCCTAGAAAAGATGGATAAATTTAGCGAGACCCAAGAGAAGATAAAAAAGAACCACCTAGAGATGGAAAAGAACCAACTAAAAATTAAACATACAGTGACTGAATTAAAAAATATTGTACAGAGACCTAACAACAGACTAGAGGAAGGCAAGAATCAAGTAAAAAATTTGAAATATAAAAAAGCAGAAAACACTCAACTGGAAAAGCAAGAAGAGAAAAGAATACAAAAATGTGAATATAATATAAGGAGCCTCTGGGACAGCTTCAAGCGTACCAACATCAGAATTATGGCGGTGCCAGAAGAAGTGAGAGAGCAAGATACTGAAAACATACTTAAAGAAATAATGACTGAAAACTTCCCACATCTGGTAAAAGAAATAGACTTACAAGTCCAGGAAGCACACAGAACCCCATATAAAAGGAATCCAAAGAAGACTACACCGAGACACATCATAATTAAAATACCAAGAGCAAAAGACAAAGAGAGAATATTCAAAGCAGCAAGAGAAAAAGAGTTCATTACCTACAAGGGAGCACCCATACGACTGCCAGCTGATTTCTCAACAGAAACGATGCAGGCCAGATGGAGTGGCAAGAAATATTCAACGTGATGAATAGCAAGAACCTACAACCAAGAATAATCTATCCAGCAAATCTATCATTCAGAATTGAAGGGCAGATAAAGAGCTTCACAGATAAGAAAAAGCTAAAGGAGTTCATCAACTCCAAACCAGTATTATATGAAATGCTGAAAGGTACTCATTTAGAAGAGGAAGAAGAAAAAGGTAAAAGCCAAAAAATTATGAACAACAAATACGTATCTATCAACAAGTGAATTGGAAAATTAAGGGAATTGAAGAATTGATCAACAGAATAAACTGGTGAATATAATAGAATCGGGAGCACAGAAAGGGAGTGGACTGATAATTCTCAGGGGGAAAGGGGTGAGGGGTGCACAGGGAGAGACTGGACAAAAATCATACACCTATGGATGAGGTCAACGGGAGGGAGGTAAGGGTAGAGGGAAGGGTGAAAGCCGGGTGGAGGGGAACTATGGAGGGGAAAAAAGAGAAACAAATGTAATAATCTGAATAATAAAGATTTTAAAACAAAACAAAACTGTACTTGTTCAATTTTTCCCCAACGCAGTCTCTCACTCGGGCTTGACTGACATGAGCTCAGCCCTCCTGGCTTCCAGTTTGGAATCTAGCTTCTTCTATGGAACTTTCATTAGTTCCCAGCAGGAGCAGCGCTGGCAGCTTTTTTTCTTTTTCTTTTCGGTACTTGGCTCTGCAAACCTCCTTTTCTCTTAATTGATCAATTTTCCTGTTCAGAAATAGACATAATCAGATATATTACTTAGTAGCTGCTCTGAGAAAACATTAGCTCTGTCTACTTAGAGAGGCATTAGCTTTGACACCCCCAGGGTTGCTTTCTTTTTCAAGAAAAATTCAATGACTAAGTAAGAGGATGTTAAAACAAAGTTATATTACTGCTTGGCATTTAATTGAGAAACTTACTAATGTGTCCTTTGAACTCTTGGTTTCCTGCTCCCTGAGGAATTGCTGATACTTTGCTCTAATGGATACATAAAAATCTCAGTTTGACTTCTGGCAGCATTATTTGGACTTTAAGACTGCAAGTTGTTTTTTTTACGGCATTCATTGGTCTAGTGATTCTGACAGCCACCATATCCAAGTAACTGTTGAGAGAATGTTTCTGATTTGGAAGGCTTCTTAGCCCTGGGGATCTCTAGCACCCTTGTGGTGGTGAGCATTGACAACTCCCAGCATTTCCTGAATCTAATCTGTAATGAAGTAAATACTTTGAAGAAAAAAAGAGATGACAGAAGGCGAAAACTGTCCTCCATGAGTAATGAATCGTGGTGGTGGGAAGCAGGTAGGGTTGGGAGCAAGATGGACCTGGGTGATTTTGGAAGCAACCACTCCTCTCCTTATTCAACGTTGTGGAACTGCTCAGTAACTCCTCAGCCTGAGTTTCTACATTTACACAATGTGAGCAGCAGATTTAAACCTCAGTCCACAACTCAGTTGTGCAAAAAGATAACTTTCAAAATATTTAAAAAACAATTTATATCTATTATAAAACCCCATTCTGTTGTGATGACAGTAAGTTCATACCGCCAAATTAGGAACCCTCTTCACTTTTCCTTTTTTCTTAGAAGATGGAGAGAGTCCATTTGCCCTTGTTTCCATTTGTCCACAAAAATCTAACACAGTGCCCTTTAGCCCATCTGGGTTTTGGTCATCCATCAACCTCAGCTTGCCCCTGAGGTGGTCTTTGTTTCTGCCTGGACACCTATCAGGTCCCAAGGTTCTCATTTACTTTTATGGTAGGCATGGACCCTTGCAATAATTTTGCTGCTTCTAGGCAATAATGGGTTATAAAAACCTCTGTTGTGATGCTAAGATACCCTTGTCTCAACTCATTATGCACTCTGTCTGGAAGCCTCACCATTTTTTGGTGGCTCTGCTGGTCAATAGGTGCAGGACTCCCTCTCTGTGGCCCAACAAAATCCACCATCACCCTCTTTTTGTCTTCCCTCTCCCTGGCCAGAAAGAAGCTTTGCTAGTCTACAAGGAAAGCTCTGCTATCAAACTTCACTGCACTCAAGCTTTTAACCTATGCCTAAGATCCTTTTGAGTCTTGTTAGAATAGTGAGTTTTTAGAAAGGAATGCCAGAATAATCTTTCTCTTTTTTTCTGTTTTCTACACTGTATTATTTGCCCCCTAACATGAAGAGTATTGACTGGTCTAGCTGCTTGAACTGGGAGCAGTGAAAACGTGAAAAAATTGAACTACTCAGGAAAAAAACAGAAAACCAGATATAATTTCAGATATTATACTGTCAAACAAAGATAATAACATCTTATAGCACTGTTATAGAGTTTAGATGTAATGTGAAAGGCTCAGTATTGAGAGTCTCAAAGAATAAGTAGATACCACAAGTCACACCATCTGCTTCTCACTGTTCTAGTGGAGGGCAGGCAGGAAGGTTGGTGTAATGTCCCTTTTGCTAAACCTGTTACAGTGGTACCTCGAGATACGAGCGCCCTAACATACAAGATTTTTGAGATATGAGCCTTCGAGCGAGCGATTTTTGCTTTGAAATACAAGCAACATTTGAGATAGGAGTAATCACGCAGATCGGCCGGCTGCACACAACCCACCAGTTTACTGAGACTCCAATGTCTCATAGTTTCCCACGCCTCAAGGTTACGGAACGAATTAAACTCATATCTTGAGGTATCACTGCACTTCATTTGTTTTCTTTAACTCAGTGTTCTTCTTTTACTTATTTGTATCAGAAATTAGGCAATTATCTTGAACATCTATCATTTGTCTCTCTTTTCCTAATCACTTCTTCAAATCCAATTAGTAGGAATTCTGATTATTTTATCTTCAGTTTCCTCTCTCTCTCCCTCCCTCCTTACCTCCCTCCCTCCCAACATCTTCCTCTCCCTTCTCTTCTCTATTCTTTCCTTTTCCCTTCCCTTCCCTTTCCTTCCCTTCCCTTTCCTTCCTTTTTTTCTCTTCCCTTCTCTTTCTCCAGGTTTCTCTAATCTCTTTCCTGAACTATTATTCTAGTCTCCTTAGTGATATCTCACCATCCATTCTTGTGCCCCACAAGTAGACAGAGGGTGTCTAAATAACCACAAAACCTCTCCCCGATTTGGCTTCCATGACTGAAATGTAAACTCATTGAGGTGGCCTTTAATGTCCTGCATGATCTGGCTTTGGCTCCCCCTTGAGCCCCATATTATTTTACTCTGTCCAGCACAGACCAATGATTCCCAAAGCCACTGTGCCCTTAGTGCTTCTTGGAGACTCTCTCTCTAGCTGACTCTCCCTTCTATTTGGTACAGTTGGTGACTCCAGCTTTTATGGGCCACCATCAGGTCCCCATGTAATCCTCTGACTTCCTACTTTCTTACAGATGACCCAACCTCCATCTTTGAGGAAACTGTGGGCACAATTTCTGAGCTCCTTAAATTTACTTCCTGTCTTCTTCCAAAATAAGGTTCTCTTCACTGGCCCTTCTATTCTCTCCCATGTCAAAACAGACATGGCCTGCATCCTTTCCCAGCCTGCCCTTCCAAGGTGCCTGGTCCTTTCCTCAACATAGTTACCTAAGATACAGGACACCCAGATAAGTTAGAATCCTATCTAATAAAAGAGTAATATGTAAATTGACCATCACTCTAACACATAAGATGGCTGCCCCCATGTGGTCAAAGATGACTGCCTCCATGTGGACAAAAGATGGCTGCCACAACATAGCCAGTAGAGGAGGGAAGTTGGGAGGGACCAAGCCTGCAAGGGAGGGCAGTTGGGGCAATCAAGCCTGCAAAAGGGGGGAGGGGGCAGTCAGGAGCAAACAGGCTGGTACGGGAGCAGTTAGGCATCAATCAGACTGGCAGGGGAGTGGTTAGGGGGTAATCAGGCGGGCAGGCAGAAGGAGTTAGGGGCAATCAGGAAGGCAGGCAGGCAGGCAAGCAGTTGAGAACCAGCAGTCCTGTATTGTGAGAGGGATGTCCGACTGCCCCTTTAGCTTCTAAAGGGGCAGTCGGACATCCCTCGAGGAGTCTCAGATTGGAGAGGGTGCAGGCTGGGCTGAGGGACACACTCCCCACCCCCTCCTGCCCCATGTGCACAAGTTTTGTGCACCGGCATCTAGTTTTAGATAAACAGTGAACCAATTTTTAGTACAAGTATGTTCATAATATTACAATGGGTCATACCTATGCTAAAAAATTATTCACTGTTTATCTGAAATTTAAATTTCACTGGGTATTTGCAATTTTATTAGCTAAATCTGGCAACTCTACCCCTGCCTCCTTAAAACCGTTCCCCTTTTCTGTGTTCCCTCCACTAGTTGCTCCAAACCTTCTTAAAGTACTTCCACCAGAAAACTCTTGGTAATAAACAAATAATTCCTTTGATTTTATTCTCCTTCAGGCTAGTATCCCAACCATATGTATTATTTTCTATTTCAACTTCCTTACTTGCCTTTCATTCTTTAGTCTTTGTAATATTATTTTCAGTTTCACCGTTCAACACTCTTCTTAAATATCATGAATACTTTCCAAATTCCCTCTCCTGCAATCTTTATATGCAATTAGGCTTTCATCTGGGTGTCCTGTAGATATTTCCTCCTACACACTCTGTGCTCCCAAATGTTCAACAGTTAACTTTTAATTGCCTCTTGAAATGTATCCTTCTTTCTGTCCTAATTGTTGTAATTTGAAGTGTCTACGTAGGTTTAGTTGCCTAAGTAGGAACCCATGGAGTCATACTTCTCCTTATTTATCATTCCCAGTATAACTGGTTACTAAGTTTTATGGCTTCTGACTCTGGAATGAACCCTTCTCAATTTCTACTCTTTCCTTCACTACTTTCCCATCCTTACTTTAGATTGTTAGGCTTCTTTCATTTCTCATTTAGGTTAGTATCATGCTCAGGTCAAAGGGGATGCATTTTGTGTGTTTAATATATATGGAAAATTAACCTCAAGAATTGTGCCAAATTTAACTCCTGCCCAAACTATTGAAAAAACAATAATCCAAAAGAGAAAGAACTAATGGACAAGTCAACAGTGTGGTGATTGTGGGATGGGTGGTAGGTAGAGATGGAAGAAGGTATAGGGGGGATAAATGGTGATGGAAAAAAAAATAAAAGGAAACAACAATAATCCAATAGGTTAAAATGCCATATTTGTGTTTTAATTGCATTACTAAGAAAGTTTAACATCTTTTTAGCCTCCAAATCTTTTGAAAACTCAATGCTAGATCCAAGTCTCTTGCTTAAAATCCTTCATTGCTGTGCATTGTTAATGGGATGAAATCTAAGATTCTTGGCATGAGATTTAATATTTTTCATTATCTAGTCCTCAAATATTTTCCCAAATTATATTTAACATTATGTCCCGCCCCCTACAAACTGAATGAAAGGGGATATAGGAGGAGGGTTAGCTGGTGATTGATTTCCTTGAGGTCAGGAACTGTGTTTTTTCTTTCTCCCACCAATGTAAGCTCAAGTACATAGTAAGTGCTTAATGAGTGGAAGGGTGATGGGTGAAACTGAGGTAAACAGGAATGAAGGCTTTGTTGGAAAGAAGGGCAAGGAAGTATTAGAGCCAAGCAAAAAATAGCAATTGGTTGGTAGAAGGTGTGGTGGACATATCCTAGGATTTATGGCCCCAAAATGCCTGCTCTCCATAATAGATAATCTAAGATAATTCACAAAAACGCACACATAGTTGTACGTGCTGATATTTTTACCAACATACCAGGGAAAGTAAGAAAATCATTGTTTTGAGGCAACAATAGCAATCTCTTCACCAGCAACCTTAGGACAGTTATTATTAATAATATTATTTTTTTTATATTAGTCACAGCCCCCATCTCTACTTTCGGAGCTTCCATGCTGATTTTCCTCCACCTTCCCCCAAGATGTCAGTACTCAGGCACCACAACTCTGCAAAGCCCCAGTTGCTGGGTTTCTCCTTGAGCCTCTCCCCTTGAAGCTGGCTTCTGGATGGCTCTCTTCCTATCTCAGCACCACCAGTAGAGGGCACCCCCCACATAGTCTCTGCTGCACCCTCTAGTGGCCATTAGGATGTTGCACAACTGTGAAGGAGCAGCTTTCCAGAGTTGAAATAGGGCAACAACCTGTGTGATCCTATATCACAAAACATTAACTTTGTTTCATCTAGGCATACCTGGTGCAAGGATTTTATGCCCTGTATGGGTTTAAATCCATTGTGGAGGGCATTTGGCAACAACTTGGGCATCAGACTAACAGGTTGAGCATGGACTGTGCTAAATGCACTGAGGGTGGGAGTTTAGGGAAATATTCTCAGTATCTAAGGTCTGCTTTTCTCCTCCCTTGTCTTAGGATACAGAGTCCCTTACATATCCCATAGCTATCCTGAGTGCTATGGGTGATTCATAATCTATGACAAAAGTCTACCAATTCGTTTTAATGTGTTACATATCTGCATTAATTACAACATGAGGGAACACATACTTCAAAGTGGTGATTGCAGTGGACAGTCCTGATTTATAAAAATAAAGATCAGCATGGAGATATCAATTAGACAATAACCTTTCTATTCTGAGCCTGCTCCCATTTTTAGGCTGACTGACTCACACAGTTCATGCTCATTTTTACTCAAGGAGAAAAAAGCAACCCCGAGATACTGAGAGAATTGTTCCCTAAACCCCCAGCCTTGCTGCAGCACAGCCCATGCTCAAACTGTCAATCTGATGCCCAGCTTGTCATTTTCCTCCTGCTGCCTCTCTCCCCAGAGCCGGTGGAGTCTCCTTGAGGCAGCTGAAGGAGTGACAGATAGACATATTGTATAGTGGGGCCATTTCAGGCAGCCACGTGAGGTGTGGAAAATGTGATTTATAGGTATTTTTTTTTCCCCAGGGGAAAATGGATTTCATTATTTTCCACCTCAGGTAAGGGGTAAACCTCTGGGCTTGACCTTGGAAGGTTGTGCAGCGATAATAGTGCTGGCTGAAATGCTGATATGGAGTAAAACCTCATTAAATCAATATTGGTTATTCAAAATCATGCTTGATTGGAAGCAACTGTTTTCCCTCAGCTGCCTGACGCCCCACTGTTCCTTGAACAAAAATATTAGCTGCTCTAAAGCAGGTTAAGCTGGTGACGTTTTTCCTGGTCCTTGGCATTTCAAATTAATAAGGGTTTCATTATTTTTCAAATAGAAGACAGTTCTGAAACACCAAGTCCAATACTGATTATAATCTACTACTGTCACATGTAAGTTTATTAACAGGAAAATCCTGTCTGCTTCAGTAAAAACATCATGCATTTTTCTCTTTCCATTTACACAGGTGTATAGTGTCTGCTTATTGGAATAAATAAGCTTATGAGTCCCTAGGCAAATGGAAGTTATGTAAATAAACAGCTATGGCTCATTATCCCTGGCAACTGGCAACAAGAACACAGACAGATGAACTCAATGTGAAGATTCTTTTAGCCAGAGTGAGATTCAGCTGAAGGGACCTGGGGAAGATGTGAGATTGCAGGTGACCTTGGACAACTATACCTTCCATTCACACCCCATCAGACCAAACCAGTGCAGCAGATGGTAGCACTGTCATTTGGGTTTTTAGTAAAGGATATCTATCCAGTGCCTCAGATGACAATAGGCAGGTAGGTAGTCAGATTTACAGATTTATAAGCAGTAGCTGTATGTTTAGCTTCATGATCCCCCTGGAAAGTTTCAGATTTATAATGCAGCCTGTAGATCACCAGAAAGCCAGGCCCTACAGAGGCAGTGCCATATATTGGTATGTTTTCCATCTATTGACTAAAAAATTTTGAGGGTTGGAATGAGGCAGGCCATTGGGTTAAATGTCTGCTTCCTATCACCCCTTCCTTCTTTCCTTTGGTCCTTCCCTGGGTTGAAGCCAGGGTAGTGACTCTTGTTTATATCTTTACTATGATTTTCTCCTCCCAGATCTCCACTGTGGGGAATGGGAATGGGTCCAGGTAGTATCAGTGTGGGGCTTTTGAGAGGCTAGAAATTAGAACTGAAGTTAGAGAAGGCTGAGGAATGGGTGTTTAGCTGGGCCGAGGTCCACCTTGGGAAGGTTGCTGACTTGCTCATGTGGATATGGATTTAGAGGTGACCAGTCTAAACCTATTTTGAGAAAACCTGGTGTATGTGAAGTAGAATTTATAAAGCCCAGAAATGAGGATATGGCCACTCGCCTAAAAAAGGGATTCCTTCCAGAGTCCTGTAAACCATGAACTTTCCCAAAGTATTTCAGTTTTCCTCAATTTGCTCACAACATTTTTTAGGTATCTGTCAATAGAGTGAGTAGGGAAACTTTCAAGGTAGCAGAGGGGACACTTAGACAGGAAAAGTCTGGGGTCATTAATATGGCCAGGAAACCTACAGTCCAGGTGGCTGGGTTGGAAGAGTAGCTGAGGACATTCAGCAAATTGAAGATATTTTTCTTTTAGCTCTCCCTTGCCCTCATTAATTTTCCCAAATGCATTGTTTTCTCAGGACTGCAGTGAAATGAATCTTACTCGTGATTTGTCTAGTCATAATTAGAGTCTTCCTTTCTCTTGTTAGTCAGTGATGCCAATAATGACTGCAAACATTTTGTCTCCTTTTAGAAAGGCAAAGAGCCAAAATCATTATATCTGTGAGCTGATGTCAGATTTGTAATGCAGAGATACAAGCATCACATACCATAGGAGTGTCAAATTTTCATTAAGGCTTTAGAAGATTTAAACTGTGCATTAAGCAGAGATCCTGTTTTTTTGTTTTTCCGGATGAATTTTCTTCCTATTTATTTGTACTGAAAGGCAGAGCTCTTTGTTTACCATTACTCAATTTCTGGAAGGGTGAATGGGAGAAAAGAGAGAAAATGAGGGAGAAGTGGTCATATGAGATTAGGGAAAGGGTGTTAGGGATCAGTCTGAGGGGGAGTGGAAGAGGAGGGGAGGGAGAGACTAAGGAGAAAGGAGTAGAGACTGAGGAACAAGGATAAGAGGTGGTGTGTGTGTGTGTGTGTGTGTGTGTGTGTGTGTGAGAGAGAGAGAGAGAGAGAGAGAGAGAGAGAGAGAGAGAGAGAGAATATATTGCTTAGGAAGAAGCCTACAAAAAAGAGGGGGGGGATTAACTTGATTGACTTATTTTAGCTAGTTTTCTTCACCTGAGCTCACACCCAGATGCACCAGAGAGGATAGTTTAAAAATAGAAGGAACTTATCACATGTGGTTGAGCAGATTGCTCCTGAGGGGTGTTTTCTAGAGCCCAAACTATAGGATCCCAACCATTTTGCACTGCAGAAAAGATAATTTACTTCACACAAATGAACACTTGGCTCCTGAGGAGAGGATTTCTTCCTTTTTGCTCACAACAGAATGAGGTCCAATATTCCCAGTCTTGTTAGTGGGAATTATATACCCGTAAACCAAGGAAATTAGATAATTAATGGATTTTGATATTATTTGGATGAAAGAAAGGCAGCAAATCTTTTCAAGCCTCTTGACTTTGGCTCTCTATCCTCTGTGGCAACGCAAGGATGTTTTAGGAATTTGTGCTCAACTAGACACTGGGAGCACTTTCTTTTTCTTTCCTCCCCCAACCCCCTGTGTTGGTGATGATGATTATTTAAGTGTTTAATCTCCCAATGTTCACCCCAAAGTGCAAATTTCTCAATTCACTCCTGAGGCATTGGGAAAACAGGTTTGAAGTTTGATGAGCAGCCTGCTGCTGACTCCTCTGTTTTCTGGTGTCAAGGTTTCTCAACAGTGGACTCAACAGTTGCATTTTTCACCTACGAAAGAATTGCTATCAGAAAACCAGACAGCGGATAATTGTATTTTGTGAATTGACGGTAAAGTGACTCAGTTTCAGCCAAGGTCCAAAGGCTGATAATGTTCAACTAGGAGAAATGGTTTGTGTGAGCGAATTCATTTTGGGGTGCTCATTTTTACTGCAGGAAAGTCTTGCTTGGATTTTTTTCTTAAAATTTTTCTCCAGTGTGCAGTCAGAAGGTTCAGAATCTTTACTAGCTCTGGTGACCCCTGTTATATTATTGTGAATGCAAGACTCCCAGCAAGGCTGGGGGCTCCAGCTTTAGCCAGAATCTTTATCTGTCTCCTAAAACCTATATCTTTCTCGATGGATCTCAAATGTATTGGCCCCTTGCCATCTAGCTGGAGTAGACAACTTGAAGCTGCTGAGTGTCTCCCTCCAGTCACACCTAGGGCTGCCCTGTTCCTGTCGGAAGCAGAATCAAGATGCTTCCCCATAGGTGTGTCTGCTGTCCACTGCCTGTGTGGCCAACCTGTTCCACCCCACACATACAGTGCCCTTGTTTTTTCCCTTCTCTATCTGGGCCCACCTGATGACTCTGCAGTTTTCTGGGACTTCTGTAATGAACTTTCCCCCCACCCCCCGATTGGAACTTGAGTAAGATAGAAAGAGACAGCTCTAGTGTCCTCCTTGTCTAGAAGAAATGCACCCATGAGAGTGAGAACAAAGGCAAAGCCTGTGAATACGCTCCTTGCACACATTGGACTCACTCCTACCTCTGTGCGTGCTGTTCAACCCACTTGGAATACCCTTCTCTCTCCCTTCAGCACCCATTTACCCACATTTTATTCATTCTTCATGACTCATTAAATCCCATCTGTTTCATGAAGATTTTTCCATCTCTGTTTTCATTCTCTCCCCTGTTCTACTGACCTACAATCTGCCCTGGAATTTAATGTGAATACAGACCATGTCTGTTTTTGCTCTGCTCTCTTCCCTCTTGTGCCCACACAGCTCTGGTCCATAATAAGCTTTGAGAAATGTTTGTTGGTAGATACACTGGAAAGGTGAATTGAACTTCATTGTCCATTCTGTAGTAGGAAACAGGGGCTGACGAAGTCATAGTGTGTGTCTCATATGTAAGACAACTCCAATCAATTTCTAGGTCTGGGCCCTCCCTACAAGGTAATGTTAAAGACCAGAGAATTCTCCCCTGCTTCTATACCTCCTTATTCTCTCCACTATAGTCAGGCATCACTTAATGATGGGGGTACATTCTGAGAAATGCATTGTTAGGTGATTCTGTTGTTGTGTGAACGTCACAAAGTGCAGTTACACAAACCTAGATGGCATATCCTACCTACACATCTAGGCTATATGGTATACCTTATTGCTCTTAGGCTACAATATAATTTTTTTTACACTGAATATGGTAGGCAACTATAGCACAATGGTAATTATTTTTGTATCTAAACATAAAAAAGGTACAGTAAAAATATTGTATATACTGCCAGTGAAATAGGTTTGTTTAGACCAGCATCACCACAAACACATTACATTACTATGTTACAACAGCTAGGACATCACTAGGTAATTGGAATTTTTCAGCTCTATTATAATCATATATGTGGCCCATCCTTGACTGAAACATTGTTATATGCTGCCTAACTGTATTACTTTTATGTAGACCAGGCCAAGATATGACAGGGGAGGGCAGACCTTCTTGCTGGGGAAAAGCATCAAACGTGTAGCTTTTGTAGGGTCCCACCTGTGTGCTCCCTGAAGGTGGAGAGTGTGGCTGTTTCTTGGGATCATGCTTTTCAGAGGTCAATCTCTAGCCCCTCACAGTGTGATTACAGCAAGAAGCTAGCTTGAATACCAGAAGGGCACAGGAAGTAACCAAGTCTGCTGCTACCATGGTGATGGGGGGTGGGTAGATGGTCATGAAAGGTTTCCTAGGGTGGATACTTTTAAATTGAATCAGAGTCATGGTTCTTTGACCTGGCCACAGCAAGCAAGGGACCCCAGAAGTCATTTGGACAAAAGCCCTGGTTATGGCTTCCTGGATAGTGGCACCCATGGATGACCTCATTGGCACAGGCAGTGCAAGTGCTTTGTCCTGCGCTGTCACAGATCCAGCACCCCAGGGTGAGGTGGGGGAGTATTCCGGTGATTCTGCCATCCCCATTCCCAGATGCACAGAGCTGCGTAGATCAGGGTGTTCCAGCTGCTGGGCAGCTGGGAGCCCAAGGACAAGGATGATGAAGCAGCTTTCCAAGGCTGGCTGGTGGTGAGTGGAGAGCCTTGCAGTACTCTCTGATGAAGGGGAAGAGGAAATCTGCTCTTAAGATCGAATCCAATGTACAAGTGATAGGGACAGAAGGCTCAATCCCAAAGCATTCTGTTGTCAGGGACATATCTGTCAGAGAGATGATCCAAGTGGGCCACTCCTCTCTGGGAGTCATCAACTCACTGCATGTCAAGTTTCTGAGTGGGGACAACCTGGTGGCCAGTAACAGCTTGATGAGCCCTGTGTGCATTGCCATTAGGTAAAAAAACAAAAACAAAAGCAATGACTCCTCCTCCCCCAAACCTGAAAGTGGCTCTTCCTTCTGATGCATGCCAGTCCTGGTGATTTTTAATGCCACCTTCAGGGTTTTCTAAGAACCTTTTGGGTTTGGCTGCAGTGGGTAGCAGTTAAAATGAAATGATCTGAAGTGAAACCGAAGAAGTGGTGATTTGCTGCAATGCAGTCACAGGCTGCTTTCAGTCTTGGCACATTGTTTTGTGAAAGGCTTGAAAGAAGAAGTCTCCCAGCCCTATGCTTTGAGCTGCAGCATGATGGAGAGCTGGAGAGGGGGCAAGTGCGGCGTGAGGTGCTGGGGAGGATCACTGCAGGGCGGATCTCTGTGGCAAGCTGTTCTGACCTGTGTGGAGGCTGATTCTTCTTTATCCATCCATCCAGTTATTCAAAAATATTTACTAAGTGTAGACGTAAGACACTTCACTGTAATCTGTGCACTCCTTGGGCTCACAGTCCAGTCATAACAATTGATGGGTGCACAATCAATTGCATGACTAGAGTGGATCTCATTTGGTCCAAGAGAATGACCAAAATAATTAGTCTAACAATTTGATCATTTATTCAGTCATTCTTTCAGTTGTTTAACTCAATCAACGTTTATTAATTTCTAGGTGCCAGGAACTGTGCTAAGTTTTGTTGAGGAGCTGGGCACTTTGTGGAGGCGGCAATGACAAATGAGAAGACACAGGGAATGTGAGAGGACACAGAGCAACCAACCTGGCTGTCAGGGGTGGGGGTGGGACTGGGTGGAGGGGGTTCCACAGGGCAGGAGACATTTAAATTGGAGGACTGTGAGAAAAAGAAGAGGGAGGAGAGTGATGCTAGAGGGAAGGTGACATAGGCAGAGGAGCCTGCATGGACAGAGGCTTGGAGATGTGAGGAAGTAGTCAGTTTGGATAGCCCAAGTAGATGTAGGCAGGTGGAAGGATAGAGGCTAGTTTTTTTTCTTTTTCCCTTCCCCTTCCCTCCCCTCTCTTCCCTTCCTCTCCCTTCCCCTCCTTTCCCATCTCCTTCCCTCCCTGCCTTTCATTGTTTTTGCTTGGGGCTCTGTCTGTAAATGTTGAATTCATATGCTGCTGAGATGAAATCTTAGAAGACTGAAAATTCTACAATCCGACTTTGAATAGAAGCAGAAAAATATGGCCATGACTCAGCTAAGCCTTCAAAATGAAAACTTGCCTTCATACTTCAAACTAGAAGCCTAAGTTAATGTTGTTTGTTTTGCTAAATTCTCTACTTGTTATTGAGAAAAGTCTTCAAATTTCCTGGAGAGGTGATCACAGTAAGAATGCCATAGATATACTTACTTTAGAACATCTGCTTCACATTTCAGATAGTTCTGATGATTAAAGCAGTTTGCCTATAGGCCAGATTCAGGGACAAAGGCAGTGTTTGTACTGGCTGGGTCCCTAGGGCTCTGAATTCCTCCACCCTGGGAAGAGTATTCATGAGAGCTATTCTACTCCAGATTGCTACAAAGTAACATTTAGAGGGAAAGCTGTATGTTTTAACAAATTATGCTATTATGGACATGCTGAAATTAATTCTAATCATTTCACAAGGGAGATTTTAAAACTTGCAGACAATTTTGCTATTTTATCAGTCTGGGAAGGACCCATTTAAACTTTACAGCTATATAAATTTTTAATTTAAATTTAATGAAATTAATTCAAATTAAGAAGGTGACCATTATCAATTTCCTTTCTTATTAATTCCTTAATGCTTTGGCAAATTGCATTCTAAACTTCTCCTTCAACAAGCTGGATACATATTCATGGGTTTCCTAAGAAAAGATGAATTTGATCTTGATATGCTAATCCATAGCTATGGCAGCAATCAAGGAGCAGCGAGGGAGAGAAGTGCATCTGGTATTAATTATGAATCAGGCATTAAGAACTGGTAAATAATTAAAGCTTCATGTGTCACAACACAAGTTAAGGATCAGTGTGTTTTTCCATTTCCAAATGCATTTTGGGGGCTATTTCTGGTCCTATTTTGATACAGCCTGGGGTGCAGATGAATAACTGCCATTCATAGTAAACTCATAGCACGTAATTTCGATCTTATTGGCCTGCTGATGTAGGAATACATTCAATTTCAGAAGCTAAGACCCTGCCTTTCTAGGATCTTTGGGGTCATAATCCCTCTTCTTCCAGAGATTCTTCCCTATTTGGGGGTCTGTGCAGAGGAATCATGCAATGGGCAGGAAGCTGGAGGCGATGTCCTCATGGGTCTGGATACTCAAAGTGTGTGTGGTCCATAGGTCAGCAGCATCTGCATCACCTAAGAGCTGGTTAAAAATGCAGTGTATTGTTATGCCCAGAGTTCAGGGTCCCCAATAATCCACCAGTAAGGAGCCTTTTCCGATGCAAAAGCAAAGTCTTTATTCAAACCCGGGTTTGGCTCTCAACCTCTTTCTGGCGCAGCAGTGAGGCGAGAGCGAACCGGGCGGGAACAATGAGTTTTATGGGGTAGGATAACTAGGGGGCTTGGGAAAGTGATGAGGGTTACAGAGATTGGTCACTTGAATTGGGGTCTTTCTGTGGTTAAGCCTAATTAGGACCTTAGCTGTGTCCCTGGAGCTTCATTGGTCCATTTGGGTGGGGGTCGGGGAAGTTAAGACATTGCTGGCACACCTGTGGCCACTCCCAGAAAAGGAAGGGGGTTTAGGCAGGGGTCCCAGCCCTTATAGGACAAGATGGAGGGGAGTTCATTTCCTTTCAGTATCAGGTCCACCCCAGACCTACCAAATCAGGTCAATCTTTTAACAAGATCCCTAGATGATTTGTTTGTACAATGAAGTGCTGCTGAGATACTTCCAGCTTGAGGAATCTGCGATTCCCAGATTTCCATGGCTTACTCCTCTGCAATGGAAGGAAGACCAGGCTCCACTTTGTCCGTCCTTCTCCCTTTCCATCCATCATATTCTGAGCATCTGAAGGCCTTTAGGGTGCCGGTAGCAGTGGTCTTGGATTTGAACCTAACTCTTGTCCTTCTTAGCTGTGATCTTAAATTTAAGTTTCTAACTTTACAGAGCTGTTGTGAGGACTGAATGAGACAATGTCTGTAGAATATAATGCCTCCTGGCCCAGCACTTTGCAAGTTGTGATAATAATGATGGTGATGGTATTGAGCAAAAAGCAACTTATAGAGGAAGGAGGTAATTAACTCAGTGGACAATGAAAGAAAGAATGCTTAGAGATTCTTTAAAGAATAATCATGCATTTTAATGGTCTCTGCCTGCCTGTCTAAAATGGAAGTTTAGAGGAGAGGTTTCCTTGGCAAGGTTTTGGGAGAACAGGAATAGAATTCTCAGAGGGTGATACTTGCCCTGAAAAAGAGAGGAGAGGAGACTGTTTAAGGGGAAGTCCCAGTGCTATTTCCCTATATCAAAATGCTGCTGTAATTCCACCAAGTACATGCTTGTTGCTTCACGAGGATATCACCTTTTCTCTGGAGGAGAAAATAAGTACCCTCTTCTCTTTTCTGAAGTTCAAATTAATGAGGAAAGAAAAGCAAATGTTTGAAATCCTGAAGTCTAAAACCTCAATTTAAAAATTTCTATTTTGTAAAGGTGCTAAAGGTAATTGTTTTCAGGACCACTGTTATGCACCACAAACACAGTGATTGCTCCTAGTGGAATTTAGCCTCTCTTCTTTTCTACTCTATACAATTCCCTTTCATCAGCTCCTTTAGACACTCCTGCTCCAAAGTATGAAAATGATCCCTATTACAATAATAAATCTTGACCTCTTCAAAGATAGAGTGAGCTGTTAGTAGGATGGGGTTCAGGACACCAGATGCTTGGGAATGTTTTCATTGTCCTTTTAAAATGCTGGGGAAGCCCACTGAACTAGAGGAGAATGGTTTGGCATTGCCCATTAGCAGTTGCAGGTCACAGGGGTCATGAGCTCTGGCCCCACAGGAACATATGAATACGGAATAGTAAGGGCTCCCTCTTCCTTATTCTCTAGAAGGCATAGTGTGGAATTACCCATTATGGCCATGAATTGCCACTTTATTTTCAAAGCGATGAAAGGCAAGAAAAGCCATACATAAAAAAAACCCCTCATCTTAAAGCTTTTCAAAATTTAAGCCCATAAATATAGGGGTCAGGACAAGAGGCCTTTCTTTTAAAAATATTTTATGTCAAGTTATGCCATATATAATATTTAGCAAGCTAATTTTCTCTCATTTGGGAGGTACAAGATTTTTTCCAGTTTCACTCACAAAGCAATTTATAGTCAAGTGCTGAAATATATTAGAATTAGAACCTCGACTTCCCATTTCAATTTTGGGCACTGTGTTTGATTGGGTGTTGATTGGTTCTGAAACTTTGAACTGGTTCCAAAATTGGGGTGGTAGTGATGGAAATAGGGCAGTGATAGGGAGGAGTACTGAGGTCTGATCTCAGAAATTTTCTTAACTGGATGGTTTTCTCCCTCTGGTTTCCCTGATCACTGTGTACCTTACTTTAGGCCCATGATGGGTATACTGTCCTCATTTGGGTACCTGAGAGGCAGCATAGCACAGTGTTTAAGGAACTGAGTTGTCAGGAGACAAATGCCTGGGCTTTTATCTTGTATCTGTCATCTACCAGCTCTAGGACCTTAAGCTAGATACTCTGTGCTATAGGACCTTAAGCTAAATACTCTGTGCTATAGGACCTTAAGCTAGATACTTAGTTCCTTATCTATAAAATGCAGATAATGGTAGCATCTCCCTTGTTGAAGCATATGAGATTTAAATGAGTTAATATATGGGATATACTTAAAACAGTGCCTAACATATAGTGACCTGTATATATTTGCTTGCTGTGTCTCATTCTAGCTGCCTGAGCCCAAGCTCAGAAAATACATCTTTATGTATTTTTATCAGAGGCCTAGTGAATGAATTCGTGCATGGCCAGGCCCCAATTGGGGTGGATGGGGGCCCAGCCTGTCAGGAGGAGGAGACAGTGGGAGGTTGGCTGGCTGGCCTGCCCCAGTCAGGCCCTATCAAGGCCAGGTTGGCTGGGGGGAAAGGCTTTGGGCAATTGGCCACCAGGCCCTGCCCCTGATTGGGGTCAGTGGGCTGATTGGGGGTGGGCCAGCCATGGGGAGGGATGATGGGCAGTGGGCTACTGGCCCTGCCCCTAAGTGGGATGGGCTGATCAGGAGTCAGCAGCTTGGAGAGAGGCTATGGAAGGGTGGCCGGCCAGCCCCACCCCTAATTGGTGTGTGTGTGGGGTGGTCGGGGGTGGAGTTGGCTGGGGGAGGGGCTATAAGCCAATTGGGATAGTGGGGGCCCATAGGGGGAGAGGCTGCAGGAGGTTGGCCGGCTGATCCTGCCCCCCTATTGGTGTGGGGTAGGCCGATGAGAGGTGGGATGGCTGTGGGGAGGGGCCACAGGAGGTTGGCCAGCTGGCCCTACCCCCTGAGTGGGCATCATAGTGACCAGTCATTCTGGTTGTTATGGCATTCCGGTTGCTGACTTTTTTATATATATAATAGAGTCCCGGTGCACAAAATTTGTGCATGGAGTGGGGGGGGGTCCCTTCAACCCAGCCTACACCCTATCCAATCTAGAACAACCCCTTGGGGGATGTCCAACTGCTGGTGGATCAGGCTTCAACCGGTAGTCAGACATCCCTCTCACAATCTGGGACCACTGGCTCCTAACTGCTCACTGACCTGCCTGTTGCCTGATTGCCCCTAACTGGCCCTCCTGCTGACCTGGTCACCCCTTACTGCCCCCCTGCCAGCCTAGTCAGCCCTCACTGCTCTCTTCTGCCAGTCTGGTCGCCCCCAACTGTCCCACGTGCAGGCCTGGTTGCCCCACACAGCACTGCTGCTCAGTTGTTTGTTTGGCCATCACTAACCCCCCTACTGACCTTGTCGCCCCATGCAGCCTGATGCTCAGTCATTTGATCACCAACCCCCCTGCCAGCCTAGTCACCCCATGCAGCCTGTTCAGTCATCCAATTGGTTGCGATAGTTGCTTAGATTTTGTTATTAAAGACTGGTGGCCCGGTGCACAAAATACATTAAAGGGGGTGAGAGGTGCGGTAACCTCAGCCCACCCTGCACCCTCTCCAATCAGAAATCCCTCTCACAATCTGAGACCACTGGATCCTAACAGCTCACCTGCCTGCCTGCCTGATCACCCCTAACTGCCCTCCCCTTCCAGCCTGGTTGCCCCCAACTGCTCCCCCCTCTTTCTGCCCTGATCTCGCCCTCAACTGCCCTCTCCTGCTGGCCTGATTGTCCCTAACTGCCTCTGCCTCAGCGCCTACCACTATGGCTTTGTCTGGAAGGAAGTTGATGGCCGGAAGATAGCTGGTCAACCCAGTCTAATTAGCATATTACCCTTTTAATACCCTTAGTATAGATAGATGTGCTAGGTAATAGCACCGTTCAGCAGTAGACAGTCATTCATGCCACTCTGTCCATTTGGTGCCTACAATGAACCAGGACTTGACTGAGAAGCATGATTATTGCCCTTCTGGTACAAATGGTCTCTCTGGAGAGATCTCCAAGTATTGCAATATCTCTAGTTGGGGAAGTTTGGGATGCTATGGTGCATGAATCAGAGGTGCTTACCACTAACCTGTGGTTAGATCTTCTGGAGGGAAGTGATGCTTCATTTGTGTTTTGTTTGTTTATTTGTTTGTTAATCCTCACCTGAGGATCTTTTTCCATTTATTTTTAGAGAAATTAGAAGGGAGGGGGAGCAACATAGAGAGAGAAACATCGATGTGAAAGAGACACATTGATTGGTTGCCTTCTGTACATACTCCAACCAGGACCAGGGATTGATCCTGCAATCGAAGTTTGTGCCCTTGACCAGAATCAAACCTGGGCCCTTTCAGTCCGTAGGCTGACCTCTATCCACTGAGCCAAACTGGCTAGTGTGGATAATAGAGTCTGCAGGAAAAGCAGAAGAAGATCAATAAGCAGCGAAGCATCTGTGAGAAGACATTCCATGAATAAGTATTGAGTGAAAAAATATTTTGGCCAAATTTTGAGAAAGTGAGGAAATATCACCATCCTCTGACTTAAATAGTACTAGTTGAAACAGGAATAGCTAGTCACTTTTGTTGGTCATACCTCAATTCCCTGACTAAGAGTGACCCCTGGAAGAAGGCGTCCTGAGAAGAATCCCCTCCCTGACCAAAGGCCTCCCAGAACTAAGGGCTCTGTGCGAAGCTATGACTTGGGTGTATCCATGTGCTTTGTGAAGCATTTCATTCTCTTCATCTCTTTTCTTTTTAATTCTCACCTGAGGACGTGCATTGATATGTGTGTGTGTGTGTGTGTGTGTATGAGAGAAAGAGAGAGAGAGAGAGAGAGAGAGAGAGAGAGAGAGAGAGAGAAACAATGTGAGAAAGAACCATAGATCAGCTCCTGTACAAGCCCCAACTGAGATTGAACCTACCTTTCGGTGTACATAATGATGCTCCAACCAACTGAGCAACAGTGGCCAAAACTTTGTTTCTTTTTTATACACATATTTTATTTCCCTCTCCCTCTAAATCCTGTGATCTAGCAACTTACTTTAATAATATGGGTAGGCACTTTGACAAGAGATGAACAAAGAAAACAGGTCAAGCATCCTTCTTTGCCCTTTCCAACCTGGTATGTTAAAACTCTGCCATCTTTGGAGTTTTATCCCCATCTGGATGGCTTGTGGTCACCTCCCCTCCTCTTCTCTCCCCCAAAGATTTACACTTACTCCCTCTTCTGTTTTCCCTCACTAGATGTCTATTAGATGAAGTCAACTTTTGAACTGGAAGACAGTGGGGTTAAGTATAAAAAATTGATTGGCTAATCTTTTAAAAGCTTCAAAGAGCAAGAGGTAAATGTTTTCAAATTCTCAGCACTGGACAGATGTGAGCCAGCCACCACCCTTCTTTCCCTTGAGAAAGTAGCCCTTTCTCTGCTGATAAGCCCTTGATTGAATTGAAAGGCTGGCTACTTTTTCTGCCCCTTGATATCAGGATCCCTTTGACACTCAGTAACCTTTTCAGTCTTTCACTCAACATGATCAATAGCTTTCCATGAATGCTTCTGGGCTTGGAGGAAACAGAGTAGACTAGAGAAGGTGAATGGGATGATAGACACTTCAGGGTCATCCAAAGGTAAATGGTTACTTCTTATATAGAATCCGGGAGAGAGATTCATGCTAACTGTACATGTTTCCCCAAGACAAGTGAGTGACTGCATTGCTCTTTGGAGGGGGCTGAAGTGGCCATCAGCATTTTGAGAATTAGCTTATTTTTGCCTTTCATTCCATGAAGAAGAAAATGCCCTTTGAACAAATCTCTCCCAAGAGAACTTTCTGGAGCAACTGAACATGTGCATTGACTTTCCCAAAAAAGCCTACATTCTTCTTTTTATGGTGCATTTATCATTCTACAAAATGTGGGAGAACTGCAATATATAGTGATTTCTCGTGAGGAAACAGGCAGCAAGATTAGAAGTGGCAGGTTTCACATGATAGCCCCTCTGCCTTGGCTGCTCATGTGTTTCACATTTGGAAAATGCCCTCAGAGTTGTATAGGAAATGTGCAGAGTGGGCACACAATTATGACAATGCAGCAGAGCAGCCATGCCAAGAGCCTTGGGCTTGTAAACCCCATGAGACAGGAAAGAAGTGGAACAATGGAATAACATGGCCCTCACTAAAAATGGAAATAATCACAGCACGTTTCTCTCATTAGGGACCCAATGGGCTGGGTTTGTAACAGCGTGTTATGGACCCATGCTTCCTTCCTTCTAGTCCCCATTATATATCCCTCATGAAGCTATGCCCACCTTTTATTGTTTATTTATTGATTTATATTTTGCACCATATAAGATTATATAGAATTTGTTTTGAAATAGTCTCTTTTAAAAATAGAATTCATTTTAAAATGATAAAAGTAATATATGGACATGTTGAATCAAAGTGTGCAAAGGGCTGTATAATGAGAGGCAGTAGTTGTCCCACTCACAACCATCTGTCAGCCCACCTCACAGAGGCATCCACTCTGAATGTTTTTAGCTTTCTTTGCATATTATTGCTATTTATTGGTTTATCAACTTTATACATCATTTATTGGTTTTCTATTATGATCATTTACTTCTCACACTTTACTTCTATTCCTCCCTTCCATCCTTCAAATTGAGTTTTGTTTTTAGTTAGAGAAATAGTATTTACATTGTTATGATTATTTGAAATTATTACTTTTCAGAGCCAGAGTATCATGATTGCAGTAAAATATTTTTTTTGAGTTAATAGCTGTTGTTTTTCCCCATATTTCCAACTGGCTTTTTTTCTCCTGTGCAATATTTACTCTAACATCCTTCATTATTCAAATCAATAAGAATATATCCAACCCTAACAATGCCTGTGTAACTTCTGTCCTCAGTTTTCTGGGTGACTCTCCCTTTAATCTCTTATTCATCATAAAAAAGCAAGCTCCTCAAGGGGGAGCCATATCTTTATACCTTTATGTACCTCTACCTTTCGCATTGTCTGGCACATATTGGGCAGTTAATAAATATTTGATGTATGAATGAGTAACTATATTCCCACAAAGTATTGAACAAGTGATGTTAGGTATTATATGCTTGCGTGAAATTACTTTCAGATGTTTAAGTGTGACCTTATAATATTTTTGAATGCACCAATTTCCTTTTGTCTTTACATTTTACTTTGGTATTCACCTTGCAAAGTCACATGTTCTTAAGCATAACTTGAATTGAAACTAGAAAATGGGTAGTGCAGGTATTGTCAATCATACAAAAAGATTAGTTATGATTACTGAAGTTTAGATGAGAAACAGATGCTATTTATTCAACAATTTAATGTATTGTTTACTCACCTGAGCAAACTACAGTTTACTTATTTATTATTACAGGAATACCTCATTTTATTGAGCTTTGCTTTATTGCATTTTGCACATATTTTGTCTTTAACAAATTGACGTTTTGTGGCTATTCTGCATTGAGGAAGACAGTTGATGCCATTTTATTAATGGCATTTGCTCATTTTGTGTCTCTGTCACATTCTGGTAATTCTCACAACAATTCAAACTATTTCATTATTATTATATTTGTTATAGATATCTGTGGTCAGTAATCTTTGATATTACTATTATAGTTGTTGTGGGGTACCATACATGAATCATTCCCATATAAGATGGCAAACTTGATAAATGTGTGTGTTCTACCTGCTCCACTGATAGGTTGTTGTCCTATCTCTCTCCCTCTTTTCAGGCCTTCTTATTCTCTGAGACATAACAATATTGAAATTAGGCCAATTAATAACTGTATAATGGTCTTTAAGTATTCAAGTGAAAGAAAGAGACACATCTCCTTCACTTTAAATTAAAAGCTAATCATGATAAAGCTTAAGTGAGAAAGGGAAGCCTAAGTAGGCTAACAGATAGGCCTGTTGCTCCAAAGAGTTAGTCATGTTGTGAATGCAAAAGAAAAGTTCTTGAAAGAAATTAAAAGTGGTACTTCAGGAGACACAGGAATGATAAATAAGTAAAAACACCTTATGGGTGACATGGAGAATGTTTTCTTGGCCTGTATGGAAGATCAAAGCAGTCACAACATTCCCTTAGGTCAAATCCTAATTCAGAGCAAAGCTCTAACTCTCTTCAATTTTATAAAGGCTGAGAGAGTGAGAAAAGTTTGAAGCAAATAGAGGTTGATTCATGAAGTTTAAGAAAAAAAGCCATCTCCATAACATAAAAGTGCAAGGTGAGGCATTGAGGGCTGATATAGAAGCAGCAGCAAGTTATCCAGGAGATGTAGCTAAGATAATTAATGAAAGGTGGCTACATTAAACAACAGACTTTCAATGTAGATGAAGCAGACTTTTATTAGAAAAAGTTGCCATTTTAGGACTTACATAGAATAAAGAGCCAGGATTGTAACAACAGTTAGGACTGAAGGCTCCACCAGATCAGAAGTCGGTGCTGGATTGCTGTGGTCCTTCAGCACTGATGGGGGCCACTGCTTGCGCCCTGACCCAGCACTGACTGCCTAGGGAGCTATGGATCAGGCCGGGAGAAGGCCTGCAGAGAGAGAGCAGAGTCTGATCCGTAGCCTCAATGGCAGCCATTGATCAGAACTTGCCTCTCTTTCTCTCCTGGCCTGGCCAACAGCTACCCCTCCATTTCTCTCCTGGCCTCCACCAGGGCTAATCCTGCCTTTCTGATCAGGCCCCATTGATAGGCCAAGAGATGCTGACTAGCATAGAAACTGACCAATCAGAACCAAATCTGGGTGAATGTAATTAGCCAAAAGCTCCAGAGGTGAAGCTTTTGATGCTGACTGGCATAGAAACCAACCAATCAGAACCAAATTAGCTGGCAGGAAAGGGCAGGTGGGGGCAAGGTCAGGCTGGCAGGGGAGGGCAGTTAGGGCTGATCAGGCAGGCAGAGGCAGTTGGGGGCTCAATCAGGCAAGCAAGGGAGAGTAGTTGGGGGCTTGATCAGGTCCTCAGGGGAGGACAGTTAGGGGAGAGATCAGGTTGGCAGGAGATGGCAGTTGGGGGCAACCAGGCTAGCAGGGTTGGGCAGTTGGGGGCGAGATCAGGCCAGCAAGGGAGGGCAGTTAGGGGTGATCAGGCAGGAAGGCAGAGAAGTTAGGGATGATCAGACAGGCAGGCAGAGGGATTAGGGGCAATCAGGCAGGCAGGTGAATGGTTAGGAGCCAGCAGTCCCAGATTGTGAGAGGAGTGTCTGACTGCTGGTTAGATTCTGCCTAAACTAGCGATTGTACATCCCCTGAGGGGTCCCCGATTGGAAAAAAATAAGTAAAATTGTCCTTATTCGCAGATGACATGATACTACACATAGAAAACCTTAAAGACTCCATCAAAAAAAAATATTACACTTAATAAATGAATTCGGCAATGTAGCAGGATACAAAATTAATGTCAAGAAATCTATGCCATTTCTTTACACCAATAGTGAACTTACAGAAAGAGAGATTTAAAAAGCAATCCCATTTACCATTGCACCAAAATAATTAAGATACCTAGGAATAAACTTAACTAAGGAGGTAAAAGACCTATATGTGAAAAACTACATGACACTGAAAAAAGAGATAGGGGAAGACATAAACAGATGGAAGAACATACCATGCTCATGGATTGGTAGAATCAACATCATCAAAATGTCCATACTACCAAAGCAATCTATAGATTCAATGCAATCCCCATTAAAATACAATGGCATATTTCACAGACCTAGAATGAATGTTCCAAAAATTCATCTGGAATAAAAAATGACCCTGAATAGCTACAGCAATCCTGAGAAAGAAGAATAAAGTAGGTGGGATCTCAATACCAGATTTCAAGCTGTATTACAAAGCCACTGTTCTTAAAATGGCCTGGTACTGCCCTGGCTGGTTTGGCTCAGTGGATAGAGTATTGGCATGTGAACTCAAGGGTCCCAGGTTTGATGCCAGTCAAGGGCGTGTACCTTGGTTGCAGGAACATCCCTGGTAGGGGTGTGCAGGAGGCAGCTGATTGACGTTTCTCTCTCAGATGTTTCTGGCTCTCTATTCCTCTCCCTTCCTCTCTGTAAAAAAAACAATAAAATATATTTAAAAAAAACAAAAACAAACAAACAAAAAGCCTGGTACTGGCATAAGAATAGACACAAGCTCAATGGAATAGAATAGAGAACCCAGAAATCAACCCAAATCACCATGCCCAATTAATATTTGAGAAAGGAGGCAAGAGCATACAATGGAGTCAAGATAGTCTCTTCAATAAATGGGGTTGGGAAAATTGAACAGATACATGCAAAAATATGAAACTAGACCACCAACTTACACAATACCCAAAAGTAAACTTAAAATGGATAAAGGACTTAAACATAAGATGGGAAATCATAATAATACTAGAGGAATCCACAGACAGCGAAAGCTCAGACATATGCCAAAGCAATTTCTTCACTGATACTGCTCTTACGGCAATGGAAACTAAAGAGAAAATAAACAAATGGGACTATATCAAAATAGGAGGCAATCAGGCTGGCAGGGGAGGGATGTTGGGGTGACCAGGCCAGCAGGGGAGGGCCATTGGGGGCAACCAGGCTGGCAGAAGAAGGAAGTTGGGGGCATTAGGCAGGCAGGCAGATGAGTGGTTAGGAGCCAGTGGTCCTGGATTGGGAGAGGGATGTCTGACTGCCAGTTTAGGCCTGATCCCTGTCAATTTGTGATTCAACCGCTGGGTGTCAGTGTTACTGTATTGACATCTGGGGCTACAAGACCTCTCTACCCAATATTTAGTTTTTGTTTTCCCTGCAGCACTTAATACTGGGTTGAAGGAATGGACTGCCCCAGAGCTGGTTTTCTGATCGTTTCTCCCCGCTCTGATCCCCAGAATCCACAAAAACAACTTTCCCCTGTAGTCTCTGAGAATCTTTTTCATTGGGAGATCCTGTGTACTGGGCTTAGTAATCAAAAGCAAGGATTTAAAGAGGAAAAAAAGCCAGAGTAAGCAAGCGGATTCATGACCTTTCCCTTTCTCTGTGCATGTCTTTTTCCCTTGGAGCTGTTTAGCCAGTATACCGGTGGAACTACCGGCTGCCTTTCTGTGCTCAGCCCAGCTATGGGTTGATTTCTAGAGTTCCCTTCTTCCAGCAGCCCTGTGGACTCCCTTCCACATGCGCAGGCTATGCTGACCCCAACAGCCACAGATTTTGTGGGATGCAGACTTCCTTTGAAACTCTAGATCCCACTGTGCGCATTTCTCCCTTCAGCCTGGATCGCAGAACGCACCTTTCTTTAGGCAATATTTAACCTTTCCGTGAGAAGGTGCAGGCCCTGTCCATGTCCGCGTATTCGTGCTGCTTGTGATCCGGTGTTCTTGGGTTCGCAGCCGGTCCCTGGGTGTTGTGGTTGTAGGATCACAGGAGGTATCCGAGTTCTTCCCGGCTGAAGGTAAGGCTACCTTCGGATCACAGCCACTCTCGCCCTCGAGAAGGCGCGGTCTCTGTGGCAGAGCCGGCCGCGCGGCTCCGGGAGGGATTTCCGCAGCAGGACGGGCTGCCCAGTCAGGGGAGCCCCACCTGGCAGTCCCCCACAGTGCCTTGGCATATAGCTGTCCCTCACTCACAAATAGACACTCCCCACACGTCGCACTCTCTCCTTTTGTTCTCTACTCACATACTGTGGTGACCCCTGCCTTCCCATCGGCTGCCATCTTCCGTACTCCTCCCAGTATTTGCCTTTATCTGCTGATTTATTTAACTTAGCATAATGCCCTGAAGGTCCATTGTGTAGGAACCCTATAGGAATCCCTGGCAGGATATCCTCAATATAGTCATTGAGTTCTTTTAAATTAGATGTTCTGCTTCAGATCATATATACGGTCCAGTTTGTTGGATTTCTTTTGAGGTAGTTGTACTCTTTGAGGGTCCAGAAGTGCATATTGAAAGGGGGCCAACCTCCAACCTGTCAGTTCTGTTTGGATTTAAAAAGAGGAGGGGGGCCGGCCTGTGAGGAAAGTTGGAGCTCCACAGGCCACCTTGGTTTGCTGACATTTTACCAGGCAACACCTTGAGTCACTGTTTCACCTTAAAATCCTTAGGGGAAAGCTACATGGGGAAGAGGTTAGGGCAGCCCTCACAGGTTGTTTGTTATCCCTCTGCTCAAGGGCTTTGGAAGGAAGTTGTGGAAGAGTTAAAACTTGAGGGTAGATGGTCAGTTAGCCCCTTTATTCCTCAAATACTGACACTAGCAGGGTACATGCACCTCCCTGATTTTACCCCTTGGGGAAATTAATTTGTGTGAGCTGTTTCCACTGATTTCTACAGTGAAGAGTCAAGCAAAGTGTATCTCAAGAGGTTTCGGGGGGAAAAGTCAAGAGTAAAACTTAAATCTTCCCACAAATCTATACTTTACTTCTATCTCTGGCTGATCCCCACCCCAGGCTACAGCCATTTACCTTCCTATCTAATGTCTGAGATCAATTTAGGTCATGCTTCCATTCC
>JAAGEH010000012.1:24056320-24167695 GCA_011751065.1 Lasiurus cinereus
ATATATATATATATATATATATATATATATATATATATATATATAAATTTCCTCCTTTATAATCAGGAAATTAGACACTCTATCTATATTCCCTTGTTAATGTAGTAGAGTTAGTTTTAACTGGCAAAACCTTAAATAAATATAAATAGCTTTTTAAAAGTCCAGGTAGAATGTTAATGGATTGGATAAGTAGTATTAAGATAGCCATTCTTCCCATATTGACCTATCTATATAATAAAAGTCTAAGCAACCATTAAGGCGAAATGATCAGAACAACTGGTTGCTATGATGCACACTGACCACCAGGGGCAGAGGATCAATGCAGAAGCTGCCCCCTGGTGGTTAGTGTGTTCCCACAGGGGGAGCAGCCACTCAGCCAGAAGCCTCACAGCTGGCGAGTACAGCGGTGGTGGTGAAAGCCTCTCTTGCTTCCATGGCAGTATTGAGGAGCAATGAGCCAAGTGGGCAGTAAGGAGTGAAGGATCCTGGATTGTGAGATGGTCATCCCCCAAGGGGTCCTGGACTGCGAGAGGGCACAGACCAGGCTGAGGACCCTTCCATTCCCCCCACAAGTGCACAAATTTTGTGTACCAGGTCTCTAGTTAATTCAATAAAATCTCAACCCAAATCCTAGCAGATGTTTTTGAAGAAATTGCCAAGATGAATCAATAATTTTTATGGAAATGCAAAAGATCTACAAGGACCAAAACAATCTTGAAAAAGAAAAACAAGTTGGAGGGTTTACACATATGGTTTTAAAGACATTATAAAACTACAATAATCAAGACAGTTTAATATTAATGTAAGGATAGTATCATATTGGTATAAGGATATACAAATAGATCATGAGATAAGATAATACTCAGAAATAAACCCACATGTATATGTGTAATTGAATTTTGAGAAATGCATTGATGCAGCTCAGTGGAGGAAATGAAAGTGTTTTCAAAGTAATGACATTTGAATTGAAAGATATTAATATGGGGAAAAAACTCTGCTACATCCTTTCTCATATCATTCAATTTGTGATAGGTCAGATACTTGAAATATAGACAAAAAAACAAAACATAAAATGCCCTGGCTGGTGTGGCTTAGTTGTTTGGGCATCTTTCTGAGCACTGAAAAGTTGCTTGTTCGATTCCTGACCAGGGCACATGCCTGGGTTGTAGACTTGATCTCAGTAGCCAGTAGGGGATATGCAGGAGACAACCAATTGATGTTTCTCCCTCATATTAATGTTCTCTCTCTCTCTCTCTCTCTCTCTCTCTCTCTCTCTCTCTCTTCCCCTCTCCCTTCCTCTTTCTCAAATCAGTAAAAACATATTTTTAAAAAGAATCATAAAGGTTTTAGAAGAAAACAGGAAAGTATCTCTGTGACCTTGGTGTAGGCAATGATTTCTTGACAGGACCCAAAAATACATTGATTTTGACTTTATCACAACCAGGCCAGCAGGGGGGTTAGTGAGGGATGACCAAATGACTGAACAGCAGGTGGCGTGGGGCAACCAGGCTGGTGGGGGAGGGAGTTGGGAGCAACCAAGCCCACAGGGAGGGCAGTTGGGAGTGACCAGGCTGGCAGGGCGGGGGGGGGCAGTTAGAGGTGACCAGTCTGGCAGAGGGGGCAGTTGGGGGCAACTAGGCCAGCACACAGAGGCAATGAGGAGTGATCAGGTTAGCGGGGAGGTGGAGGGGGTGGGGGGGACAATAAAGGGTAACCAGGCTGGCAGGAAGGACAGTTAGGGGTGATTAGGATGGCATGCAGAGGCAGTGAAGAAAAATCAGGCTGGCAGGGGGGAGCCAGTTAGGAGTGACCAAGCAGGCAGGCAGGTGAGCGATTAGGAGCCAGTGGTCCAGGATTGTGAGAAGGATGAGGGATGTCCAACTGCCGGGATTGGGCCTAAACCAGCAGTTGGACATCCCCCGAGGGGCCCTGGATTGGAGATGGTGCAGGGTGGGCTGAGGAACCCTCCCAATCCCCGTGCATGAATTTCGTGCACCAGGTCTTATATAAGAATGTTTATTGCATCCTTACTTATATTAATCCCAAACTGGAAATGACTCAGATATTCACCAATGGGAAAATAGATAAACAAGTTGTTTTTATATTCAAGTATATGATACTACTCAGCAATACACAACATGGATGAATTTCAAAGATATTATGTTGAGCAAAAGAAACTAAACATAAAAGAATAATTCATATAATTCCGTTTACTTGACATTCAGGAACAAGCAATACTTTAGGATTATAGAAATCAGAATGGGGTTACTTCTGGAAGGAGGGGTTTTGACTGAGAAGGCACATGAAGGAACTTTTTGAGGTGAGGGAGATATTTTATATCTTGTTTGGGTGTATACATCTGCTTATATACACTTGTCAAAGTTCATTACACTGGACATTAAAAATATGTGAATTTTATTGTACATAAATTATACTTTAATTCCCCCTTTCTTTATCATTTTTCATTCACAATGCTTTCCAAAAAAAGAAAAACAATCCAAGTAGGTGATCAAAGATTAAATTGTTTCAAAATACCCAAAACCTAGGCACTATCTTTTTGTTTCACCATGCAGCAAGGTAGTTTAATTTTTTTTTTCTGACTGAAGTACCTTTAGGGTTTATTTTAATGAGAGTCTGTTGTGGAATTCTTTTTTTTTTTCCCCCCTTCTGATTTCACTTTATCTTGGTAAAAATTTTTTTTTTTCTGGATATATGATTCTAGGTTTCTTTTATTTCCATTTAATGCATTGTGATATCTTTTCATCTTCTGTTGAGAAGTCAGTTTGTATATCTAATACTTGTTCCTTTTTAGGCAGCATATCTATCCCCTCATCTCTATTTTTTTGGTATTCTGCAAGGTCACTATAATGTATCTAGGTGTGACTTAAAAAAATTATCCTAATGCTTGAGATTCCTTAAATATCCTGAATTTCAGGCTGATATTTTAAAAACAACTTTGGGATCTCCTAATATATAAAAAGCCAGAGGCCATCACAACTGAAACAATCGAATGGACGCCCAAACAGCAGGCTGTATGGGGCGACAAGGCCAGCGGGGGGGTTAGTGAGGGATGACCAAATGACTGAACAGCAGGCTACATTGGGTGACTAGGCCAACAGGGGTGTTAATGAGGGATGACCAAATGACTGAACAGCAGGCTTCATGGGGTAACTAGGCTGGCAGAGGGGTTAGTAAGGGACAACCAAATGACTGAACAGCAGGCTGTGTGGGGCAACCAGGCCAGTGAGGGTGGGGGGGCAGTTAGGGGCAACCAGACCAGCAGGGGCTCAGTAGGGAGTGACCAGGCTGGTAGAGGTGTCAGTTGGGGGTGACCAGGCCAGCAGGGGGGGGCAGTTGGGGGCAACCTGGCTGGCTGGGGATAAATTGGGGGTGACCAGGCCAGCAGGGGGTGAGGGAAGTTAGGGGCAATTAGGCCGAACAGTTAGGAGCCAGTGATCCTGGAATTTGAGAGGTATGTCTGACTGCCAGTTTAGGCCCATCCCCGGGATTGGGCCTAAACTGGCAGTTGGACATCCCCTGAGGGATCCCAGATTGGAGAGGTTGCAGGCTGGACTGTCCCCCCCACTCCCCACCCCCGCACGAATTTTGTGCACCAGGCCTCTAGCCATAATAATAAAAGGCCAAGAGGCATCACAACCAAAACGACCAAATGACCAGTCACCAGGAGTTCATGGAGCACATCTCGGCCCGGTCCCCCGTGGGCGCCTCCTTGAGCTATTTTGTGCACTGGGCCCTAGTTTTTAGCTATTTTTGTCTTGATTATTTTCTCTTCAGTCACTTTCTCTTTCTTCTGAAACTCTGATTGAACATATGAAAGACCCCTACATTCTATCTTCTCTGACTTTTAATGTCTCATGCATTTTCTGATTTTTGTCTCTCTGGGCTGAAATTCAGATAATTTTTAATGATTTCCTAATTGTTATGTTACTGTTTGTGCATGTGTGTGTGGGGGTGACCCACAACCCAACCTGCACCTTCGTCAATCTGGGACATCCCTTTCACAATCTAGGACTGCTGGATTTTTACTGCTCACCTGCCTGCCAGCCTGATCACCCCCTAACCACTCTCCTGCCAGCCTGATTGACACCTAACTGCCCTCCCCTGTCAGTCCGATCACCCCAAACTGCCCTATCCTGCTGGCCTGGTCACCTCCAACTTCCCTTCCCTGCTGTCCTGTCTCCCCCACTCCCCAGCTGCCCTCCCTTTCAGGCCTTGTCCCCCCAACTGCTCTCCCCTGCAGGCCAGGTTGCCCCAACTGTCCTCCCCTGCTGACCATCTTGTGGCAGCCATCTTGTGTGAGGGTCAATTTGCATATTACCTCTTTATTATATAGGATTATCTATATCTAATCTGCTATTGAAGCTGTCCACTGAGTTTTAATATCAAATAAATTTTTCACTTCTATATGTAAATTTTCTAAATAAGTTTGATCACTTAGTTTCCTGTCATTTATATGTATTTTACTTTATATGTATTTTATTGATTTTTTTAGAGATAGAGGAAGGAAGAGGAATAAAGAAATAGAAACACTGATGAGAGGAAAACATTGATTGACTGCGTACTGTACGCTCCCTTCTGGGTATTGAGCCTGCAACGCAAGCATGTGTCCTGACCAGGAATCAAAGTGGGGACCTCCTGGTTCATTGGTTGATACTCAACCAATGAGTCACACCAACTGGGTTACACATAATTTAAATTTATATATACATATATATACATACACACACACACACACATACACACACACACACACATATATACATACACATACATACATACATATACATATATACTAGAGGCCCAGTACATGAAAGTTTGTGCACTTGGGGGGGTGGTCCCTCAGCCTGGCCTGCACCCTCTTGCAGTCTGGGATCCTTCAGGGGATGTCCATTTGCCAGCTTAAGCCTGCTTCCTAAGCTGGCAGTCAGACATCTCTATGGCATCCCTGGAGCCCTCTGTGGATGTCTGACTGATGGGCACAGTTGGACATCCTTAGTACTGCAGCAGAGGCAGGAGAGGCTCCCGCCACCACCACTGTGCTTGCAGCCCTCAACCTGGCTTGTGGCTAAGTGGAGCTCCTCCTGTGGAGCGCACTGACCACCAGGGGGCAGCTTTGTGTTGAGCATCTGCCCTCTTTGGTCAGTGTGCATCATAGCAACCAGTCATTCTGCTGTTAGGAGCAATTTGCATACTACTCTTTTATTATATAGGATAGTATGTGTTTATTCAAATATTCAAAATCTTCCTTTTATTGCTTTAATATGTATATTGCTTTAATATGTATATTGCTTTAATATATATGTACACACATACATATACACTGAGTAGCCTGATTATTATGTCTCTGAATGCATAACAATCTGGCCACTCAGTGTATATTCTATATAATAAAAGGCTCATATGCAAATTGTCCCATTGACCAGGAGTTCGACCAGTAGGCAGGCCAGCCAACCACCCATGTCCTCTCCTCCTGGCCAGGCTGGCTGGACCCCAAACACGCATGAATTCATGCACTGGGCCTCTAATCCTATATAATAAAGAGGGAATATGCTAATTGACCATCGTTCCATCACAAAGATGGCTGTACCCACAGCTGAGGCCAGTTTCCCATAAGGAGTCTTAATGAGCAATCAGCAGGGACCTGAGGCTATGCCCTTTTCCGCCCCTTTGGGACTTGATAGGGGACCTCAGGCTGTGCCTCCCACCCAGCAGGGCTTGACAGGGGACCTCAGGCCACACCCTCCACCTGGCATCAGGCTGGGGGACCTCAGGCCACGCCTCTCACCAGGTGGGGCTTGACAGGGAACCCCAAGGTGCACCCCCAGTGCTGGGTTGGGGGAACTTGGGCCACACCTCCTACCAAGCAGGTCTTGATGGGGGACTTGAGGCTGCACCCTCCTGCCTGGCAGGGCTTGACGGGCACCTTAAGGCACGCCCCCCTGTCCTGGCACCAGGCCAGGGGACCTGAGGCTATGCCCCCCTGCCTGGTGGGGCTTAACAAGGGTAGGTCTGGCCAGGTCTGGATCTAGTCCAATGGCAGCAGGTAGGCCAGGTCTGGGTCTCATGCATTTTTGAGGTGAATGTGGGGACTTGACTCTGGATCCTGTGGTGTGGCCCAGACACTGACAGGAGGAAGGTTTTTATATACATTTTACTAATTTTCTTTCATGTCTGACACTTCTATTATAGAGAAAGAGCAAGTAGCAATATTAAATTATTTCCTCTAATGAATCCCCTTTTAATGTGCACGAATTTCATGCACAGGGCCACTAGTATATAAATATTATTCAAATATTTCAAGGCTTTTCAAGACTGACTCTGTCAATAATTGTTTCTGTAGGCATTTGCTTAGAGTGCATTTTGTGAGTTTTTTCTCTAAAATATTCTATTTCTTAGAATTTTGTCAATTGAAATTCTTTAAGGCCCGAGTTGAGGATGGGTTATTCCAGAGAATCCTTGGTTTGTTTTTACCAGATACTGTACCTGAGACATTACCTACCTAGGACCACTTTAAACTAAAGTCTTGGCTTGAGGTTTAATGAACTTGGAATAAAAAGAAATGTGAAGGTTAACTGCTGGTTAGAAATTCTCAAGGGACTTTTCTTTTCTACTTTGTGTCAAGGTTTAAGAGCAAGCAAATTCCTCTGCTGTTTCCAAGTAAAGGGGTCAGACCTTATTTCTAGGTTATCCCTGTGTGGAAGCCCTTTGGGGTACCATCTTTACTAATGGGGTCTTACATTAGACTCTTCACTTTTGGAGAGGCCTTATTCTTATTCTTCTGTGTTCTTCAATTCACAAGGTCATGAAAGCTGAAGCTTAAATTTACCAGATTAAGCAAATGCCCACCTCCATCCTCTATTTACTTTCTTGTATTCTATCTTTCAGTTAGTTTTTGGCCGCTGAAATTTTATCACTTTTTGCCAATTCATCATCACATTCACATAGATTTAAGAAAATATGTATCTAGCATTTTTAGTTAATTTCATTGAAAAGGATTGATCCAAATGGCTAGTCTATCTGTCTTTAGAAACAAGAGTCCCATATTTATGTTTTATCTCAATTTAATAAAATGTTTACATTATGTATCAGTTTTAAAATGCACAACGTATTTATTCATATAACTAGTGGCCCGGCGCATGAAATTTATACACATTAAAAGGGAATTAATTAGAGGAAATATTGTAATATTGCTATTTGCCCTTTCTCTAAAATAGAGTGTCAGAGATGAAAGAAAATTAGTAAAATGTATATGCCCTCCTGTCAGAGTCTGGGGCATACTGTGAGACCCAGCATCAAGTCTCTGCCCACCTGTGCATGCCTCAAAATTATGTGAGACCCAGCCCCAGCCAGCCCATTCCCATCAAGCCCCACCAGGCAGGGGATGGGAGGGAAGACACAGCCTCAGGTCCCCTTGCCGGATGCTGGGCGGTATGACACAGCCTCAGGACCCTGGCTGGTGCTGGTGGGGAGTGCAGCCTAGGTTTCCTGTCAAACCTTGCCAGGTGGGGAGTGCAGCCTCATGTCCCCTGTCAAGCTCCATCAGGTAAGGGGGCACAGCCTCAGGTCCCCCATCAAGCCCTGCTGGTTGGAGGGTGCACCCTTAAGTTCCCTGTCAAACCCCACCGGGTGGGAGGGCACAGCCTCAGGTCCCCTGGCAGAGCCTTAGGTCCCCTGGCCTGGCGCTGGAGCAGGGACATGGTCTCAGGTCTCCCGGCCCAGCCTCAAGTCCCCCATCAAATGCTGCTGGGCAGGGGCACAACCTTAGGTCCCCCGTCAAGCCCCACTGGGTACTAGCCTGGGGGAGTGGCCTCAGGTCCCCTGGCTCCGATGTCAAAGTGGGGGGCATGACCTGATGCTGCAGCAGGGGGGCATGGCCTCAGGTCCCCTGGCCTGGCTTCAGGGGTCCGGGAGCGAGGGCACGAAGACGCGAGGGCATGAGGGTCTGATGACAATTTGCATATTAACTCTTTATTACATAGGATTGCATTTGCATTTAATTCATAAATGAATGAATAAATAGAAACTTATCAGAAGTGTGCACTCAGAAATGTTTTTGAGTGTAATAAAAAAGTCTGGGGGAGCCCATCTTAGAATCACAGCATGGGCCATCGTCCCCCTCTCAACCTGTGGGGAGGTGGACACAGCAGAAAGGAGGCTTGCAAGGCCTCCAATGTTTTGGAGATCTCCAGGCTTTTCTCTTGTCTTCTTATAATGGAGCAGAATCTGGAAAAATTGGGCAAATGTGACTGTTTATTTTTAATTTTCTAAACGAATCCTGAAAGCTTCCTGGAGAGGTATGGCCTAGCTCTTCACTGATGATGGCTGGTTAGTTTACATCATCCTATGTACCCAGAGCACATGGAGCCGGTGATACTGTCCTGGGATGACCTAGTTGATTGGTATTAGTGCTCTCTAGACCAAGCCAGCAGCTCAGGCAGCTGTGCCCCCACCCTGCCTCCACTGCACTGCCTCTGCCTGGTTTCATTGAGATAAATCTCTTTTACTTTAAAGAAGGTTTTTATATTGAAGATGAGACTTTTGACCAGAAAATACTTGCTTTCCTTTGACTCATAGAACCTTGGCAAAGAAAGTCCATTTTACCAGTTGCTGGCTAATGTCCCGACTTGAAAGACCAATAATCTCATGAATGGATTACTATCTCCTACTTACAGAGAAACTCAACTCATTTGTTTCCTTAAAAAGATGGTGTCATTGATTAAAGATGGCCATTAGTGACCATGAATCAGTATATCTGTTCACCCTTCAAAGATGTTGGTCATTTGCATTTTATGCTAGGAAGCAAAACAGATGGTTCTTCGGCTAACTTACATGTCTTAAAGATTGTCTCAGAGTTCTACATAATAATAATCGAGAAAGACATTATTTAAGTGCACCTGAGTTTAATAAGCAGATCTAGAGATATCTATTTGCAGCATTTATATGGAAGGCAATGCTAACTTTTGGCTAAATTACAGGCAGAATCTACTGGCAGTGCACATGTTATTTAGGACACAATTCACAAGCATGTTGATGTTCCAGATAATGTGTGACTATAACAAAACTCTTAGAGAAAGATTCAAGGCCAAAGCAGAATACAGTTGCCCCTCGGTATCCATTTGTGGATGGGTTCCAGGACCCAAGCAGATATGGAACTCTGCGCATGTTTCCTGAAAAGGCCATGTATGCAAAGTGGTCCCCAAAACCTGAAGAAGCCCAGAGGCCAAAGAATGAAGCAGACAAGTCCAGCTTGTCAGTTTAAAGAGTTTTAGTAGGGAGCTTAGTTACAGAAACACAGTCCTGAGCCAAAGCAGGACTTTTGCCCCCAGGCCACCTGTTTTACATCCTTCTAAGAAGTGCACCTACTTACTCAGAAGGCAGCGATGGAGGGGAGCAAAGGGACCAGACACTGGGGGCTCTGGTGCCAGAGAGAGTTAGAAGATAGATAACAATGGGGGTGCCTTGCCCCAGAGGAAGGAGTAATGGTGGAGAAAGGGTTAATGGCAGTTCATCATTAGCCTGGGGTCTCTGTACACATTCCAGAACCCTTGGGGGTGGGGTTAGGGATGGGATGGCATGGAGGGTTTAGGTGGATGAGTTTTAAAATGGAGTCAACTCTATCTGCATAGAGGATGCTCAAATCCCTTATATACCATATAAAGTGGCATAGTATTTGCATATAACCTATGCATATACTCCTGCATATTCAGACATCTCTAGATTACTCTTAATACCTAATGCAATGTAAATTCTATGTAAATAGTTGTTATACTGTAATTTTTAGGGAATAATGACAAGAAAATTCTACATATTTAGTTCAGATGCAACCATCATAGGCCTAACTATAACAATGTAACATTTAAAATAATACTTTTGATCTATGTTTGGTTAAACCTGCAGATGCAGAATCCACAGATACAGAGGGCCCTTTATATATCACACCAATTTGGGAACTTAAAATCAAAGTCAAATGCTAATTTTTACAAAAAGGCATCAAGGTTTTATATTTTAAAATAGAATAAATTAGGTTGGATTGAAACCCAAGCCTATGTATTATTAAAACAATTGAATTGGGATATCAAAATATCAGACTGTAATGAATCAGTAATCTATGTGTTCTCAACTGGAGATAACAGGTTTCTCCTTTATAAAGTTGGACTTTTTGAGAGAATGGAAGTTATGGGATTCAAAGGACTAGCTGTCAGAAGGAAGTTACAGATATTCGGACAGTGACAAGTTTCTTGACCCTCTTGAGGTGACCACCACCTGTCACTTCCCCAGTAGCACAGCTTATGTGTCTCTTGTGAGTCTTTCTACAGGTATTTTTAGCTGAATTGAGGGGTGGTCATTGCAGCCTGGTTGGGACTCATCTTATGAGGGGATCATATCAGCCGGACTGACTGTGTCACATGGCACTTATTTTTTGGGGTAGGGAAGGGAAAGAGGGCATTGAGCCACATCCTGTTAGTTGTGCTTTTCATGAATGGATGAGGAAATATTTGCAAGTGACATGGCTCCAAAATCCCACCAGCTGTGCTGTCTTTTCTGGGCAAGCTTGATTGCTTTTGGCTCTACCCACTGCAGTGTTTTCCATAAAATCAGTCTTTTCCTCCACAGGGGTATTTATTATGTGCCATTTTGAAAATAAAAGGGATGCGGAGCAATCATCCAGCAAAACCATAAAACATTTTATTATCCGAGACGGTGAGGGAACAGGTTTGACATACAACGCTGGGATCTGCAATGGCCGAACAATGTAGTACTAAAGTGTGATTTAATGAGGCTTGGAGGATTTAGTTCAGTCAGAAAAGTTCCACTCTATCTTGGGCATAGACGAAGTGAGCTGGAGTAGGCATCTGACTGAGCAGCATCTCACCGGTTAGGCTTTGGCCAGCAGCCTCCATTTGTCCTGCGGTCCCAGACAACCACTGTCAGGGAGACGCTTAGCACGGGAAACTTCTGACTGATTTAGTGGACCCCAAACTTGGCATAGCTTCCTGGTGGCTTTCATTTTATATGGCTAGCAGTTAATCCAACAAAAGCCTGAATTCATTTCCCTCTACATTTGTTGATTGCCAGCTGAGAGCTGGATGCTGTCAACTTGCTTTTTTAAAAAAAATTCAATTTCACTGGAATTGAGATCCTTTGCCCTCTGATAAATGGCAGCGTGCCCTTTTGGGCAACATTTTTGTTTTACACTTTTCCAGAGGAAAAACTCATTAGCAGATGGTGGCTTGTCATCAAGTCAATCATTGTCTTTGGATTTAATCATATACATCTTTCTGATCTAGCTGAACTAAACCTATATGTTAAACTTCATTATTGTGTTGGCACAGCCTCAGCCTTGAGTTATGAACATAAGACATTCATGGACAAGTTCAAGCATCATTTTATCTTCTTAATTTAAATGGATGTGTTTGTTGCATATTTGTCAAGTTACTATGGTACACTTGGTCCCATGAGGATTGAATGAAGGTGTGGAAGAATTAAAAGCCCCAGTGCCTGTCTTGAAGGGGCTAATGATTTAGAAGGTGGGATGAGGCACACACATAAAGAGATAAGCAACATTACATTATTAAGTAAACTACAGGCTTTGATGTAGGTGGCCTTAGCCTAGTCTAACATGGTGGTCCTCCAATGATTCTGCACCACAGAATGACCTGAGAAACTTTCAAAAAAGATAATGTTCAGGTTCTGTTTTAGTCATTTTGAGTTGCTATAGCAAGAATGTCATGGACCAGGTGGCTTAAACAACAATCATATATTACTCACAGTTATGGAGGCTTGGAAGTCCGTAATCAAGGTGCCAGAAGATCTGGTATCTGGTGAGTCCATTTCCTGTTTTAAAGATGGCTGTCTTTCTGTAGTATCCTCATATAGGGATGAAGAGAGAGAAACTCTCCATCATGTTAAGGGCACTAATCCCATTCATGAGGGTTCCACATTCATGACCCAATTACCTCCCCAAAGCTCTACCTCCTCATACTATCACATTGGGGATTAGGATTTTAAGATATGAAATTTTAGGAGGGCACAAACATTCAATCCATATCAGGTCCTTATACCAGAGATCCTGAGTTAATGACTCAGTGGAGGGACTGGGCACTGGTTGGGAAACTTCCCAGATGTGTCTATAATTCTAATGTGTTGTTAGGGCTGAGAACTGCTGTGCTAAGATGGATTGTTTTGTTTTGTTTTGTTTTATTTAACATTTAGGTCTTACTTTAGATTTTGTCCCTCTCCAGATAAATAGGAGTTTTCTCTTCTCTCCTCCAATAGCTCCTTGTTCACATCTCAATGATTGCCTCTTTGTGATGATCTCTCTACAAATATGTTTCCCTCCTGGTTGCCCCTCAAGGGTCATGAACAGAGCTCTAGTTATCCTTATATTTCTGGAGTGTGGCACAAAAGATGTTTCACAAATGTTTGTTGAAGAAGTGAAAGAATGGACTGGTTGACCTTGAGCAAGAGACATGAAAACTCTGCTCAGGAATTTTTATATTTAGATTCATAAAGAGGGGAGAAAGGAGGGATTATGTTATTATTTTATGGGGATATATTAGATGTAGATGCCTTCCTCTAATGACTCTGAATCCCTTTTAGAATAAAGGTGCAATGCATATTCTAGGCATTCTCATGTAAAATCAACCCTAGAATAATACCTTTGTTCTCCCATTTTGTATCAAGACACAGGTAAATTTTGATGAGATTATAGCAGAGTTGATGCTAATACTACAAATCTATTAATGTCATCTAAATGAAATGGCTGACTTTTAAAATATTTGGGAACACAGTTTGGGCCCAGAGTATGAGAAGGAAACAGCAGCCTCAAAATCTTGGTAATGACCCAGGCAGGGATTTGGGGGTTAGAGTTTTATCCATAGTTCTTCCCTCCCAGTGGCATTATTTATCTCCAAGTTATTCCTCTTTCACCAAAATTCTCTTTTCTTTTTTTTTAAATTTCTTTATTGATTACAGTGTTACATATGTGTCCTTATTCCCCCATTACTTCCTTTCTACCCCACTCATGCCCTCAACCCCCCTGTTGTCTGTGTTCATTGGTTAGGCTTATAGGCATGTATACAAGTCCTTTGGTTCATCTCTCCTCCTTACCTCTACTTTCCCGTACCTTCCCTCTGAGGTTTGATGTCTGATCGATGTTTTTCTGTCTCTGGATCTATTTTTGTTCATCAGTTTACATTGTTCATTATATCCCATAAATGAATTAGGTCATGTGATGTTTATCTTTCTCTGCTGGCTTATTTCACTTAGCATAATGCATTCCAGTTCCATCAATGCTGTTGCAAATGGTAAGAACTTCTTTTTTACCATAGCATAGTATTCCATTGTGTAGATGTACCAAGTTTTTTAATCCACTCATCTACTGATGGGCACTTAGGCTGTTTTCAAATCTTAGCTATGGTGAATTGTGCTGCTATGAACATGGGGGTTCATATGTCCTTTCTAATTGGCATTTCTAGTTTCTTGGGATATATTTCTCGAAGTGGAATCACTGGGTCAAATTGGAGTTCCATTTTTAGTTTTTTGAGGAAACTCCATACTGTTCTCCACAGTGGCTGCACCAGTCTGCATTCCCACCAGCAGTGCACGAGGGTTCCTTTTTCTCCGCATCCTCACCAGCACTTGTCATTTGTTGATTTCTTGATGATAGCCATTCTGACAAGTATGAGATGGTACCTCATAGTTGTTTTGATTTTCATCCCTCAGATGATTAGTAACTTTGAGCATGTTTTCATATGTCTCTTGGCCTTCCTTCTGTCTTCTTTTGAAAAGTATCTATATAGGTCTGTTGCCCACTTTTTGATTGGATTGGTTATCTTCCTTTTGTTGAGTTGTACAAGTTTCCTGCAGATGCTAGAGATTAAGCCCTTATCTGTGATAACATTAGCAAATGTTCTCCCATGCAGTGGGCTTTCTTGTTGTTTTGTTGAGGGTTTTTTTTGTTTGTTTGTTTTGTTTTTGTTTTTGCTGTGCAAAAGCTTTTTATTTTGATGTAGTCCCATTTGTTTATTTTCTCTTTAGTTTCCATTGCCCTAGGAGCAGTATCAGTGAAGAAATTGCTTGGGCATATGTCTGAGATTTTGCTGCCTATAGATTCTTCTAATATTTTTGTGGTTTCCTGTCTTATGTTTAAGTCCTTTATCCATGTTGAGTTTATTTTTGTGTATGGTGTAAGTTGTGGTCTAGTTTCTTTTTTCTTTTTTTTTTGCAATGTATCTGTCCAATGTTCCCAACACCATTTATTGAAGAGACTACCTTAACTCCATTGTATGTTCATGACTCCTTTGTCAAATATTAATTGAGCATAGTGGCTTGGGTTGATTTTTGGGTTCTCTATTCTCTTCCATTGGTCTATATGTCCATTCTTGTGCCAGTACCAGGCTGTTTTGAGAACAGTGGCTTTGTAATACAGCTTGATATCTGATATTGAGATCCCACCTACTTTGTTCTTCTTTCTCAAGATTACTGTGGCTATTTGGGGTCTTCTTTTATTCCAGATGAATTTTTTGAAAGTTCTTTCTAGGTCTGTGAAATATGTCATTGGCATTTTAATGGGGAGTGCATTGAATCTATAGATTGCTTTGGGTAGTATGGACATTTTAATGATGGTTGATTCTACCAATCCATGAAGATGGTATGTTCTTCCATCTATTTATGTCTTCCTCTATCTCTTTTTTCAGTGTCCTGTAGTTTTCCAATTATAGGTCTTTTACCTCCTTCATTAAGTTTATTCCTAGGTATCTTATTTTTTTTTTTTTGGTGCGATGATAAATAGGATTGCCTTTTTAGCCTCTATTCCTATAAGTTCATTATTGGTATATAGAAATGCCATAGGTTTCTTGGCATTAATTTTGTATCCTGCTACATTGTCAAATTCATTTATTAAGTCTAATAATTTTTTTGATGGAGTCTTTAGGGTTTTCTATATACAGTATAATGTCATCTGTGAATAAGAACAGTTTTACTTCTTCTTTTCCAATTTGGATGCCATTTATTTCTTCTTCTTGTCAGATTGCAATGGCTAATACTTTCAGTACTATGTCAAACAGGAGTGGTGAGAGTGGGCATCCCTGTCTTGTTCCTGTTCTTAGGGGAAATGGTTTTAATTTTTGCCCATTGAGTATGATGTTTGCTCTCAGTTTGTCATATATGGCTTTTATTATTTGAGGTATGATCCTTCTTGCTGAGAGTTTGTATTAAGAAAGGTTGTTGGATTTTTCAAATACTTTTTTTTGCATCAATTGATATAACTATGTGATTTTTATCTCTCAGTTTGTTTATGTGATGTATCATATTTATTGATTTGCTGATATTGTGCCATCCTTGCATTCCTGGAATAAATCCTACTTGGTCATGGTGTATGATCTTTCTGAAGTACCACTGGACCCAATTTGCTAGAATTTTGTTGAGGATTTTGGCATCTATGTTCATGAGGGATATTGGCCTATAATTCTCTTTCATTGTGTTGTCTTTATCTGGTTTTCGTATTAGGGTGATGATGGCTTTATAGAATGAGCTTGGAAGTGTTCCTTCTTCCTGAATTTTTTGGAATAGTCTTAGGAGAATAGGTTTTAGTTCTTCCTTGAATGTTTGGTAAAACTCCCCTGTGAAGCCATCTGGCCCTGAGCTTTTGTTTGCTGGAAGCTTTTTCAATTTCTTCCATAGTTATTGGCTTATTAATATTTTTAGAATCTTCCTGATTTGAGTTTTGGAAGGTTGTGTCTTTCTAGGAATATGTCCATTTTCTCCAGATTGTCTAATTTGTTGGAATAGAGTTGTTCATAATATTTTTAAAGAATCCTTTGTATTTCTGTGGGGTCTGTTGTTATTTCACCTCTTTTATTTCTGATTTTGTTTATTCATGTCCTCTCTCTTTACTTATTGGTGAGCCTGGCTAGAGGTTCATCAATCCTGTTTATCCTTTCAAAGAACCAGCTCTTGGTTTCACTGATCTTTTGTATTATTATTATTATTTTTTCATCTCTATGTCATTTATTTCTACTCTGATCTTTATTAGTTCCTTCCTTCTGCTCACTCTGGGCTTTTCTTGTTGCTCTCTTTCTAATTCTTTGAGTTTTAGAGTTAGATGATTTATTACCATTTTTTTCTTGTTTTTTTGAGGTAGGCCTGTAGCACTATAAACTTTTCTCTCAGGACTGCTTTCATTGTGTTCCATAGATTTTGGGTTGTTGTGTTTTCATTGTCATTAGTTTCCAGGATGATTTTAATTTCTTTTTTGATCTCTTTTGTAACCCAATCACTGTTTAATAGCATGCTATTCAGCTTCCAAGTGTTTGAATTTTTTGGGCTGTTTTTATTGTAGTTTATTTCTAATATTTTGCCATTGTGGTCTAAAAAGATGCTTGATATGATTTCAGTCTTCTTGAATTTGGATAGACTTTGCTTGTGATCCAATCAATATGAGGTCTATTTTTGAAAATGTCCCATGTGCACTTGAGAAGAATGTATAGTCCTTGGCCTTGGGGCCAAATGTTCTGAAGATGTCAATTAAGTCCATCTGATATAGTGCTCATTTAGAATTTCTGTTTCTTTGCTGATTTTTTTTTTTTTGTCTAGAGGATTTGACATATCCAGTGATGTCAGTGGTGTATTACAGTCTCATACTATGATTTTATTGTTGTCGATTTCTCCCTTGATATCTTCCAGGAGTTTTTTGTTTTGTTTTGTTTTTTTAATGTATTTGGGTCTCCCACATTGAGTGCATACATGTTTATCAGGGTTATATCCACTTGTTGTTTCAATACGTTTAGTATTATGAAATGGTCTTCTGTATCTCTTGTCATGGCCTTCACTTTGAGGTCTATTTTGTTATATATAAGTATTGCTATCCCAGCGTTTTGTTCATTTTCATTTGCCTTAAAGATATTTTTCCATCCCTTCATTTTCAGTCTGTGTGAATCCCTTGTCCTAAGGTAGGTTTCTTTTAGACAGTTTATATATGGGTCATGTTTTTTTTTATCCATTCACCCACTCAATGTCTTTTGATTGGAGCATTTAGCCCATTTATGTTTAAAGTTATTATTGAAAGGTAATTGTTCGTAGCCATTTTTATTTTTTGTACCTGTGTTCTTTCTTACTTTTTTCTTTCTTCTTTTTACACCAGTCCCTTTAGCATTTCTTCAATTGCTGGCTTGGTAGTTATGAATTCCATTAGCCTTTTTTTGTCAGTGAAGTTTCTTATTTCCTCTTCAATTTTCAATGATAGCTTTGCTGGATAGAGTATTCTTGGATTCAGTCCTTTGATTTGCATCACTTTGTAAATTTCCTTCTATTCTTTTCTGGCCTGATGTGTTTCTGTTCAAAAATCATTTGATATCCTAGTGGGAGTTCCCTTGTATGTAACTTTCTTGCAGCCCTTAGGTTTCTTTCTTTGTCCTGAACATTTGCCATCATAATTATGATGTGTCTTGGTGTGGGTCTTTTTGGGTTCATCTTGTTTGGGACTCTCTGAGCTTGTGTTATTTTTTTCTTCCTCACATCAGGGAAATTTTCTGACATTATTTCTTCAAATAGGTTTTCTAACCCTTGTTCCTCTTCCTGTTGTTCTGGCACCCCTATTATTTGTATATTGCTTTGCTTCATGTTGTACGCTCTCCTACTGTATTTTAATTTTTTTCTCCAATTGCAGTTCATTTTGGGTGTGTTTTGCTTCCCTGTCTTGTAATTTGCTAATTCGGTCCTCTGCTTCTCCCATTCTACTGTTGAAACTTTCCATCATGTTTTTATTGCAGCGATATCACTCTTCATTTCTTTTTGATTCTTAAATAAGTTATTGATTTTTTCCATCTATTTCTTCTTGATTCTTACATAAGTTGTTGATTTTTTTTCCTTCATCTGGTTTATGAACTCTATGACCCTTTATTCTGAATTCTTTTTCTGACATATTTCTTGCCTCTGTTTTGCTTAGCTGCTTTTCTGATGGTTCCTCCTTTTCTTTCCTTTGGGGGTTTCTTTGTCTACCCATTTTTGGTCTCACTGATTGATCTAGGTGTAGAGTTATGCAGGGGCTGCTCCTTGGGTCGCAGTGGCTCCTTGGGCTATGGTTGCTCCTCAGGTGGTTGCTGAAGTGGCTGCTCCTCAGTTGGCAGTGTCTCCTCTGGTGGTTGCTGTTCACAGCAGTGGTGTCTCTTCTGGCTGGTGGGGAAGGTTGCTCTCACAGCTGCTGTTCCTTGGATGGGGGTGGATTGCTCATGTGGCTGCTGCTCCTTGGACAGAGGTGGACTGCTCACATGGCTGCTGCTCCACAGATCAGGGCTGGCTGCATGCTGATGCTGCTCCTCAGATGGGGTGGGCTGTTTGTGAGGATGCCGCTTCTTCTTGGACAGGGGCAGGTTGCTTGCCAGGCTGGTGTTCCTCGTTCAGGTGCAGGCTCCTTGCACAGCTACTGCTCCTTGAATGGTGGATGGGCTGCTTGCTTGGCTATTGCTCCTCCGGTGGGAATGAGCTGCACATGCAGCTGCTGCTCCTCAGACGAGGGTGGGATGCTAACCTAGCTGCTGCTCACTGGTTAGATGCAGGCTGCATGTGGCTGCTGCTCCTTGGACCAGTGCAGGCTGTGCAGGACTGCTGCTCCTTGGACATGGGCGGTCTGCTCATTTGGCTGCTACTCCTTGGTCTGGGGTGGGCTGCTCATGCAGCTGCTGTTCCTTGGAAAAAGGATAAGGCTGCTTGCATGGCTGATGCTCTTCGGGTGGGAGTGAGTTGCATGTGTGGCTGCTGCTCCTCGGCTGGGGGTGTGTTGCTTATCCAGCTGTTGCTCATCAGACCAGTGAGGGCTGAGCAGGGCTGCTGCTCCTTGGATCCTTCAGGTGGCTGCTACTCCTCAAGGGGTGTGAGCTGCTCACATAGCTGCTGCTCCTCGGACGGGGACAGGCTGTTTGTGCAGCTGCTGCTCCTTGGACAAGGGCAGGTCGCTTGCACAGCTGCTGTTCCCTGGACAGGTTCACGGTGCGGGCTGTGCACAGCTCTGCTCCTTGGATGGTGGTGGGCTGCGCAAAGCTGCCACTCCTCAAATGTGCGCAGGCTGCTCTTGTGGCTGCTGATCCTCAGATGGGGTGGGTTGCTCACGTCATTACTGCTCCTCAGACAGGGGAGTGGGCCACTTATATAGCTGCTGCTCCATGGATAGGAGCAGGCCACATGAGGCTCTTGCTCTTAGGCCTGGGGCGGGCTGCTGCTCTTTGGACAGGAGTGGGCTTCTCACGTGTCTGCTGCTTGTGTGGTTGCAGTGCCCTCGGCTAATGCATTGGGCCAGTCAGAGGAGAGCTTGCTACAGAAATCATAGGAGCCTGCACCCAAGATAGGTGGATACTCGTTGACTGTGGGACCACAGCTGAGGTAGCAGAACCCTGGCAGGGGTGGCTGTAGAGTCCCAGGTGTTCTCTGAGGGCACCCTGGGTGGAGGTGAGGCTGGGTTCCCAGTTACAGCAGCTCTCCCCTTCAAAAAGACCAGGCCTCTGAGGACAAGCCGGCCTCCAGGTACTGTTTGCAATGGTAGCAGATGCTGCCTAGATAGGTGAGCCTGATTAGCCTGCCCCCGAAGCTCCTGTGGGATCTAACTGACACACACACACACACACACACACACACCACATGACCATAAACTCCTCTTTTGCTCCCTCACTCACTCACGCTCTCTCCCTCACTGCCGCCTTCTTCCTGCTTCTGTAGCTGCGTCTGGGGTGTTATTGACCCATTTGTGGATTTATTTTCCTCTCCAGGTGTCTGGTTAATGTGGCTTGCTCTCTAGCTCCTGTTCAGACAAGATAAAATTCACCTTGACAAGACATAACACAAAAGGAACAAAGCACGAATATATTCACAACATCAATGACCTCACTATAAGTAACCACCTGAGAAGAGAATTAGGGGAGAGAAAAGAGCGCAGATGATATCAAAGAGAGAGAAAAAGATAAGAGAGAAAAGAAAAAGGAGAATATGTGATATATTTTTTCCTTTTTCTTTTCCATATATATGTAAATAAAATACCACAGAACCAATAGATAAACCAAAACAAACAAAAACACTAAATGCCCAGCAAAGAGGGTGGGGACAGAATCTGTAGAGGTTGAGCTTATATGCAGAAAATAAAGTTAAGAATTAGATGATTATGGGGAGGTCCTCAGTTCTGTGTAGAGGAAGTGGAAAGGGGATGGTGGATAAGAAGAAATAGAATGAGAAGAAAATAGTAATGATAATAAAATTACAAAAAAAATTGATTTCAAAATTGGTATAAAAGTAAAATAAGAATGATGGGAAAATAATGCAAAAGGAAACAGAAAATAAAGGAAAATAAAGCAAAAAATAAAATAAAAACAGGGAAACTTAGAAAAAAGAAAAAAGAGATAAAATAATAATAATAAAAAAATAAAAATTAAAAAGTGAAGTGTCATTCCTTTGGCTGGCTTGAGATCCCAGTCTTTCGAACTGTCTTTAGGCCAGTCCCTTGGGAATCTCGGGAATTATTTGGATTTTTTTTCCTTCTCAAATTCTTTTTGCTATTCAGGGTGGGATCTGGGTGTGGCTGGTTTGGTCGCCTGGAAACCGGAGGGAGGGGCTATCTCTTCGGGGAAAAAATGCTGTCCAGGCCTCGGGTTCGGGTATGACTCAGCGCCCGACACGCTGCCACTGCCCCTGGCCCCCAATCTCCCCAGACTGCAAGGGTCCGCACCTTCTCCTGCACCCCAGCCCTGGGTAAGTGTCTGTATCCGGAAGGTCCTGGGAAGGAGGCGCAGGCCTCAGAGAGCGGAGCGCCTGGGCCTCTGCGCATCCTCTCCTCCGGTGGTGCTGCGCGGTCTGGCGGGCCCTTCCGGCTGCACCTTCTGCGTTCAGCCTTTTGTGACTGTGGACCCAGTTCAAGAATCCCCCGCGGCCCAGCAGTCCTGTGGCCCTTCTTTCCACAGTCAGATGCTGGCCTGTCCCCAGGGACGTGGCTTGGTGCTGTGGGGGTTCCCTCGGGTCTGGCAGACTCACCTGCCCAGCTCCAATGCCCTTCGCGACTGCCAACTGTCTCACCGGCTGAGTCGAGTCTCCTTTGCCAATTTGGGTTGGATGTTTTCGTTTCAGCTGTTTCTTTCTATCTGCTCCGGGACAAGGCTGGGGACACGTCTGTCTGTTCCGCCCCCATTTTGTCTCTCCCCAAATTCTCTTTTCAAACCTTCTTTGCAAATGCATTTACCTATTTGGGGACAGGGTTCAGGTGTGAAGAGGCTTGTATTCCCAAGGGAATGTTTCAGACACTAGTATTTCCAAGAGACCAGTGGTTAGAACTCACTTACAGTGACAAAGTGACTATTGCTGTCTTTTTCTTTTCTATAAATTAGCTTAATTTTGTTTACAAGTACCTCCCTCATTTTCTTCTCTGTGATAAAGATGAGCACTCAAAGCTCTAAGCCACATAGTCTAGATTACAGGAAGGCTTCTGCTTCTCAGAAAACAATTTGACCATTTAGCTGTAAATTTTGTGCTACGAGTTTCTGAAGTCCAAGCTCAGTATTTTATTTGTGGCTGAGAGGCCAAGAAGGAGCCTTGTGCAGACTTCATCTGACTTCTGTTCTCTGAAGCTGAGGCCAAGGGTTGACCTCCCTCCACTGTTGCTGAGAAGCACCAGGCCTCTGCTTTATATTTAATTAGCAGATTTTCTCCTCTGGGATGGAAAATGATTTAAAATTTTTCAGGTGGGAAAACCAAGGACATTCAAGGTCATATTGTATTGTTTCTCTGGAGTGGATCTTTTCCCAGATGCCTCTCCACTATTTATTTTGGAAAAAACATGAGTTTAGACTATCATTAAGCAAATTGGTATCATTTAAAGGTGAAATAAATATTCTCTTATAAACTGCTCTGGGGAGAGAACAAAGGAAGTGTCACATGATGGTGGTTAACACAAAGGTGCTATTTTTCCTGATGTAAATGGTAGCTGGTAATAAGAAAGGCATTTTGCCCAGACAGCGGGGCATAAGCAATGACAGTATTGTCAAGGTAGGACTTTGAGTGAGCTGTGTGGTTAGACATGAGTCAGTCCTCAAAGCATCAGGCTGCAGTCCATTCCTAACATCACTGCACTTCAACTTCTACCTTTAGAGCAAGGTGATCCTGCATGGCAAATCTGGAATGTAAATGAAAGTGAAGCTCTGTTGGAGAAACCTCACTCCTCTGCAGCCACAGCTGGGCAGCCACCAGAGAGTTTTCAAGCTAGACATGTTTTCCCCCAACATCTGTCAGCTTAGCTAATCAGAGCTCCAAATGAACAGTGTAATACCCGAAATCATTATCTGGGTTTGTGACACGCCCTCCCTCTTCTCCCTGGAGGATTGAGGATTCAAAATGAAAAACAATATTTGTAAGGGATCAGGAGAGGGAGGATTTTCATCTTTATTATTATTGCTACCAGTAATATATTTTCATTAACATGGTTTTAGTAGTATGAAACAAGAGAAATGAATCACAACCCCCTTGAAGTCAACACGTTCCCCAGTTCCTTTTGCATAAGGTACTGTATCTTTGACTCACTCAATCCAAGATAAGCTTATTAATTAAGATTTAGTCTACAGGTGCAGTTTACGCAGATGTAATTTTCTGTTCGGAGCTAACTGAAAACTTGCAGATGGGCTCTGCATTTAGCACTTTTTAACAACGTGCAAAAGATATGGTCTGTGCTCCAGGAAGAAGGAGAGAGTTAATCCACTAATCAAGTCAACAATTAATTTATTGAGTGCCTGCTTGATGCTCAGCTAGGTGCCAGTGTTGTAGGGGATGCATGATGAGAAGAGCCTTTAATGAGGAAACATGACTCACATTATAAGCAGTGTGGCATTATGGACAGAACACAGTATTTGAAATCCAGACAGATCTGATTTAGAAATCCAGTTCCATGGCTTCAAAGTTGTATGACCTTGAAAATTTTATTTCACATTGTAGCCACCTATTTTCTTTTTATTAAAATAGGATATTAGTACCGTTAAGATTGTTGTAAGCATTAGCAATAACTTTGTAGAGCACCTGCCATATTAGAGACACTCCAAATCATTATAATATGGAATATGTGTAATAATTTAGCCATTAATAATACTTATGCAAATTCTCAGAGACGGGAGAGAGAATATTGTGGGCAAATGTTGCATACAACTAAAGCAGCACTTAGAAATTATAGATTCAAATTGCTAGAGGGCCGAAACCGGTTTGGCTCAGTGGATAGAGTGTCGGCCTGGGGACTGAAAGGTCCCAGGTTCGATTCCGCCAAGGGCATGTACATTCTTTGCGGGCATATCCCCAGTAGGGGGTGTGCAGGAGGCGGCTGATCGATGTCTCTGTCTCATCAGTGTTTCTGGCTTTCGATCCCTTTCCCTTCCTCTCTGTGAAAAATCAATAAAATATATTTAAAAAACAAACAAACAAAAACAAATTGCTAGAGGTATCGTAGAAGTTAACTGGTCCAACAACTCATCCTACCAATGCAGAAACAAGGCTCAGATAAATTGACTTGTACAGACTAGTAAATCCAGTGGGAGCAGGGATCAGATTGACCACACATGTGGCTCTGCTTGGGTAGCTGGTGCCATGTGATGTGATGGTTCCAAAATCTGGCAGAGTATTAGGATATTTTGTGAGCTTTAAAGAAAGCAGGCTTTGAAGAGAGTCTGATTCAGAAGGTTTGGGGTGAGGCCCGAAATATGTTTGTTCAGTGAGTTCCTGGTGTGTAGATCCAGCCATTGATGTATCATCAGGAGCACAGATCTGGGAGCTTCAGTCACAGTCCTTCTAGCTTGCTGTGTGACTTGGGAAAGCCAACCTTTTCATTCTTAGTCATCTCATTTGTCTCTTGTTGCATTGGTCGAGATTCTAGTCACTGCCTTCTCTCATCATCACTCCATTATACCACTTTAGCTCAAGCTGAACTGAAGTTTGGACAGGATCTGGCTTGGAGGTAAGAGGAAGGCTAACAAGAGTGGTAGAGGAAAGGTAAAGCTGTGGGATGAGCCTGTCTGCGAGGATGTTTCCTGTTGGGAACAAGAGGGATTCCTGGTCATGTGGCTAAAAGAGGACTTCAGTATGTGTTCAGGATGGCATTGGAATGGGCATTAGGCATCATTTTACAGAGGGACCACTTCCCAAACTGTGTTAGGAGGAACATGAACCTTTAAGATGCTCTGAAAGAGAGCTCTCTTAATAAGTTTGGGAGGTACTATTTACTGTATCACAGTTCAGGAGATTCATAATGCATATTGAGAACTCTGAGGAATCTAATTAACTTACCTTAGTCTGGAATGTTTAAAATGTATTTGATCACAGGGCACTTTAAGAAACACCTATTAACTAACATTGCATGGAACACATTTGGGGAAACACTGTGATAGACAAACAAGGAGTCGTTATAAGTTTTGGACTCAGCTTTAGAGAACTGGGGATGTGATCATTAGAAAGAACACTTAAAAAGAGCAGGAAATGAACTGGGATTTCTCGGCTTAGAGAAGAGAAGCCTTATGCAATACATTTTAGTTATGTGAATTGGTATAATGAGGGATATGATTGATTGTTCTTCATTTTCACTGAGTATCAAGCCAGAAGAAATGGGCTTAATAGTTAGGCCTAGAGATTTAGGAGGGAGAAAACGGAAATCTTTCTGATAAGGGATATAAACTAGAATAGTATAGGGAAAAAATGTGATTTCCAGAGTCTCATCTTTTTATGTAATAAAATCAGGAGTATAGCCTAGGTAACAACTCAAGTACCCAGTATTTTCTTATCTATATTTTCTATTCAGGGATCTGTGCACTTACACCAAAGCCACAGAGCACCCCAGCAATCTAATCAAAGATCCAGCAGCTTGACAGGACTGTAGATTGGGAAAGAACCCAACATCTGTTCCAACTTCCCACCAAAGTAGGAGTATTTTCTGCAACATTCATACCCTGTGGCCTCAGGGTATGCTGGGGACAACTCTAGTACTTAGGAAATCACTACTTTTCTAGTCAGCTCATTTCATTTATGGATGGCTTAAATTATTAGGAAGCTCTGCTTTACCATGAACCAAAATGTGTTTCATTGTTTCTTACACATTTTAGACCTTGTTATTTGTGTTAGAGTTCCACAGATATACTTGTGACTTTTTTTCCTCTGGGATGACTGCAAACAAATATTTTGCCTGCCCTAATCCTTCTCTAAGACAAATCATTTAAGTCCTTTAGCCATCTCTCCTGATGTACAGTCTCTAGAACCTTCACCACTCATCCAGGGAATATGGGGTTGACCATCATGAAGCAGCTGGGTTACCACCTTTTTGGGTTTGGGCAGAGTCTTTCGGCAGAGAGGCCATGTGTGCCAGGCAAGTTCCTGAGATGAGCATTCGGACCAGTCCAGCATGTCTGGAGGGCATTCTGTTCTAAAAAAGAATTGCATTTGGTCAATTTACATGTGGGACGAAGAGGTCCTAAAACAAACCTCACTCAAATGTAAAAAATCCTTGATGAGCACAAGTTTGGCAGGACAGTGGGCTCTTAGGAAAGGACACCATCGGAGGGTGCTAGGAGTTAGCAAGTTACTGAAGTTTCTCTAAGTTACTGAATGCAACAACCAAAGCTGCTTTGTCAGCCATATCAATGGTGTGAAATGTAGAGGTACAAGAGGTCGCATGACAGCTTTCCATAGCGCATCTTTATTGTGGCAGTTACACCATCATTTCTGGGAGCAGGAGAGGTTTCAGGGGGCAGTCTCTCTGGGACGGGATGTGAGGCATTCCTGAGGGAGTGGACAGGGGTGACTCAGTGACTCAAAAAAAATGCTGCTCATGACTACTACTGGGCTCCTCTTTTCCTCAGACCTCCCCAGCCTAGAAATATGAACCAGATTTTGCTCATCTGTTCAATTCTTTCTATTCCAACAAAGAATTAGTTAGATTTTGTTGTTCAGCAATCATGTCATGAGTTAACAAAAATACTTTTTTTCACATAAACTATTACCAAGATCTTCCTCATATTGCAGTCAACTCTTTGAGTTAAATGCAGGATTTTACATTTGGCCCTGCTACATTTTATTTTATTGATATGAATTTATTGATATTTTAAATATAGTTTTTAATAAAGTGCTAGGTATTTTTCTTATCCTGAAGTCATCTTCACTTTTGATAAACATGCCTTCCCATTCTTCTTCATAGCTTTGAAATGTGCCCATCAGAAAAGGATGAGGGAGAGAGAGATTTTTGGTATGCTATTAGAGACTTTTTTTGAGTAATACACCAGCCCTTTAATCCATTCTTTTAATTAAAATCTCCAGCCAGCTATTTATTCACAGAGTAGTTCTATTTTCAAGCATTTGTTGTGTTTCTCCATCTTGTTCACAGGGAAGTCAGGGACTATTGAAATGATTTAGCAAAATCAAGATACATTATGTGATACTTTGATTTTTTTTCTTTCTGTTTGCTATTCATAGGAATTTGGACTTGATGGGAAATCAAATGTATATTTTATCAGACAAAGCCATTGCTGTCTCTTGGTGATATAGATCTTGCCCTCCCAGGCCCAGGCATGCCAAAACGATCATTGTGTGGCAAACAATAGCTGCCTTTCAGAGCACCCAGTTCAAACTCTATAAGTAATTTACAAGTCCTTATTTAGCTTACTTACCTTTTTAGCCTTGTCTTTGAGTTCATCTGGTGTTCAGCTTCTCTTAATAGGCCATGCTTTCTAAACTTCTGCTTCCTGGACACTCTTCATTTTGTTTGATTAGCTCTTACTCATACTTCAGCTTAGATGTAACTTCCTCAAGGAAGCCAACCGTGATCTCCCAAGGCTGGATTAGGTGTCCTTCCTACATTCTCCTTCCATCCTGGGCTTACCTCTGTGGGAGCACCTGTCACTCAGGTGTCCTTGCTTATGGGCTCTTTCTCCCACTTGCCTTTTAACTCCTCGAGAGCATAGCAGGCTCTCAATAATTCAGTTAAAAACTACAGGCCACAGCCTCATAGAATAGTAAGACATATTACAGTATTCTGGAAGATGTCAAGGTTCTTTGTCAATATTTGAAATATGGCTTTGAGTCAATCATCTTTTTAGGCTTCAGTTTATCTGTGGAATGAAGATGATTTCTAAGGCTCTAGGCCAGTGGTTCTCAACCTTTCTAAGGCCACGACCCTTTAATATAGTTCCTCATATTACGGTGACCTCCAACCATAAAATTATTTTCGTTGCTACTTCATAACTGTAATTTTGCTATTGTTATGAATAGTAATGTAAATACCTGGGTTTTCCGATGGTCTTAGGCCACCCTACTAGCGGTTCTCAACCTCTGTGTCAGAACCCACAGGTTGAGAACCGCTACTGTAAAGCCTGAGACCATCGGAAAACACAGATATTTACATTACAATTCATTAACAGTAGCAAAATTACAGTTATGAAGTAGCAACAAAAATAATTTTATGGTTGGGGGTCACCACGATATGAGGAACTATATTAAAGGGTTATGGCATTAGAAAGGTTGAGAACCACTGCTCTAGGCTAATGCAAAGCACATTCTATTGGAAACAGTAGTCATAACCTGGATTTGCAGAGAATCTTGGGAAAAGCATTTAACTCATTCAATTTCTTAGTCTCAGTTTCCTAATTAGATAGAGGCTAAACTCGGAGTAGTGGATACATGTGAAGTTGGAGATGGGCAGAGAGCTGTTGAGCAAGCCACTTTGTGCCTCAGTTTCCTTCTTTACAAATTCCTCAGTACTTGGATGTATCCTGGTGAGGACTAAATGAACTAACCCCAGTAACGAGGGGGTGGGGGAATAAAATATATTGGGTATCAATCCTATGTTAAGTGCATTCAAAATGTCATAGCAGTTAATCCTCCCAACATTTTAAATGATTGGTTTTAGACATTTCCATTTTATAGAAGGAGGATATGGTTCAAGGTCGTACAGTTTGCAAATGGCAGAATTGGCTTCCCAATGTGACTCCAGAGCCCATGCCTGCCTCCTTTCTGACTCTGTTGGCTTCTCCATTGTTCAGCACCCAGCAATGGACCTGGCACGAAAGCTTGCTCTACCTTTCCAGGTCTAAGTTTGGCTGTAGGACCTGCTCCAGCCCCGGGAAGATCTGCAGATGGAACAAGGTCTGGCGGGAGCCTGTGGGAGGGGCTGGTTTGGCTGGCTGAGGCCTTCATGATGTCTCCCTGGAGCCGACCAGGGGAGCAGGCACTAAGGCATCCAGGCAGCATGCACGGTTTATAAAAAGCCATCAGGAGCACCGTCTTGGGACTGCAGTCATTTATTTGCACTTTTCCCTTGTAAAATGTTACTGACTGTTTTACACCAAGGGCAGTTTATCCTGAATGGGATGTACAGGCATTCAATTCACCTCTATTTTTTGCCAACTTTGCTCCCCGCCACCCCTTGCTTCTGAAGTTATATATGGTTCTGAGAGAGGAAGCCATTTTCTATCTGAGAGGGGGGAAAAGAGCTGATGGCTTTAAAGAGAAACCTTCCATCATAGAAAAGAACATTTGGTTGATAAGATAATACCTTTTTTTAAAAAAATGGAATCCTGCTTCAGTGGTGTGACGGTCTTCTTCTAGCACTGACCCCATTTCTGGTCAGAGGCTGAGAACTGTTTAGAGGTGATCCATATCAGTACCTCATAAGGGCAAACTGGAGGGTAGATAGGATCAGCTCCATTTTTCAAGTGGGAAAATTGAAGCTCAAAGAGGTTAAATCACTTGTTTAAGATCAGAATGGAAGGCTTCTGGGGCAAACTGGGGTTAATGGAGAGACAGAGAAAGTGAGCACCTCTGAGCTAGATGCTTCCCCTCTCACAGCCCCCCCTTCCCCCAGGTGTCTTGAGCTTCTCCCCCAGTTTGTGACACCAGCATTGTTGTGCTTGATTTGTACATCAGGAGACTGAGGCTCTGTGACATTAGCTATTGGCTGAAAGTCACACACTCCGATATTGCAAAGTAGGTCTGGAGCCTGAACCTTGAGTCCAGACCCTCCAGCAGCCTTCATTAGTACCCACCACTTGCCTGCCCAGTTTCATAGAGAATCTAAATATAATGGATGACTGCTGCACAATGCCAGGATATTTTAATTTATAGAAAAGAATAATGGGGTTCAGTTGAATGCCCTCTTCTGTATATTCTCTTTGGAATGAGGCTTAGCTTTATTGTCCTTTCACTTCCCGTTCTAGCTAAAGTGATTCCATAATGACATATAAACCCAAACATGAGTAATTGATGGCAGCCTCAGGAGCTTGAGCAGGATAAAACCAGACTGACTAGAATCTCCAGGGTGAAGAATTAACATTTATTCGTTTAGTGAAATAAATTTATGTCCCAATAAAGCCAGTTACGGACTAGACATTGATTTAATGATGTGCTTTTTGTAAAAAGAGCAAATATGAACTCTGGGCCTGGGTTAGATAGTAATTGATATGCCACTTTACTAAGCTGCTTTTTCAGATATGTTCAGAAAAAGTCTATGAAACTTTTTAATCCATGGAATTTGTGTTTAACCCATTCTGTCAATGGGGTTGAAAGTTGAAAGGATATTAGACCAGCATCTCTAAATCATGAACAGTACATTTGTTAATTACTCCCACAAGATCAGAACTCTGAGCTCTCTTGGAAGCTTGAAGAATGAAGATCAGGACAAATGCCACCATAAAAAGAAAGACAAGAAACACCGAATATAGATCTGCATGGTACTCTTTAATCCTTGGGTTCTTGCTCTGGGTCTATAGGAGGATGAGGAGGAGGGCAGAAAGAAAAAGGTCCTTCTTTGCGGTGAAGTGGAGGACAGAGAAGGACATCCTGACTATTATTCCTCAGCTGTTAGCCCACTTCTGCCATTATAAGCCAGGTGTAACCCTGTCTCCCACTGTTGTCTTTGCTTCTCATTAAGAGAACCGAGAAATTGATTTTCTTTGATAATGAAATTCTCAGGGCAAAATTCTCACCTACCTTAAGTCTTTGCTTTTGTGTTTGATATCAAGGAATACATAGGCTCTACTTTCAAAATATCTCCGCATCTGCCCACATCTCACCATTACCACTGCTACTTTCCTAGTTCAGCCACTATCTTCTCTTTGCCTGGGTAACTTCCAAAGGCATCCTAATTGGTCTTCCTGCTTCTAATCTGGATTCTCTCTCCCAACCCCCACATATATATTTACAAACTGTTCACTTTTTTTTTGGTAAGATTAATGTTATTGTAAATGAAGAGTTAAATTTTGGTAGACATTTTCATAAATGAAGAATTCTTGTCATTTGAAAAATCTTTGCCATATGAGTAATCATTCTTTTATGATATGTTACATGCATATTTTATTAAATATACATATTAAAGAACAAGCTTTAAATTTAAAAACTCTAATAAGTGAAATGAAAAACTCATGAGAGGAAATCATCAATATATTTGAACTGGTAGAAGAAAGAATTAAGCAATTTAAAAAGGGATTGATTGAGTTTATGCCATCTGAGGAAAAGAGAGAATAGACATGAAGAAAAATAAACAGAGAAGCAGAAAAATGTCGGTAACCATTAAGCACACAGAATAGACATAATGGAAGTACTAGGAAAGGAAAAGAGAGAGGAAGGAGCAGAAACAATATTCAAGTAAATAATGCCTGGACACTTTCTGAGTTTATTATTCTTAAAAACATTAATCTATGCATATAGAAAGCTCAATAAACTATAAGTAGGATAACCTACTTATAGAGATTCATAAATAAACACATAACAGTAAAAAAAAACCACCCTAAAACAATTACAAATGTAAACTATATATTTTTAATTTTGTGTTTTTCATTTTTATTGAATTTATTAGGGTGACATTGGTTAATAAAATTATATAGGTTTCAGGTATACAATTATATAATACATTATCTGCACATTGTACTGTGTGTTTACCATTCCAACTCAAGTCTCCTTTCATCACTATTTATCCCCCTATACCCTTTTCCTCAGGTAAACACAATGATGTTATCTGTGTCTATGAGTTTTTTGTTGTTTAATCTCTTCACCTTTTCTACCCAGCTCTCTACCCCACCTCTAACAGCATTAGTCTGTTCTTTATGAGTCTATTTCTATTTTGTCAGTTTATTTTGTCCATTAGATTCCACATGTGAGTGAAATAATATGGTACTTAGCTTTCTCTGACTGGATTATTTTATTTAGCATAATGCTCTCCAGGTCTGTCTATGCTGTCACAAAAGGTAAGATTCCCTTCTTTTTTATGGCCGAGTAATATTCCATTGTGTAAATGTAGCACAGCTTTTTTATCCACTAGACCAGCGGTTCTCAACCTGTGGGTCGCGACCCCTCTGAGGGTCGAACAACCCTTTCACAGGATTCGCCTAAGACTATTGGAAAACACCTATTTCCCATGGTCTTAGGAACCAATACACCGCTCCTCGGTGTAGCAAAATGTAGCAATGTAGTTTACTATTGTTATATTAAGACTGTTACCCATGCTATACCATGATTCAAGACAAAATTTCATTTATTTGTAATTAGAAATATTTCACAATATATAATTACATATTGTTTTTGTGATTAATCACTATGCTTTAATTATGTTCAATTTGTAACAATGAAAATACATCCTGCATATCAGATATTTACATTACAGTTCATAACAGTAGCAAAATTACAGTTATGAAGTAGCAACAGAAATAATTTTATGGTTGGGGGTCACCACCACATGAGGAGCTGTCTTAAAAGGTCACGGCATTAGGAAGATTGAGAACCACTGCCCTAGACGGACACTTGGTCTGTTTCCAAATCTTGACTATTGTATATAACACTGCAATGAACATAGGGGTGCATATGTTCTTTTGAGTTAGTGTTTCAGGGTTCTTTGGATATATTTCCAGAAGTGGAATTGCTGGGTCATGTGCTTCTGATATATTGCCTTGAGCAAGGGAAACAAACAAAAAAAGGGACTACATTAAACTGAACTGCACAGCAAAGGAAGCCATCAACAAAATAAAAAGACAACCCACTGAATGTGAGAACATATTTACTATCCAAAGTTAAAAAAAAATGAACAAAACAAAACAAACAAAAAACGGTATACAACTCAACACCAAAAAACCCAAACAATCCAGTTAAAAAATGGGCAAAGGACCTGAATATACACTTCCCCTTAAAGGACATACAGATGGCCAATAGACATATAAAAAGATGCTCAACATCAGTAATCATCAGAGAAATACAAATTAAACCACAATGAGATATCACCTCACACCTACCAGAATGGCTATCCTAATATATATAAAGAGCGAGGTGGCGTCACGACTGAACGAACCAGCGACTAGTCACCATGAAGTGCATGGAGCACCTCTTGGTCCCCTCATTTCCCCAACCCCCGAGCGCTCACCATGAGGCGGGGCTGGCAGCGGGGCGGGACTGGGGACTGTTGAGTGGCAGTGGTAGGCGGCTTGCAGGGTGGCTGTGAGCTTAGTACAGCAGTCACCCAGGAGGCATCGAGTTTCCCAAAGCAGTAGCAGGGGCGCGGGGCGGGGGTGGGGGGGGAGTTTCATGGAGCGTCCAGGGGTGAGCTTCATGGGACTTGGCAAGCTTTGCGGAGCAGTCGAGGGGCGGGGGAAGGCGGGGCATTGTGGAACTGATGAAGCCGGGAGCTTCGCGTAGAGAGTCACAGGATGGCAGAGGCCATGGGACAGAGGCCTCTAGTCACCATTAAATCAACAAGTCCTGATGAGGATGTGGAGACAAGGGAACCCTGTTCTTAATATAGTAAAAGGCAGACCCTGCCTCCTCTCTGCTCCAAACTGTCAGTGGCTGCCCATATCACACCGAGTAAAGAAAAAGTCATTATCATGGCTCACAAAGCCCTGCATAGCCAGCCTCTCCCCCACCCAGCCACCCTTTGACCTCACCCCCTACTATCACATCCCTGGCTCTTTCTGTGGCAGCCTCCCTGGCTTCCTTGCTGTTTTTGGAAGGCAGCAGGCATGTTTCCGCCTTAGTGCTTCTGCTTACATCACTCTTCCCAGGTATCCCTTACCAACTTGCTGTTTTTGCTCACTCTCCCCTTCTCAATTGAAGTCCACTATGACTATGCTATTTAACATTGTAATCCCTCAAAGCCCCTCAAATACTTCTGCCCAAATACCTCTATCTCTGCTTTTAATAGAGCACTTTTGATATGCTATCTAATTTTTTGTTTCCTTTCTGGCTCCTTTATTTGAATGTAAGCTCTGCAGAGGGCTGGAATATGTTTGTTTCTTTACTGATGTAGTCCAAAAGCCTAGGACAGTGCCTGGGTGTTTTGTTTTTATTCTGGGAAGTAAGATATATTGAATTGGATTGAAGCTATACTCTCTAAGTCTATGAAGTTTTGAGATTTTGTGCAAAAGAGTTTCAATTAAATGTAGAGATTGTTATTTGAATGATTATTGTTCAGTCCTGTATTACTGAATCATTAGAAATTTTGAAATTTGAAACTTAAGTGGAACAGCATTAGGAAACCACACCTTCTTGTAATGTCACCATTGACACTGACAAAATATTTCAGCGCTCACTGTGTGCAGAGCAGTGGAAAAAAGCCCCATTAAATATGTGGCACACACATCTGTGCTGTTGTGAGGCCAGATGTCCTAGTTATGGGAATTTTATGTTTCCAGTACTTCTAAAAAGGGGTGTCAGATTCATGCATTTAAATGAACTTTGTGAAAAGTGGCTAGTGAGTGTGAAATGCGGTCAACAGCAAAGAAAGCAAAGTGGTTCAGGCGGAAATATTCTGCAGTACTTGGGATGATTTTTTAAAATTATACTTTATCAGGCGAAAGTAGACCATAGTTGTCATCCTAATTCACATTTGTATGGCACTGTGCAGCCTACAAAGCACTTGCTTATAATAGATCCTCTCAAGTGTATAGTCTCTGGGAAAAGTTTGCCAAAGCCATTGTCTCTCCCAACACAGTCAGAATGTAGATTTCTGTTCTGCAGCCCTGGAGGCAAATGTTCAGTGTTGAGTGGATGAGGAGCTCCCAGAAGGAGCCCACAACTGTGAGGCAGGCAGCCCGGCAGCCACACACCTGGTGCTGCATTGAGAGCACAGACTTCACCACCATGCTGCCTGCTTTTTAATGCAGGTTTGCTTCTAGCTTACTGTGACTCTTGGTGCCTCGGTTTGACCATCTGTAGAATGGGCTCAGTAATAGTAGCTACTGTAGGGCTCCTATAAGAATTAAGTAAGTTTGGGAGCCTCCCATGTATGTCCACTGTTAGTATTAAGAAACGGTAAAAGGGCCTGCTTGTCTCTCATTTCTTCAGTGTGTTTAGAGTACTGGAGAATTTCTCTTTAGAGCCACTCTATTAGGTATATGATTTTAACATTGTTAAAGAACAGAACCTTCTGAAAATCAGGTGAAAAGTGTGGACCCTTTCTTCAGAACAATGGGCATATTCACATGTATATACAATTTTGCCTGCAATTTCATGGAGACCAGATTCCTGAAGTCCAGATTCAGAATCTCTAGGTTAGGGTAGTATGTTTCTAGAGGCTCAGATTAAATTGTCCCTGGTTCGACCAGCACATTCAGTCCCTGATGTCTGTGACCATGCTGGTGTGAGTTATTTGATCTGTCCCATCTAGAACATGCAGCATTGAAAAGGCAGACTGATGTATCTCTCCCCTGAGAGATATGTGAGGATCAACTTGAAGCAGACAGAGGAGACACAGACAATGGAACAGAGACGAGATTTCCTAGTGTAATCACTCTCCTGGGGCACTTCTCATCGCCTTCAATCCAGGGTAAGTCTAATACTCTCTCTCCTTCTGCCTTCTCCTAAGCTCAATCATTTCTCCCTGGAGGCAGCCAACTACTGAGAAACCCCTAGAGGGAGACAGACATCCTAGTGAAAATGAAGAAGGTCTGAGCAGATCCGAGGAGGCACCAGAGAGTGATCTGACAAAGGCAGCTACACCATGGAGGCAGAGCTGTATAATTGGATGCCAATATATGTATTTCAAAACACAATCTCCAGGTATCCCAACTTCCCAGAGAGATGAAAAAGAATCTTTCAGTATGAAAGCTTATTACATCTCAAAGAAAGCATGCTGGTGCTTCCCAAGGACAGAGCAAGGTTGTAGAATGACAAGAACTGCATGACATGGGATGACTTTGGCTTCTTCTTCCATACAGCTAGAGGGGTCTTCAGAATTCTGTTGGGTGTCCCTACTTCTCCCACCGCATCCAAGGATGGGCAGGGTACTCTAATGGTCAGAATTTGGCTTATGAAGGGAGCAGCCCTGTGGTTTGGCTCCAGATCTGTTCTGTGGAGGAAAATGCTGATGCTCCATATTTTATCTGCTGCTAGAAGAGGATAATACAAGGTTTCTTTTTTTTCTTCTCTTGGGGACTTGGGGTGAAGATTAATTAGATGCTACCTATGAAGTGTTTTAAACTCTGGAAGAATAAGGTGCTAAGCATTATTTCTAAAGTTAGCTTCTTTAACCCATTTCATGAAATAGGGATCTCCACTCATTAATTGGAGTCCCAGTAGAAGCCACCTATTCTCCATAGCAAAATGGTTAGTAGGGTGGTGGTGTTAGTGGGGGCTTGATGATAGAAACGGTCATCAATTCAATCTACTCATTTCTGAAGGGAAACCTTTTTATGAACTTTGGTGCTGGCTGAGCAAATCCGAAGTAGTGAGAGCAGATGTGGCCTGGGCCAGAGCAGCAGAGCCCCACTCTGAGACTTCTTGTTCTAGTGGGGGGTGAAAGAGAAGGGGCATCATGATTGAGACCAGGCAGCCTGGAGATAGGAGCTTCTGGCTTTCTTTTTACAAAGAAGAGCAGCAGACAGAATACTTGACCAGGAAAAGTCAACTCTCTCCTTCTTGTTCAGGCAACTGTATTTCATTCATACTATGTCAGTGTGTGGTGAGGCCATGTGAGAAGGGTCTTAGCATGAGTTCCTCCTCAGATGATCTTCCACACTTCCAGAGTGAGGCATAATCACATATGCTCTGAACTTAGGACAAAGTCTTGAATCAAGAATATTTCTTTCATTTATTCATTTAAATATTTACTGGGCATCCACTAGTAGTCATAGTTCTAAGTACTAGGGATACAGCTGTGATTAATATAGTCAAGGTACCTGTTCCTAAGGAACTTGCATTCTAGCAGAAGAGAGTCAGTAAACCAGTGAAACAAATCCTCCTATTTGTCTCCACCAGAATGTAAATTCTACAAGGGCAAGGTTTCCTTTTTAAATCTGTTTTTTTTTTTAATTGCTGTATTCATAGCAAGTAGTTTTGGACCTGATAGCTAGATTTTAGGTACTCAATAAGTATCTGCTGAATAAAATGAAAAAGATAATTTCAGGTAGTGGTAAGTACAATGAAGGACATGAATTGGTATACAGGTGGGAAGTAAAGATGGAGAAATAAGCAAGAGTTGGAAGATGTAAGGTCTTTCAGGCTTCAATAAGAATTTGGATCAGAGCAATGGATTTTAAGCATAGGGAATATGCAATTTTGTTTACATTTTCAGAAGACCACTGGAGCGCTGGAGGAGAAAGATAGTAAGGGGGAGAGACTGGAGTCAGGGAAAATAATTAGGAGCTGATTTGGTGGTTCAGATCAGAGGTAATGATGCCTTGCCTAGGCAGATAGTCATGCATGTGGTGGGAAGTGGTCAGGCTCCAGAGGCATTTTGGAGGTAGAACCAGAAGGGTTTGTTAATGTACACTGTGAAAGGATTCCTCTCATCTAATTCATTGACATGTCTATCACTTTGTTTGTTTGCTTGTTTATTTATTTTTGTGAGAAAAAAGAAAATTTCAATTATACAATACAGTGTTATCAATTATAGTCACCATGTTTTACATTAAATCCTCAGACCTTATTCATCTTGTAGCTGAAAGTTATGAAAGTTTGTATCTTCTACCAATCTCTTCCTATTTCCCCTACCATCAGTACCTGGCAACCACTTTTCTACTCTGTTTCTCTGAGTTTGACTTTTTTTTTTTTTCTCATTAGACTCTATATATAAGTGATACCATGTGATATTTGTCTTCCTCTGTCTGGTTTATTTCACTTAGCATAATACTTACCTAGTTTATCCATGTTGTTGCAAATGACAGGATTTCCTTCTTTCTTGAATTACATACACAAAAACACATACGTGTGTGTGTGTGTGTGTGTATCCTTTTTTAAATCCATTTGCCATTGATAGACATTAAGGTTGTTCCCATATCTTGCCTATTATGAATAATGTTGCTTTGAACTAGGGAGGACAGATACCCTTCCAGATTCTGTTTTCATTTCCTTTGGATATATATTCAGAAGTGGGATTGTTAAGATCATAAGGTAGTTTGGTGTTTATTTTTTGAAGAACCACCATACCATTATTTTTTCTCATTCAAGTATATATTTTATATGATTTTAAAAAGCAAAGAAATGGGAATGCAAAGAGAGGGAGAGAGAGAGAAACATCAATGTGAGAAACATTAACCTGTTGCTTCTCTGATGCGACCCTGCATGTGATTAAACACACAGCCTACGTATGTGCCCTGACTGAGAATCTAACCTGCAACTTTTTGGTTAGAATCTAACCTCCAGTCAACTAAACCAGCCAGCCAGAGCAACCATACTGTTTTATATAGAGGCTGTACCAATTTAATTCCCACCAACAGTGTACAAGGGTTACTTTTTTTCCACTTATCTCGTTGTATTGATAGTAGTCATTCTAACTCCTTGCACTCTAGAATGCAAGGTGTGAAGTGATATCTGCCATCTCATTGTGGTTTTTGATTTATACATTTCTAAATGATGTTGATCATTTTTTTCATGTAGCATTGACTATTTGTATGTCATCTTGGGAAAAATATCTGTTCAGTTCCTCTGCCCAGTTTTTTAAAAAAATATCTATTGTTGAAAATATTACATTTGTCCACTACCCCCCCCCCTTGACCCCTTCTAGCTTGTCTTTCTTCCCCCACCCTATCCCTCACCCCAGGCTTTCACCACACTATTACCTGTGTCCCTGGGTTATACATATTTACATACAAGTTGTTTGATTTCTTCCCATCCACTCTAGCCTTCCCTTTGAGATTTGTCAGTCTGTTCCATACTTCTGTCTCTGGATCTATTTTGTTCACCAGTTTATTTTGTTTATTAGATTATACATATGAATGAGATCATGTGATATTTGACTTTCTTTTACTGGCTCATTTCACTTAGCATAATAATCTCCAGGGCCCTCCATTCTGTCTCAAAGGGTGAGAGGTCCTTGGGTTTTACTACTGCATAGTATTCCATAAATGAACCACAGCTTTTTTATCCACTCATCTACTGATGGACATTTGGGGATATTTCCAGATCTTAGCTATTATAAATTGTGCTGCTATGAACATAATGATGCATATATTCTTTCTGATTGGTGTTTTGGGTTTCTTAGGCTATATCTCTAGAAGTGAGATCACTGGGTCAAATGGCAGTTCCATAGTTAATTTTTTGAGGAAACTCCATACTGTTTTCCGTAATGGCTGCTCCAGCTTTTAATTGGTTTTGGTTTGTTTTTGTTATTGAGTAGTATGAGTTCTTTATATATTTTGGATACTAACCCCTTATCAGATATGTGACTTAAAATATTTTATTTTATTCTATAGGTTGCCTTTTCATTTTGTTGATGATTTCCTTTGTTGATGTAGTTTCACTTGTTGATTATTATTTCTGTTGCCTTTGTTTTTGTCAAATCCAAAAAAAATCACTGTCAAGACTGATGTCAAGGAGACTACATCCTGTGGTTTCAGGTCTTACATTCAACTCTAATCTATTTTGAGTTGACTTTTGTGTATGTTGTAAGGGGTCCAGTTTCATTCTTTTGTTTATGATTGCTCAGTTTTTCAAAACTGTATATTAAAGAAACTATACTTCATTGTATATTCTTGGCTCCTTTGCCATAAATTTATTGACTAAACATATATGGGTTTCTTTCTGGGCTTTCTACCTGGTTTGAAATCAGGAGGTCTGATGCCTCCCGCTTTCTTCTTTTTCTCAAGATTGCTTTAGTTATTTGGGGTCTTTTGAGTTTCTATACAAATTTTAAGAGTTTTTTTTTTTAATTTCTGTGAAAAATGCCATTAGAATTTTGATAGAGATTGTCTGAAATCTGTAGATTGCTTTGGGTAATAATGGATATTTTAACATTATTAATTATTTCAATCGATGAACATAAAATATATTTTCATTTATTTGTATATATTCAATTTATTTTATCAATGTCTTATAGTTTATTGTCCAAATCTTTCACTTCCTTGGTCAAATTTGTTATTAGGTATTTATTATTTTTGCTATAATTATAAGTGGGATTGTTTTCTAATTTCTTTTTCTGATAGTTTATTAATACTGTAAAGAAATGCAACTAATTTTTGTTTGTTAATTTTGTATTCTGCAACTTTATTGAATTTGTTCATTAATTCTAATAGTTATTTTGCTAGAATCTTTATAGTCTTCTATATATAATACCATGTCATCAGCAAATAGAGACAATTTTACTTATTTTTCAGATTGAATGCCTTTTATATGTTTTTCTTGCCAACTTGCTTTGGATAAGACTTCTAGTACTTTGAATAAAAGTGGTGAGAATGGACATTCTTGTCTTATTCTTGATCTGAGAGAAAAGCTTTCAGCTTTTCAATGTTGAATATAATGTTAGTTGTAGATTTCTCATATATGGCCTTATTATATTGAGGTACATTTCCTTTATACCCAGTTTGTTAAGTTATTACCACTGAATTTCTAATTTTGTTAAATAATTTTTCTGTATTCTTTCACAATATATACATATATTAAATCATCACATTATGTATATTATTTATATCCGTCATTTTATTAATGTAGTGTATTATATTAATTGACTCACAGATGCTGAAACTCCTTGCACTCTGGAATAAATTCCACTTAATCATGATATATACTTCTTTTAATGCATTATTGAATTCATTTTGCATTGTTGAGGATTTTTGCATCTATGCTCATCAGGTATGTTGGCCTCTAATTTTTTTTCTTGTGGTGTCCTGGTTTGGTTTTCTTATCTGGATAATGGAGGTTTTGTAAAATGATTTTGGGAATGTTCCTTCCTCTTCTATTTTTTTGTAACAGTTTGGGGAAGATAGGCATTAAATGTCCCAGACCCCTTGTTCCTACTGCCTGCTCGCAGTGGAGGCAGAAGAGGCTCCTGCCACTGCCACTGTATTCGCCAGCTGTGAGCCCAACTTCTGGCTGAGCGAAGCTCCCCCTATGGGAGTGCACTGACCACCAGAGGGCAGCTTCTGCAATGAGAGTCCCTGGTGGTCAGTGTGCATCATAGGGACCAGTCTTTCTGCCATTCTGTTGATTTGCCTATTATTGTGCATCAAATTCATGCAAGGGACTTGGCCCTTGCAGCCCCAGCTTTGTCTGGAAGATCGTCCTGAAGGACATCTGGAAGGATGTCCAGAAGCTCATTCAGTTGTCTGGCCTAATTAGCATATTATGCTTTCATTATTCTAGATTTGTGTGGTATCAGTTGTACTGTCTCCTCTTTCAATTTACGTAATTTTATTCCTTTAAGTTCACTTTCTTTTTTCTTGGTAATTACAAGACAATGTTTATCTATTTTGCTTATATTTCAAAAAACCAGCTCTTAGTTTCACTCATTTTTTCCCTTAGAAATTTTTAAATTTAAAGGATCTTAGAGATATCTAAACCAAAGGGTTTAACTTTCTCTGCTTTTAAAAGACAAGGAATATTTTCTTTAAGTGGAAACTTGTAAAAAAGCCCAATATGTAAGAAATTTATTTATTCTCTTGAATCCAGGTCCAGGTCTTCTATATTTGCCTGCCCTTTTTCATGCCTGTCCTGATGTGTGCACAAAGGCAATAATGATGTCTGACTCCAACCCATTGAGGGATTGATATCAGAAATTGCTCAGATATAGATTCACTCATTTGACTTAATATTTCATTATCTATAAAACAGGAGCTAAGCACAGTAGGACATTAGTAAGCCCCAGATTTGGATGGATGGAGGAAAAGAGGTTGGATCCTGAGTGTGGGGAATGGAACAAGGTCTGGGGAAAAGCCTCAACAGGAGGGGAGGGCCTTGGATGGCAGTCTTGCTGACGCCTATTCTATTTGTATTGCATAGTCATTTGTGCTTTGTAGCTTTGCCCCCCTCATCATCTTCAGGACACTTTCTACCTTAACTTCCTGTTGGTTTTAGTAAATTTTGCTGAGACACAATATCTTCCTCTGTTTCTGGGCAATATTTTATGTTGCTGTTAGTGGCAGATCATTCAGAAAGGCTGGACTCCTTCCAGATGAGACATTCATAAGGGCCAACTAGACCCCTCCACTCTGCTACCCTCTTATCCTTCAGCTACTGAGATAATCCAGAGGACTAATGACAAGAACAAATAATGATTCTTTTATATGGTTAACTGTAAACCTCCAGGGACATCTCAGGCCCTGCCAGATGGCTTTGCACATTATGAGTAGGAGACAGTTCTTCTCCAGGAAATGATTGGCAACCAGGTGGTCGCCTCAAACTCCTGTGACACATTCCATGAGAGATGATGAAAGCTACAGGTATTTCCCTCAGTGTATGCATGGCCACCAAAATTGTGTACTATTTTAAAAAGCTAATGGGATCCTTACGTCCCATCTCTAGAACCTCCAGGGGTACATGGAGGTCAGGTTAAGAATCCCTAAAGGAAGTTGGACCTTAGAGGTCATCACTGCCTTAGAGGCAGCCACTGGTGATGGCTGCTGACTTAGCCCAATGGTCGGCAAACTCATTAGTCAACAGAGCCACAGTTTGCTAACCACTGACCTAGCCTATCAAAACCCCACAAACCAAATTGACATAGACCACAAAAAAACATAACAAAAACAAACAAACAAACAAACAAAAAAACAATTAAAAATGGAGAAGTCCTTTACTTCTTCCTTGAACTTTAGGTTTCTCAACCAGAAAATGAGAATAATAATAACACCCCCTAATTAGCTAAAGGGTTATTATGGGCATCAAATTATTTTTAAAGTGTTATATATTACTGAAGAGTCAAGCATCCAAATGCATTTGTGCTCAGCTGGGGACTAAGCAAATTACATAAATCTGTTGATTAAGGCCAGATGTAAAATAATAGAGAATAGTGAGGCCTCCAGCACATTGAGACATGCATTCTGTAAAATTCAAATTTTATAAAACCATGTAGAGCCTGACAAAATATCTGTGGGCTAGATTTGACTTTAGCCATAAGTTTTAGATTTCTGAAAAATGTAAGGTAGGGCAGTTTATCAACTGTTTTGTAGGAAGTCCAGGTGGGATAACCAAGGCTTACTAGTATTTTTATGTTTCCAATATAGTGATGATTTAGTGTAGTTTGAAGAGGCTTCTTCTTCAAATATCTGCCTACTGGACTTCCAGAAACTGAAATCCTAACCATTGGGGTATTGGGAGTTGGGGAGGGGAGAAAGAGTGTTGATTAAGGGATTAATGGTTCTTATTAAGATGTAAATATGTTATCTGCTATGGAAAACCTATTGATTCTGTTTGTCTATTAACATTTAAGCATTTTAAGTGTCAATAGTAGCAAAAACCTTGGTAAACTATAATTATACCTTTTAGTGTTAATATTGCTATTTGACTACCTACTATATGTAGGTACCTTTCTAGGAGCTAGAATTACATATATAAATACAACTTGATCTTGTCTTCAGAGGTGTTTGACTACAAGGGCCAAGATGATGCCTTTTTGTTCACCACTGGATACCTGGCACCTCACAGTACCAGGGACATAGTGGGAACGTAATAAACATATGGGAGACAGGTACCACCACAACCCCTGGCATGCATGACAAATGCTTAAAGTAAGGTGTAGCCGGACTATGAATGAGTTTATCAAATTAGTTCTAGAAGGGAGAAGAGATTGGGGAGATGGACACTGATGAAGAGAGAGTGAGGGGTTAGGGATTGATAAGGAAAGAGGGGATCTGCTGGGTTTGGGAAGCTTGGGTGGTAGAATCCCCAGGGGAGAAGAATATTAGTGAGCAGGGGGAGCTGGGAGAGAGCTGGAACCGGAAAAATCAAAAGGTCCTTCTAGGCAAGCGAAGAGCCACAGAGACCAGGAGATCCAGGTGGTACTGACTCTGATGCCTGTAGTGGGCCTCATGAAAATATTCCTGTGCATGAATTACAGGCCTTTTCCCAAGTCCAGGGTTCTGTCATTCTTTCCTGGCACCAGGTGAAAAGGGCTTTCTCACAATCCTTTCAACTACTAAGTGATAATTTTGATAATTGCAAGGTTTTATGTTGGTAATTCACTTCTGATAACAGAGCTGCTAATTGCAGCTCTTATCAATGGCCGTTTAGGGCAAGACAGTTTGAAGTGAAAACAATGCTTTCAGGTGTAACTTGGATTCTTTCCATTGTTTGGCAACTTGACTTAGTTCAAAGTCAGAACATCCTGTTGGAGTCTGGAGGCTAGGATTTAAACTTGACTCATATCCATTAGCAACATTCGTGGTTTTTCCTGGTTTCCACAATCTGATCTGCAACATTTCAGGGTTGCCTTCTGCCATTCCAAAATGCAGTACAACACTCAGAGTATTTGAAGTTACTGAACATGTCCAGTGTCTTTATACTTGGAACTACTGAAGGATTCCACTTCTTCCTTAGTCTCCAAAAGCTCTGATTTGCTCATTTTAAAGATGGGGGAAATCATATCTAACTTGTGAATTGCTGTAAAGAAATGTGATGTAGTTGAAAGAGTGTGGATTTTGGAGTCAGATGGAGGAAAGTTTTAATTTTTTCTCCCCCATTTACACATTACTGTGTGGTCTTGGGTTATTTGTAAGTCTCAGATTCCTCAACTGGTAAAATGCATATACTAGTAATCATACTGATCTTCATTAAGCACACAGAAGACAAGTTTACATGGGAGAACTCTCCCTCACTTCCTGCCTCATTGATAAGGCTCATCCTTAAAGTTTTAGCTTCCTTGCTGGCATGTAATGAAGGTTCAATATGGAGTTTTATTCTTTCACCTTCCCTGGGCTTCCAGAATACTTATCCACTAGGCAGTTCTACTTTTGTCAGCCTACTCTTATATTACCCTTATAATACCACTTGTCCCTCATTCCACTTCCCCAAAAGGTTGGCCTCAATTAGGTATTGGGAGAAAGCAATCTGATTAAATTGATTCATATCAATGTGCTAATGAATGATCCATCGTTAAGCTTTACAGGAATCATTTGCATTTTCTATCATAATTCCAAATCAGTGGCAGGATTTCTGGCTAGAGGGCAAAGGATAGAATTTCAAGCATTATAAAGAAGGCAATGGTGTTAAGGTTGGAAAAGTAGGATGTTGCTAGGATTGGTCAGTTATACCCCTTGCCTGAAGTGCCTTCACGTAAAGCTGTCACTTGGCAGTGCATGAACCAAGAACACAGCTATTTGAGAGCTACATCTAGAGGGAGATGCTATCTAGTTATATACACCAAAATAGTGTTTCTTCAAAGACCTGAAGGATTAAGATCTGGTTCGCTGTTAAAATTATTGTTTAGAATTTGCATGGCCTATTTTATTTTCAGAGTTCTTTTTATTCATTAATTAGTTATTCATTTATTTAATGCAGATCTTAATTGTGTGCTTATTCCATCTTGCAAAGGTAGAATTATTCAGAAGAACATTTAAAAGAAATTAACAGTATGACAGGGCTTATAATTGTGCTTTAATCTTAAATTAATATCCCTCCTGTTTTTATGTTACCAGGACAATTATCCTGAAAGAAACCAGAAGCAGGAAATTATGTATTGCCCTATATATGGCATTCCCTCCCGGAGAGCACACCATTTATCACGGCTTTTTAATCTCCTCCATGTGCAATAGAAGATAAAACATTTCAACAATATTTCAGTGTTTGGAGAAGATTAAATCCCTGCAAAGATTTTGTTTGTTTCGCCCAGTTTCTGTATTGTATCTAATTGGGTCAGAGTTTGGGTGGGTTTGGAAACACCTTCAGGAAGGTGGCTGTTTATTTGGAGTTTCTGGCCACCCTCTGAAAAAGTCACATAAGTAACCCTAGCAGGAAAAGCTGAAAACTTGCAGGTTTCTCTCAATATTTCCTTCTCACAGCACTTCCTCTTTTTCAGTGCTAGCAGAATGAACGTGCCTGGTGACGTTCGCTGATTTAAGAGTAAAGAGGACAAAGCCAGCGCTCAGATCCTGGTTCTGACCATGAATTTCTTTTTTTATTAGAAGTGCTGCCCTTGCCTTGTCTGCCCTTAGGGGAGGCCTGAGAAAGATGCTTTGAGATCCTGGATAACAGCCTAAGGGTTTTTTAGAGAAACTGAACCAATACAGTAAAATAATATGACCTACTTCTACATATTGGCTTATATGATTATTGGGCTGTTGAGTCCAAACAAAATCTGTAGGGAAGGCAGGAAATTCAGGTAAGAGTTGATGTTGTAGTCTTCAGTCTGAAGATTAGAAATTCAGGCAGAATTTCTATGTTATAGTCTAGAGGCAGAATTCCTTCTTTTTTGGGAATCCTTACGTCTTTGCTCTTAAGTCCTTCAATATATTGGATGAGGCCCACCCAGATTATGGAGAGTAATCTGCTTTACCTGAATCAACTGATTGTAAATGTTACTCACCTCTAAAAAATACCTTCCCAGTAACAATTAGACTGGTGTTTGAGCTAATGACTAGGCACCATAGCCTAGCTAAGTTGACATGTAAAGTTGACCATTATAGAAACCAAGGGTCATGTTGACAGGGGAGTCTGTAGTGCCTTCTTCACATGAGAGGCAGTGAACTCTGGAGCTGCCTCTCGCCCTGACCATGCCTAGTAGGCTTGCCCAGTTGGCAGCTTCCTCTATCTATCAGAGTCCCTCTTTTGGAGAAAAGCTAAGTGTTGTCCTTGCAGAATGACCATGGTTTCTTTCTGTGCTCCTTCTCCTTTTTCCTGTCTCAAGTCTCCTCATTCCCTTGCAGGAGCACAGGCCCTCTTCCACAATAGAATTTTTAAAAAGCAAACTATTTCATAAACATGTAATGTACATACAGAAAAGTGCACATATCATAAGACGACAGTTTGATGGATTTTTACCAAGTGAGCCTTTTAATGTAATGGGTCCCAGAGCAAGAAGCAAAGGCCTCCCTCATGTCGACACCCCTGTCACTATTCCCTAGCTCAAAGGGGTTGCCTCTATCCTTACTTCTAGCACCACATATTAGTTTTTCCTTTATGTACTGGAACAACCGGTGTCTTCTTTTATCACAGCATCACTTTGTGTAGAAAAATCTGATGGGAAATACTTTGAATGGCTCTGCCCCCTTCTTCCCACTACCCTTGCAATCACAAACATGGCTGGTTCATTACACATGGGACATTGTGCCAGAGCCTGTGGGCACACACAGTTGCCCAAGAGATGTTACAGAACAGCAACCTGGAGCCTCTGTGGGGAAACTAAGAAGGGATCTCAGAACTGGCTTGAGCCCCTAGTATCCTCTCACTGGGACCTGTGACAGCAGCACTTCTGATTTGCCCTGTGGAGAAATGGCACTTTCTTGAAAATTTCCTTCCTGGCAGAACCCAGGCTGGAACATCTGTCATTCAGGACCCACCTGTTCTCTGTGATTTTCTGATGAACTAATTGCTGATAAGCTCTGTGGTTTATAAGAATTTATTGCACTACCCCTCTGATAAGATGTTCATATCTTAATAATGCCATAAAGCACCAAACAGTTGTGCCTCAGTGGAGCAACCCATGGGATTTATTTGCTACTGTCTTCTTCAGTGGCTTCTTTCCCCTAGAGACCCTTAAATAGGATGTTAACCAAGATTGGACCCTCATGCTCCTCTCTTTATTACCTTGCTCTTGATCATAGTTACCAGTTCTTGCCACACCTCTAAGCACCCTTGGCATCTCCCCAGACCCCAGCCTGTGTTTCCACTGCCCACTGAACCATTTCCTCCTGGGGATCTTGCCCATGCCTCAGACTCCTGCTCCTAAAAGGCCTCGCTCCCTCCCTCACCATTACCATGCTATTCTCCTTGCCCAACTCTCCACAGCTCACTGATCTTCTTCATTCTGTCTGCAAGGTGCCCATGTGCCTGTGATGCTTTTTCAGTTCCCCTGCCACCACCCTCATTCTCTCCCTTTTTACTTATGTGTGGCTTATTAAAAATGTTGCCCTTCCTGCCTCATCACTCTCTATCCCTCTATTCCCTAGATCATCATCAGGTATGTTTTTCAGTCAGCCTTTGATAGCTGCTCAGTGCCTCTGGGACAAAGTCCCACTTATTGGTTGACATCCTAGTCTTCCATGACCTGTCCCCAGAAACTCATCTCAGCCAAGACCCAGTGATTTACCCAGGTGTCTTCAGCCACAGCTCAGCCCTTCCCACTCCTACTGCTTTTGTTGCTGCTGCTGCTGTGGGACATAATACTTTAGCACTGGATGGCTGAGCAGGATCATAGAGATCAAGCCCTTGATCTCACGGGCTACCCGGGCACCTCCTGCACACTGCACAGTCCCTTGGTTTGGAACGTCTTTCCTAAAGATCCCAGCAGAAAGTGATCTTTCCCTTCCTGAACTTCACTACACTTAAGATCTGTGTGACTCTTGTCTTGTGTTAGAATTAATTTTAGGGAAAAACCAAGATGGTGGCCTAGGTGAACACCTAAACTGCTGCCTCACAAAACAATTTCAAAACTACAGCTAAAAGACAGAATGGACACCATCCAGAAGCACAGGAAAGCTGTCTGAGTGGAAATTCTACAACTAGAAGGAAAGAGAGGTGCTCATGGAGACTCAGAGAAGCTGCAAAAAGCTGAGTTACAGAGATATGCACGTGGAGAGGACAGGTGGCAGAGTGCCTGGCTGGTTACCTTTAGTGGGAGGGAGATGGAAACTCCCCACTGCACTGAACCCCAGTTCTGGGCTAGACTCATACAGGGAGTCTGGACTGTCGGGAAAAGGGAGGAGTGCATGGAAACTTAGGAGAACCGCAAAAGGCAGAAGTCTGGAGGAGTGCACACCAGTGTGCACAGAGAGGACTGATTGCTGATTGTGCTGCTGACTTTCTTTAGCAGGAGGAAGATGGAACCTCCTGACTGCACTAAATTCCAGTTCTGACTTCACTGAACCCTAGTTTCAGGCGAGACCCTGGGGACCCAGACTTATTTGGGGGGAGCTGCGAAAGCAGAGGTCTAGAGGCGCATGAGTGCATGCAGAGAGGGCTGCAGCAATTACCGAGGTACAGTGAGACCCAGGAGCCTCATAGAGCAGGGCTGACAGGAAGCAAAGACTGTCTGCTGAACCCTGAGACTCCACCCCATCCAAGCTGAACACAGAGGCTTTTGCAGTTTTGCAAGTCTTTGTCTCATAAGGCTGACTCCAGCACAGAACTTCTCCCGGCATGGACAGAGCTGATCCTCATAGCCAGTTGGCCTGGAGGTCAATTCCCCCCAGTGATACCAACAACAATTAAGACTTAACTACAACATGGCTATACACACAGTCCACAAAGAGGTGCACCAAGAGTGTCCACCTCAGGTAACTGGGGAGGTGGAACTACTGGGCCATATAGTACAACTAGCACACAAAGCTATTCTACCAACTCAGGGAAGCAGCGAAAATGTGGAGACAAAGGAACAGATCACAAACAAAAGAAAGGAGGAAAACAAATGACTGGATATAGAGTTCAAAACCTAGATTATAAGGTTTTTCAATAATTTCCTAGAAAAGGTCTATGAATTTAATGAGACCCTCAAGGATATGAAAAAGGATCAACTAGAAATTAAAACATTCACTAACAGAAATAAAAATATTATACAGAGACCTAACAGCAGACTAGAGGAATGCTAGAATCAAGTCAAAGATTTGAAATACAATGAAGCAGAAAACACTCAACTGGAAAAGCAAAAAGCAAAAAGAATCCAAAAATTTAAAGATAGTATAAGGAGCTTCTTGAACAACTTCAAGCATACCAACATCAGAATTATGGGGATGCCAGAAAAAGAGAGAGAGCAAGATACTGAAAACCTATTTGAAGAAATAATGACTGAAAACTTCCCCCACATCGTAAAAGAAATACTTACAAGTCCAGGAAGTGCACAGAACCCCAAACAAAAGGAATGATAAGTTTTGGAATGGTAAGTTTTAGTCTTATACTTGGATACACAAAATACATTAATGATATTAATTTCACCTATTTTTTTAGTCTTTTTAATGTGGTAACACAAAATTAAAGCACTTGTGGCTCACATCAAACCTTTATTGGAGTGTGCTAGCCAAGAGTGTATTGCCTGGCACATCTATTGAACAAATGAACGGTAGATAGATGTGTAGTGTAGGGTAGGTGAACCAGTTTCCCACCTCAGCCTCAGCTAATGTTGCTTTAGGTGCCAGTTTTGCTCCAGGTGTGACCACCTGGCTTTTTCATGCCGAGTACCCTGTGCTGTGTAGCCTTGCTCTCAGTGATCTGTGGGCCTGCATCCTCAAGGGATGGAGTAATTTGGGGTGGAGGACTGCCTTAAGACCATGAACCCAGTCCTGCAAGGCACATTGTGCATATTCTAGGAAGAAAATATTAACCTGACATCCTGAATTGGGAATAAGACAGATAGATACTCATTTTGAACACTATAACACTCTGATATCTCTGGGGCATTCATTCTCGGTAACAGTTGCTGAAAACACTTTTACTGGAAATTTCTCATTTTACTGTATCTTGATACTATAAACAAGCAAGAAATATTGATTGATTTGGGAATTTTCCAAGGCTCTATAACCCTGAAGAACAAAGAACCCATTTTTTAAAGAGTAACTAGCTTTCCTTTGTGTGTAGAACTTGGACTTTTCTCCTCATCCTGTTCTTTGTGGACTGATTGTAAAACCAAGTTTTGAAGGTGGTTTAATAGAACATGCTTATCACTGATTAGTCTTTGATCTTTAATTTTTTGAAGATTTATTACTCTTTGCTTGGAACAGACATCAGTATAGTGAAAACACAGTCTCCTAAGGTGCAAAAGCTTTAGTTGGGCACAGAAATTCTTGAGTCTGGCTGACATTTTGAAAGCCATTTTCTTAGACCATAACAGATGAAGGTTCTCATTTACATAATGCTTTTATAATTTTCAAAGTTGGCCAGACACAGTATCTCATTTGATCTTTATGTTTATTTGGTACATTAAAATTCTTTTTGTTGATAATATTACAGTGGTACCTCGAGATACGGGTTTTAATTTGTTCCGTAACCTTGAGGCGTGGGAAACTATGAGACCCTCGAATTGTGGTAAACTGGTGGGTCGTGTGCAGCCGGCTGATCCTCGCGATTACTCCTATCTCAACTGTTGCTCGTATTTCAAAGCAAAAATCACTCGCTCGATGGCTCGTATCTCAATCTCGTATGTTAGGGCACTCGTATCTCGAGGTACCACTGTATAGATGTCTCCCATCCACCTCCATTACCTCCCTCCATTCAGCCCCTACCAATCACCCTCGGTCTTCACTACTCTATTGTTCGTGTCCCTGGGCTATGCATATAAGTTCTTTCGTTATCTCTCCTCATTCCCCCCACTCCCACATGAAGGTATGAGTCTGTTCCATGCCTCCATGCTTTGAATCTTTTTGGTCAATTTGTTTTCTCATTAGATTTCACAAATAAGTGAAATGATGTGCTATTTGTCTTTTTCAGATTGGCTTATTTCACTTAGCAAAATAGTATCCAGGTCCGTACATGCTGTCCCAAAGGGTAAGATATCTTTCTTTTTTTATAGCTGCATAGTATTCCAGTGTGTAAATGTCTCACAGGTTTTTTTATCCACTCATCTACCGATGAGCACTTGTGCTCTTTCCAGATCTTAGCTCTTGTAAATAAAACTGCTATGATCATAGAGGGGTGCATATATTCTTTCTGATTGGTGTTCCAGGATTTTTAGGATATATTCCCAGAAGTGGGATCACTAGGTAAAATGGCAGTTACATTTTTAATTTGTTGAGGAAATTCTATACTCTTTTCCATAGTGACTATACTAACCTTTATTCCCACCATCAGTGAACTAGTGTTCCTTTTTCTTCACATCCTCAACAGCACTTGTCATTTATTGATGGTAGCATTCTGACAGATCTGAGGTGATACCTCATTGTCATTTTCATTTCCATCTCTTTGATGATCAGTGACTTTGAGCATTTTTTTATATGTCTCTTGGCCATTGGTATGTCTTCTTTGGAGAAGTGTCTATTTAGGTCCTCTGCCCATTTTTTCATTGGATTGATGGGCTTCCTTTTGTTGAGTTGTATGAGTATTTTACGTATTTTTGGAGATTAACCTCTTATCAGATATATCATTTGCAAATATGTTCTTCCATATAGTGGATCCCTTTGCATTTTGATTGTGGTTTCTTTTGCTGTGTAGAAGTTTTTTATTTTGATATAGTCTCATTAGTTGATTTTTTCCTTTGTTTCTCTTGCCATAGGAGATATATTGGCAAAAATTCTACTATGTGAGATGTCTGAGATTTTACTGCCCATGTTTTCTTCTAGGATTCTTATGGTTTCATGACTTACATTTTAGATCTTTATTCATTTTGTTTTTTTCTTGTTTATGGTGTAAATTGGTGATCTAATTTTATCTTTTTATGTGTCTGTCCAGTTTTCCCAACACCATTTGTTGAAGAGACTATTTATATTCCATTGTATGTTCTTGCCTCCTTTGTCAAATATTAACTGAGTGTAATGTTTTAGGTTGATCTCTGGGATATCTGTTCTGTTCCATTGATCTATATGTCTGTTCTTGTGCTAGTGCCAGGCTGTTTTGTTTATATTGGCTTTGTAGTATAGTATATTTTGAAATATGGTATTGTGATCCCTCTAACTTTGTTCTTCTTTCTCAGGATTGCTGCAGCTATTTGGGGTCTTTTATGGTTTCGTATACATTTATGAAATATATGCTCAAGTTCTGTGAAGTATGCTGTTGGTATTTTAATGAGGATTTCATTCAATCTGTAGATTGCTTTGAGTAGTATAGACCTTTTAATGATGTTAATTCTTCCAATTCATTGAACATGGTATATTCTTCCATTTGTTTGTATCTTCAGTTTTTTTTTCAAATGTCTTTTAGTTTTCTAAGTACATGTCTTTTACCTCTTTAATTAAGTTTACTCTTAGGTATTTTATTTTTTGTTGTTACATGGTAAATGGGATTATTAAGTTTCTCTTTTTGAGAGTTCATTATTGGTGTATAAAAATTGCAGCAATTTCTGTATGTTAATGTTGTATCCTGCTACCTTGCCAAATTCATTTATTAAGTCTGGTAGTTTTCTGGTAGAGTCTTTAGGATTTTCTGTGTACAAAATCACACAGAAAATCTTTCTGTTCTTAAGGGAAATGGTTTTAGTTTTTGCCTACTGAGTATGATGTTGGCTGTAGGTTTGTCATATATGATTTTCTGTTATGTTGAGGTTTGATCCCTCTATTCCCACTTTGCTGAGAGTTTTTATCAAAAAAAGATGCAGGATTTTGTCAAATGCTTTTTCTGTATTTATTGATATGATCATCTGATTTTAATCTTCAATGTGTTTATGTGATGTATCACATTTATTGATTTACAAATATTGTACTTGCCTTGCATTCCCGGAATAAAACCCCCTTGATAAAGGTGTATGATATTTTAAAATATATTGCTGGATCTGATTTGCTAATATTTTGTTGAGGTTTTAGCATCTATGTTCATCATAGATGACCTGTAGTTTTCTTTCTTTGTAGTGTTTTTATCTGGTTTTGGAATTAGGGATGCTGGCTTTGTAAAAGGAGCTTGGAAGTATTCCTTCCTCTTGAATTTTTTGAAATACTTTGAGGAGAATAGGTGTTAGTTCTTCTTTGAATGTTTGGTAAAATTCTCCTGTAAATCCATCTGGTCCAGGACTTTTGTATGCTGAGAGCCTCTAAATTACTTCTTCAATTTTATCAATTGTTATTGTCCTGTTTGAGATTTCTGATTTTTACTGATTGACTTTTGGAAGAATGTATGTTTCTAGGAATTTGTCCATTTCACCCAGGTTGTCTAGTTTGTTGACATATAATTGTTCAGAGTATTTGCTTACTATCCTTTGTATTTCTGCAGCATCCTTTGTTATATTGCCTATTTCATTTCGGATTTTATTTATTTGGGTCTTCTCTATTTGTTTCTTGATGAGTCTGGCTAAGGGTTCATCAACCTTGTTTATCTTTTCAAAGAACCAGCTCTTGGATTCATTGATCTTTTATACTGGTTTTTAGTCTCTATGTCATTTATTTACACTTTGATCTTTATTATTTCCTTTCTTCTACTTCTTTGGGCTTTTCTTGCTGTTTTCTTTCCAATTCGTTTAGTTGTAGGGTTAGATAGTTCATTAGTGCTTTTTCTTATTTTGTGAGGTAGGCCGGTAATGCTATGAACCTCCCTCTCAGGATTGCTTTCACTGTGCGCATAGATTTTGAGTGTTTTTTTTCCAGGGAGTTTTTAATTTCTTGCTTGATATCATTAGTAATCCACTAATTATTTAATAACATGTTGGTTAGCCTCCATGTGTTTGAGTGTTTTTGAGTTTTTGTATTGTATTGATTTCTAACTTCATGTCACTGTGATCTGAGATGCTTTGTATGATATCAATCTTTGTGAACTTATAGAAACTTGTTTTGTGCCCTAAAATGTCATCTGTCTTTGAGAATGCTCCATGTGTGTTTGAGAATATATATTGCTTTGGAGGAAAATATCAGTTAGATACACTTGATCTAGTGTGTCTAAAGCTTCTGTTTCCTTGTTGATTTTTTTTTGTCTGGAAGATCTATCTAGTGATGTTAGTTGGGTGTTAGAGTCCCTTACTATGACTGTATTATTGTCAGTCTCTCCCTTAAAGTTCATCAAGAGTTTAAAAAAAAAACATATTTGGGTGCTCCTATGTTGGGTGCGCATATATATATTCCTTGTATTCAAATATATATATATATATTCCTTGTATATATATATATATATATATATATATATATATATATCCATTCTATATTTATAGAGTGGCTTTCTTTGTCTTTTTGTTATGGTCTTTTTAAAAGATCTATTTTATCATATACGAGTATTGCTATCCCAGCTTTTTTTTTCTTTTCCATTTGCATGGAATTCTCCCTCCGGCCACCCCACTCCATCTTTTTACTTTCAGTCTGTGTGTATCTTTTGTCCTGAGTTGGGTCTCTTGTAGACAGCATATATGAGTCATGTTTTCTTATCCATTTAGTCATCCTATGTCTTTTGATTGGAGCATTTACATTTAAGGTTATCACTGATAGGTATTTATTGACACTTTTATTTTGTTTATGCCTAAATCTCTCTCTTCTTTTTAAAGCAGTCCCTTTAACAATTCTTGCATTGCTGACTTGGTGATAATGTACTACTTTAATCTTTTTGTTTGTTTGTTTTTTTGTCTGAAAAAAACCATCAATTTTAAAGATCACCATGCTGGATATAGTAGTCTTGGATTCAGGCCTTTGCTTTTCCTTACTTTGAATACTTCATGTCATTCCTTTCTATCCTGAAGTGTTTCTATTGAGAAGTTAGCTGATATTCTAACGGGAACTCCTTTATAGATAATTTTCTGTTTCTCTCTTGCTGTCTTTAAGATTCTTTCCTTGTCTTCAACATTTGCCATTTTAATTATGATGTGTCTAGGTGTGCATCTCTTTGGGTTCATCTTGATTGGGATTCTCTGTCCCTCCTGAACTTGTATGACTTTTTCCTCCACCAGGTTAGGGAAGTTTTCTCTCATTATTTCTTCAAACAGGTTCTCCTGTTCCTTGCTCACATTTTTCCCCTTCTGGTATTCCTATAATGCAAATGTTGTTACATGTAAAGAGATTATTGATAGGTTACATATTTACTGCCATTTTATTCTTTTAACTATATTCTTCTTTGTTTTCTTCTACTCTTTACCCTTCCTTCCTTCCTTCCTCTCCTCCTCTTCCTTCCCCTCCTCCTTTTCTTCTTCTTCTTAGTTATATATTTTACTGATTTTTTACAGAAAGGAAGGGACAGGGAGAGAGAGTTAGAAACTCGATGAGAGAGAAACATCAATCAACTGTCTCCTGCATACTCCCTACTGGGTATATGCCCACAACCAAGGTACATGCCCTTGACCAGAATTGAACTTGGGACCCTTGAGTCCACAGGCCAACGCTCTATCCATGAGCCAAACTTGCCAGGGCTCCTCCTCCTCTTTTTCTCCTCCTCCTCCTCCTCCTCCTCCTCCTCCTCCTCCTCCTCCTCCTCCCTCCCTCCCTCCTTCTCCACCCCTCCTTCTTCCTCCCTCCTCCTCCTCCCTCCTTCCTCCCTCCTCCTTCCTCCTTCCTCCTTCCTCCTTCCTCCTTCCTTCATTTCTGAGTTCTTGTGATGCTGGTTTGGTGATAACAAACTCCTGTAGTTTTTTTCTTGTCTGGGAAGCTTCTTATTTCTCCTTCAATTTTAAATAATAGCATTTCTGGGTAAAGTACTCTTGGTTGTAAGTCATTGATTTTCATCACTTTGAATATTTCATGCCAATCTCTTCTGGCCTGAAATGATTCTGTTTAGAAATCAGCTGGAAGTCTTATGGGAGCTACCTTATAGTTAACTAACTGACTGTTTTTTTCTGTTTTGGGCAGCTTTTAAGATTTTCTGTCTTTAACCTTTGCCATTTTAATTATAATGTGTCTTGGTGTGGGCCTCTTTGGGTCTATCTTGTTTGGGACTCTCTGCATTTCCTGGACTGGGTCTTTTTCTTTCACCAGGTTAGGGAAGTTTTCTGTCATTATTTCTTCAAATAGGTTTTTTATCCCTTGGTGTCTCTCTTCTCCTTTTGGTACCCCTATAATACAAATGGTGTTATGCTTCATATTCTTTCAAATGTCCCTTAAACTATCTTAATTTTTAAAAATTATTATTTTTTCTTCTAGCAACTCTGATTGGGTATTATTTTTCACATTGCTGATTTAGTACTCTACTTTACTAAACCTATTGTGTTATTCCTTCTGATGTATTCTTCATTTCTGATCAGTCTTCTTTATGGTTTATATGTCCTTTTACATGCTGGTGAACATTGTTATAACCATTCAGTTGAACTGTGTATCTGATTAATTGATTGTCTCTAGTTCATTTAACTCTTTTTCTGGAGATTTCTCTTGCTCTTTAATTTGGAGCCTGATTGTCAACCCATTTTAGCTGCCTTTTTGTGTGTATTTTTATGTGTTAGGTAGATTTTTTATGACTCTTCAGTTTTCATGGAATGGCCTGTGGGAGCTAATGGTGTAATTTCCTTGATCACCTGAGCTGGGTGTTCCAGTAATGTCCCTTGTGTGGGTTATATGGACACTCCTGTTTAGTTGATTCTTGATTGCCATTGGCTTACTTGTGTGTGGGATCAACCCTTAGGCTGGTTGACTGTGAAGCTAAACCCTGACTATGGCATGCAAGCTACTGTACAGGTGCTGACCACATGAAGTGGAATTTTCCTCAGCAGAACCTCATGTCTGCCAAGAACTCCCTTTGGATATGCTGCCTGTGTAGCTTATTGGATCCTACTCTGATATTTCCTGAAACTCACTGGCTGTGTTGGTTCTGGGAGGGACTCTGGTGTGGGGCAATGTAAGACGTTGCCTATGACTAGCCCTTAGCAACTTGTTTGGAGGTATAAGCTCTTCACAGTGTGTGCTTGCCTCTGTTGGGCCTCTGTTGGGAAGGCCCAAGCTATACACAAAGGCTGGCTTTTATCAGCACCAAACCTGGGGTCAGTTAGCAAAAGTTCCAAGGTACCCTGATATTCATGTCTTCTTGCCTCCACCTGCTGGCTGCCTGTTAGTTTCAGTTGCTCGAAGAGCCTCTGGCAGTACTTGAGTTGCCTGAGGTAGGTTCTCAAGTGGTGGTGAGTGGTGTTCCACAGATTGATATAGTTTCAAACTTGGTACCAAGGCTGCGTCTGAGGTCACTCAACAAATGTCCAGGGTATACCAAGTATACCTGCCACTGGTGGTTGCTTTGTAGTGGTATAGGATCTCAGGGAATTGTCAGAGTAAGGTCAGCAGAGTTTATTAGGCTTAAACAGATCAAGATTTGGTTTTGTGAAGGAAGGTGTTCTGCACTGTTCAGGTGTGTGAGGAAAATATGTCCTAAAGACACATTTTTCAATCTGTCCCAGATTTTGCCAGGAGCCTGATCTCAGCAAAGAAGGGCTGCTGGGAGTCAAGATGATGGGGCTAGTGGATCTTTCATGAGGGGGAGCTTCCAGAAGGTGGGGGGAGTGGCTCCTGCCCCAGAGCCACATAACTCAGTCTATTCCAGAATCTGCCCAGACCTTGGCAGAGTATATCCACCAGGAGTCAGGATGTGAGGCTACCGGGAGCTTGGAGAATAGGGCTACCAGCTCTCCCATGAGGGAAAGTGAAAGAAATGGCCCTTCCTCAAAGCCACACAATTCAGTCACTGATATCTCCCGAGTCTGCCCAGATCTCTACACGCAGGTACAGGCAGTGACTCCTCAGCAGGGAGAAAGCTCTGCAGAGTGGTGTGAGAAGCAATGTATTGGGTAGGTCTATTGCTTTCCCCCAGCCTGATGCCATATGTAGGGGAGTACTCCACCTAGGAGAGATGATATCTGAGTGATGGAATGGGACTCAGCACAGGGATACTCATGGCTATCCTTTCATCTCTCTCTCCTCAGAGCCACAAACTCCAGTCTTTCTTCATGTAACACTAGTCTACTCTGCCAGAGCCCGGGTGAGTGTCTGTGAATGAGAGTTTGTGAGTTACACCTTTAAGAGAATGCCTGAGAATCTAGATTTGTGTCTCTATCTGGCAGACAGAATCCCTGCTGATTTTCACAGCCAGGTGTTATATGTGCTCCTCTTCCTGGTTCTGGTGCTCTAGGCTGGGGAGCCTGGTGTGAGATTGAGACCCCACACTCTTCAAAGGGAATCTTTGCAGCTGAGATATACCTCTGGAATCTCATCTGCCAACTGTCTTGGAAGAGGGGCCAGTCCTTTTTCTGTTTCTGCCCCTCCTACCAGATTCAATGTGGCTGCTTCTGTAAATCCTTGGTTATAAGACTCCTGTTCAGCTAGTCTTCTGTTGGTTATTCATGTTGATTACTCTATATTTTAGTTGTAATTTCACAAAAATGAGGAGATGAGTGCAACACCCACTTACTCAGCTGCTATCTTGAATACCAACCCAACTTAAATTATATTTAAATGATCATAGATAAGGTTGAGTTATTTGCTACTTTTGTGATCATATTTGCATACGTTTCCTGCACATGTTTGGCTATTGTTTCATTTTATGATTCACCAAAGAACTTGTATGCATATATGCATAACCCATGGTCACAGGGTAGTGAAGGCCTAGGGAAGTGGGCAGGGGCAGGCTAGAAGGGGAAAGGGAAAGGGGACATATGTAATACTTTCAACAATAAAGATTTAAAATTTTAAAAATAAGTAAATTTTGTTCTATTTAAAGAGCAGTTTTAAAATTTGTTTCATTGTGTTTTTATTGTTTTCCAAAACTCATAAGTTTAGTGATATGTAATTCTTGGTAATAAATGTTAACACTATACTGTTCTTCTGATGAAATAGGGGAAATGCAATATCCAAACTGCTATATTCTTTTTTTTTCTTTTTTTTAGCAAACTTTTCATGACTCTAAAAAACTGGCTTTTTGAATTTTAAATCTTTAGAACAGTAGTTGTACAGCCAAAAGGCCTATAAAGACTAGACAGGTCATACACATAAAGAAAAAAGACTAGATGTGAATGATAGAGATGAGGCTGATTGGGGAATAGGTATGTGGTTTAAAAAGGCAGCTGCTTCCCAGGTCTAGCGCATTGATATAGGAATGTAGATCTGTTGTTATCAGATTTTTTGTTTGTTTGTTTCTAAAGCAATTCCAAACAGAACTTTTTGTAAAATCTCTCGATGTTTAAAAATGTAGTCTCAAATAAAACACTGTGTGATCCCTCTTGTAGAAGTAATTTTTACCATGATCCCTTCACTTTGTTCCATATAGTTCTGAAATAGTTTTTCTTTCTCTTATAAGCTTTCTAAGATAAAGAAAAAAATATTTATAATTTCATAGAGAGAATTTCTGTAACATTTAACAATAACATTTATGAAGAAATGTTAAATTTGAAATCCATTGACAGCAACCCACCTGGTTAGCTAATGTCCTGTCAGTGGGAAGAACAATTTTGTACAATTTCCCGTGCCAGTAATCTCAAGAATCTTCTGCTTCATAGCTAATAATCATGCATGCTTCACCATAGCATTGTGAAATAGAAATATAATGTAAGCCACACATGTAATTAAATTTTTTCAAGAAGCTACATTAAAAAAAAAAAAAAGACAACCCTGGATCAATTGGTTGAGTGTCATCCCATGCACTTAGAGGTCACTGGTTAGATTCCTGGTAGGTGTACATACCGGAATTGTGGGCTCAATCCCCAGCAGGGGGCATGCAGTAGGCAGCTGATGAACATTTCACTTCTACATTGATGTTTCTCTCTTTCTCTCTAAAAAAAAAACACAAAAAAACAAAAAAAAGAATAGGTGAAATTAATTCTAATAAAATATTTTATTTCAATAAGTCTAAAATATTACCATTCCAACAAATTATCATTATAAAAATTATTAATACATTCTTTTCTTTCATACTAAGTCTTTGAAATCTGGTATGTATTTTATACTTATAACACATTTTGATATGAACAAGTCAAAGTCACACTTCAGCTGCTCAATAGACACACATGGCTAGTAGCTACCATATTGGAAAGCTCAGGTTTGATATGTTCTGCTGTGCTTACATACCTAATGTCACACAGGCATTTGGTAGATCTCATAGTTTTTCTCAGTATTTTGGCCTCTTTACAAACCTTCTCACTACAGAATTTTGATCTAGCTTGAACTTGGCATTTGCAAGGTTTGAGAAGATTCATACTGAGAAGTAATGGAAACAGAAAGATAAAAGATGTAACTAAATCTGAAAATGCTACAATAGTTACAGTGATCATATTTAGAATTTTCAGGTGACAACTTCTTAAAGAGGCAGAAAAAGTTTGCCTCTTTTTCACAATGAGAGATGTATGAGGCCAGACATGTACAAGTAACTAGGGAAAAATGGGCTCAGCTGAGAAAACTGATAGCTAGTGTGAATGGGAGGCAGGCAGAGCTTTTGCAATGGGGCAGGTAAGAATGAGGAAGAAGCATCTTCACCTCTGGTTGAAGAAACCAACTCAACTGGGCTTTGAGGGAGGACTGGGTGATTTACAACATCCAGTAGATGTGGAAAACTCAAATATTGTGGTGGGGATGCATTGAGGGTATGCCTCAATGTAGTGTCAGGAGAGAGCAAGAGAAATTTAGGGGTAGCCTGTGTTGTTAGGTCTCTGGGCAGAGACTCTCTATGGTGGGATCCAGAGAGAAGCCTGCAGTTTGGTGTCTCCCGAGTCCCTCTGTCTCTGGTGGTAGCAGTGTCTCCTGAGTCCACACTGAAATTCTTAAGGGAAATACTTCTGAGCCCTCTGTGTTTCATTAGTCCAAATTTTACCTCAGAATAGGTAAAGCTTTTTTTTTCTCTCTCGCTAAAAAATCAGTATATGTTACCATTCAACACTTTTTTGTCATTGTTGTTTTTCCAGAATTTGCTCAGAACTTTTCACTATTTTTGTGCTCTTAACTAGCTTGGTTCTGCATCTTGACAGTGTTAATGATTTTGCTGAAGGTTGAAGAACAAAAGTATTTGGTAGGAAATTCTGTGTTTTGGGGTTTGAATCTGCTAAACCATAATGGGATGGCTAAATCTAGGTAGCTCTGGATAAAGAATATGCCTAGGGAATTGGAATGGTGATTTGGAATTGGGTCAGGCTGAGGAACAACCTTAGGAAGAACTCTGATCCAAGGACCAGTTGCTAGTGTTAGCTACATGACATTTCAGAAGCATGGGCATCATCATGACCTTGGAGAAAATCCAGGTTGCTTGAGGACTTTTACTTCTCTTGCTTGGAACTTACTCCTTTTCATGCAATGCTAATTTAAAACATTAGTATTTTCTCCAATACTAGTTTAAGAATTTTCTTAACAATTCTTATATAATCAATCCATTTATTCATTTATACATTTATTAAATACTAGAGGCCTGGTGCACAAAATTCATGCATGGAGGATGTGTCCCTCAGCCCAGCCTGCACTCTCTCCAATCTGGGACACCCTCTCACAATCCAGGACTGCTGGCTCCCAACTACTTGCCTGCGTATCCTCCTGATTGCCCCTAACTGCTTCTGTCTGCCAACCTTATCACCCCCTAATCACTCCCCTGCCAGCCTGATTGATGCCTAATTGTTCTCGTGCCAGCCTGATTGCCCATACTGCCCTCCCCTGAAGGCCTGGTCACCCCTAATTGCCCTCTTTTGCAGACCTGGTCCCCCCCATCCCCAACTTCCTTCCTATGCAGGCCTGGTCACCCCTTACTGCCCTCCCTTGCAGGCTCGATCGCCTCCAACTGTCCTCCCTTACAGAACTGGTTTCTCCCAAATGCCCTCTCCTGCTGGCCATCTTGTGTCCACATGGGGGCAGCCATCTTGTGTTGAAGTGACGGTCAGTTTGCATATTATTATTTTATTAGGTAGGGTGTTTCTTCATCATGCAAATATTTACTAGATACTAAGTGCCAAGCACTGAACTAGGTGCTGGAGATTCAAAACAAGCAAAGCCTTCATCTCCATCCCCAAGAAGCTTATTTTTTAGAGAATTTGCACATCAACCCAGATTGGGCCAGCACACTCTGTCCAGTCATTCTTTAATATTCATGTAATTGGTTTGTAATCAATTTGTTGTTTTTATTCCTAGTATATTCTCTGAAGTGTCCTGCTTCCCTTGAGTGACTAGACATTTTTATGCTTTCTTCTTTCTCTCTTTCCTAGTATAATTCTTTGTACATCTTTATAGAGAATGGGCCCAATAACACTTTGCTAATGTTCCTTTCTTTGAGGGTGTGTGAATGTTGTCAATTGATTATTTTTTTACACATGGTTATTGGTATTGTTAATAGTCATTGGAAGGGTTTGTAGGACAGGCTCAACAGACATGAAAAGGGTCACCCCAACACAGCTTCTTTAAGTCATCTATAGACTAAACACAGCCTCTATTGTCATTTACTCACCAGATACCTCAAGATAATCCCTTCTCAAAGTACCACAGTATGTTTGGCATTGGTTTCTAATGAGTGTTAAATGAAGGCTCCATCTATCTGGATATCTTTTCTCTGTGTTGCAAATGTTCAAGAAGTACGGCATTAGGGAATTCCCCTAATGAAGTGCATAAACAGTAACTTTCCTTCAAGCTGTCAGTGAAATGCTGTTACTCAAGTGAATTTCAGTGACCCCCTTACTCTAGAGGGAGCCCAGTGTGGGAACAAATTTTTGTGGAGAATACACTATTTGCTTTGCTGTGCTGATAATTTCCTCCTGTCTTTGAGATTGTCAAATAACCAGGAAGCTTATTGTTTCTTAGGACAAAGGTATTTGCAGAGAAACTGATCAAACTATTATTACTAATCATCTCATTACTGAGGCATCACCAATGCTTTTGTGTATTTGAGGCTACCAAATAGATTAAAGTTTTATTCTGAAAATAATGGAGGCATACAGGAACAAAGAAACTTATGAGCAAGGGTTGGGAGACTAGTTCTTTCTTGGCTGGGCACACGTGTGTTTGGGAGAACTGCTGCCTCATTCCTGTAGGAATGTAGCCCCTTTCGGGTTCTCCTAAAGGTAACTGTGGGCTATCATTGTTTAGGAGATTTTTTTTTTTCTGATAAGGGCACTGACATGCTCCTTGAGAAAATAGACAAGGAAAATTCATTATAGTACAGACAGAGGCTGCTAACAGATGAGGTGAGATTTTGCCCTTTGCTTTGCATTGCTGAGAATCAAGAGGAAGAAGGGGAACTGTGATGGGAGGGAGAAGCACTCTCCTCCCTGTATCCATATTCATAGCATTCAATTACAGGATGACAGATGCAGTATACCCATATTTCATTCTCACACATGCTTTTCCTGTCTTAGACTGGCCGACTAAGTAGCTAGAACATTTAACTAAAGAGGCCAAGACTGAATCTGTTCCCATAGGGAATACAGCACTTCATGGCTCACATCCTGCCCCAGGAGGCTCTGCCCAAGTAGAGCAAATATGTTACAAATATTGCATGGGACATATACTAAAAAGATGATTTGTAATTTATCTGAAATTTAAATTGGACTGGTTGTCCTGTATTTTTATTTGCTAACTCTGGTAACCCTACTCAGGGCAGAATATGAGAGATGGGCTTCAAAATACTCCTCCTACCTTTTAAGAACTGGCCATGGATTACCTGTCCTTGACCTAAGTATTCACCATAGATTAACTTTGGAGCAGACATGTAGGTAGACCCTATTGTTTCCAAAAAGCTTCTGGGAGAGTGCTCCTATCTTTTTTGGATTTACTCTTACCACCTCTAATGATCACAGCCTGCTGAAAATGGGTGTAAGATTGGTATGAGATGATATCCTGTGGGGTTTGGAGTATGTTTTAAAGTGGAGGCAACAATAACAGCTTCAATGGTTGGGAAAGTGTGGACCTTAAAGTTGGGGAGAATTGCCCTAACTGGTTTGGTTCAGTAGATAGAGCGTTGACCTTTGGACTGAAAGGTCCCAAGTTCGATTCTGGTCAAGGGCATGTAACTTGGTTGCAGGCACATCCCCAGTAAGAGATGTGCAGGAGGCAGCTGATCGATGTCTTTCTCTCATCAATGTTTCTAGCTCTCTCCCCCTCTCCCTTCGTTTCTGTAAAAAAATCAATAAAATATATTAAAAAAATAAAAAGATTGGAGAGAATAATTTAGGTGGGTCAAGGGGGAGGGTGGAGCACATAAAGAGGAATGCAGCCCAAATGCACCTGGGATACACTCAAAAGAGAGATTTGTCCTTCTTCCCACCCCTTTCCTCTCTATCCTCTCACTGTTTCATTCATTCTTATTTTCCTGCTTTTTCCCTTCCCTCAGTATCTGGATAGTTTACCAAGGGTTTTAGACTGTTTCTCACATTAGCAATGTTTATTGTGAGAGCTTGTAGAGCCCATGAGAAGAAAGAATCCTTCAAACCAGGTCTTCCAAATACTCCTGGGGAGGGCAAAGATGAAGTGAGGAGGGACCTTCTTTTCTGTTTTGAACCCAACAACCTCACATACTGAACCAGGCTTTAGATAATTAAAAACAAAACAACAAAGGAGCACAAATATCTGACATTTGCATAACACTTCAAAGCTTCTGAGCAACTCCCCATATAATGTTTTATTTAATTCTAACAATTTAAAATTGTTACAACACTAGAGGGGCTAAAGGACTTGCAAAGGTCACTGAATGATGGAGCTAGTTTTTAATATTCAGGCCAACACCTTTCTCTGCAGGGAGGAAGGCAGAGGACACAGAGATGTGTGAAATATTAGAGAGGTACAAATGGAGCCTAAAGACCATTCCTGTCTCTCTGTTTCATGATGAATAAGCACTGAGTCCTTGACCACCTGGCCAGAGTCTGGGACATTGGAGCTCAGACAGGGTCCTCTGGAGAGAGTAACTGCTGGGTCTGGGGCAGCCTCCTATTGGGGTTCTTTCTCCTGCATGGAGCCACAGTGGTGAGTGCTTCATGTGCAGAGCCCCAACCGAGTTTCCAGGGAGCAGAACATTGCTGGTCCCTCCCTCAGTGTGGGTTGTTGAGAGAACTTGGTCTAGAAGCAGACACTGCAAAGGAGAGGTCAGAGAACTTGGGCAGTAGCAGCTGAAGAGGGAATTACACCCTGGGGAGAGTCAGTTTCTCACTGAGTTCCCCACCTATCTCTGGAGAGCAGCATTCCGTGAAATGGGCCCCTAAAGTGGCTTCTGGCAGAGCACTGAGGGTTGCCTTCCTTCCTGGGACCTTCCAGCTTTGTCTTATCCACAAAGACTTCTTTGTAACGACATCTTTCAAGGAAGTAGCATGTTGGAAATGAGATATCAGGCTTAAAAAAGTACATTTGAATTAATATTTGGAAGGAGATACCCAGATCAAGGGGAAGCTGACAGAGCTGGGCTCCGAGACAAGGTGTGGAGGTGACTCAGGTTCCCGGGTGTCCTGACCCTCTCAAGGCTGTCACGTGCTCCCTGGTGGCTTCCTCTTTCCCCACAAGCTGGCCATGGGGAAATCCCCACTGGGCACTATAAGAAGGCCCTGGACTCCGTGCAGAAGTCAGCTGCTCCAGCCAACAGCATAAGATGAAGCCCAGCCTTCCCTTCCTAGAAGCACTTCTGTTTCTCCTCAGCCCAGCTGCAGGGGCTTTGGGGACCCCTGGCCCCAGCCCCAGCTCCTTGCCCCTCACTGACTTCACCTCTAACGCTGTCTCTGGCTCCGGCTCCATCAGCAGCTTTGGTGCCTCCAGCTCCGGGGGTAGCTCCAGGGGTATCTCAAGGGGTAGCTCCAGTGGTAGCGTCAGCGGAGGAGGTTTCAGCTCTGGCTCTGTGTCCCAGGTGAGTAGGCTCCAGAGTCTGAGAGCTGCATTCATTCCCTTCCTCTCGCTTTTTGGGGACCTGGATATAATTTCATGGATGGCTAGACCTGAGCACTCTAAAAGATTTACGACTCCCTTTGTTAACTGTAGGCACCATGGAAATGAATTAAAACCTGGGCGAAATAATTAAATTGTTAGCAAGAGAGATGACATCTGGGTTCTTCAGCAGGCGGCTTTCAGGAAACAATCTAAGCTTTAAAGAGGGTCTCTAACCTGGCTGCGCTTTAGAGTCAGAGGAGGGGTGGGAGGGGCGCTCCAAAAACAGAGATGCCCAGGTTCTATCTTCTGTGAGAAATGTTAGGGAAGTTGGCCCCGCCTGTGCAGCTCCAGAAAAGCTTGTCCAATTAATTTACTGACCAGCAGGGCCCCTGCGGATGGTGGAGAGCCCTGGAGGGAGAGTGAGCCACAGTGCTCTCATTGGAGCCCTGGCGGTTTCTCTGAGCCTGGTGTGTAAAGGAGTGGGCAACAGAAGTCGGGGGGTGGCCGGGGGGGGGGTGGGGGGGGGGGGGAGGAGACATTGGTCTCTAGGAAAGTCTTATTACACATAGATACTTTGCCAGAGGAGTAATAGTTCTCTTTCAATCTTCCTTATAGGGAATTTTTAGAGCCATTTTTAGTTCAAAATAACAGAAGTAGCAACAAAGCAAACCATGTACTAGAAAGAAACTGGTCCAGCTGGAGGCTACATCACAGAACGCATAGTGAGCCCAGTTCTTTGGGAGATGAGGGCTATGGACCTTCCTTAAAGAAATAGAAAGTGGCATTGTGGGGTGAGAGATGAGAGGGCAAGAAGCAATTCCTCACTTCTCTGCCTACATCAGCTCTGAGCCTTTCAGTAGGAGCTTTGCCCTGCAAAACCTAGGCTTTCCATGCTCGGGTGTGAATTGGGGTGGGAGAGTTTTAAATCCCCCAGAGCCCATTCTGCATTTCTATGATCTTTACTCACAGGTCAGGTCTTAATGCGATCATGTCTGAATGGAAGGGCCAATGGGAAAAGGGGAGGAAAAGACTTTTGTTTGTTGTTTTTGTTTTATTACCAGGGCTAATATAGGCAATACAAATTTATTGAATAAAAAATAGGATAGGATCCAGATAGAAATGGCAGCAATGGTGTTCATTGGGTGCCTAATAAATGCCAGGACTATGTTAAGTGTCTGATTATATATTATATATTATCTGATTTAACCCTAAGAGGTATATAAAATTAATGTTCCCACTGTAGAGATGTGAAAACGAGGCATATAGAGGTGAAACCATTGGCTAAGGTCACTAAGCAGTCAAGTTCTGTAGCTCAAACTGTCTGCCCATGCTCCTCATCATTTTTCTCTATGCAGCTTTCTGTATTTTTCAAGGCATATAGATAAAAACTGCTTATTTTTAAGAGGTTAATGCCCTGGGAATCAAGATTATGTGCACATATTCTTTATAGCCAGGAATCAGATGCATCATTTTATTTCATTTAACTAAATGATTTTCATGGAGATAATTATAACTTAACATTTTTTAAATGAGACAACAATAATTTATTTTGAAACTTCACCACCAATCGGAAATCACATTTGAGTAAGTTGATTAGCTAAAATAACAGAAAATAAAATGTAGGTCAAGAAACAGAAATCTAAAACACCTATTGTCTGATAAGGAGATAAATATTTAAAAGCAGATAAGAAATGATAGTTAAATTGTGGTTAGAGGTTTTTAATTTCTTTCCTGTTTTGCTTATCTTCCTCTGGTGAGTCAGTATTACAATGCCAACTTCTTTTTTACAGCAGACAGCAAGGTGTTACTTCCACTGTAAACCCAGTTTTCAAGGGCTGGCTGTCAGCTTGATGAGCTCTTTGGAAAATGGTGGAAAACCCCTTCATAACTGTCATTGAGCAAATTCCAAATGTATCATTTTCTGTACTTTGAAAATGTTGAGTGCCATTATTTTATGCCTTGAATCTTCACAGGCACTTAGACTTGGCTGCTAATTAGAGCCAATTGCAACCTCAAATCACAAATGTGAGTCGAACCTTCTGCTGTAGTGCTCAGAGCACTCTACATGCCTCAGGTGCCGCCCTCCAATGAAGGGGCCCCATCAGGGTCTTCATTTCACAGATGAGAAAAGGCTCCATGCTTTGCTCCACACAGTAACTGGCAGAGTTGGAACCGGAATGAGTCATGTACTTTTGTCATCAGGCTAAGAGGCTGTTGAAAAAACGGAGGCTTTCACCATGAAAATGAGCCTGATTTCCTCGTCTATGCCTCTAACACAGAGCCTGGCACATTGTAGACACCAGCAAATGTTAACTGAACACATGCTGAGTTAGGGCCTACCAGCATAAGGGGTCTTGTGGGGCATTCAGGATCCTATTTGCCCTCCACAAGGGGAATCACATATCTTCCCAATAACTAAAGGGACAAACACCTGCCTTTGTCTTCCATTCTCCATATTACACACACATAGAGTTTAAGCATTCACCACAGAGAGAGACCCATCACCATTAGCTTCATTGTCTTTGAATGTGAGGAGCAAAAATATCTCTAATGGGAGACACTGATCAAACTTATGGACCATTTTGATGTCAGCAGAGCATGCTGGGCTGATGATAAGCAGGATGGCAGCCAGGGAGTCGGCAGCACTGGGACAGAGATGTTCAATAGAAGCTGGTGGAATGACTGTCAGCAGGGCTCTTAATTATTTGCCTGCCTTTCAGGTGAACTTCAGGATGAAAAGTTGTTAGCTAGTGGTTTCTAGTTGATTGTTTGAGACGGCTTGATGACCCGCAGTGTTTTTTGAGTTGACAGAGCTGTTCACAGAACTCGAAAAATGGTCCAACCCTGCCTTGTGCTGCTAATTAACCTTCCCTTGTCAAAATGCAATGTAAGACTTTTTTTTTATTGGCATGGTTATTATAATAAGCTATTTCTTCAAAAGCCCATGATATATTGGTCCTTCTGTAAGAGGCTTGGCAAGTTTGAACTGGAATCTTTCTATCTTCAGAGGGAATTATAAAGCTTGTTCCAAGGGTAGCTGGTTCCCAGTGTGGTCTGTCCAGTCCTTAATCATCTTGGTAAAGACCCGTCAGTTCCCCACTTCCTAGCTCTGGTCTTCAGCATAAACCTGCTTGTCCTTCCTCCTTATTCTTCAGTTTTTGTAGGTGTGGGTTTGATTGGGAAAAAGAAATTGAGGGATTGTCAGGAACTTACTTGGTATAGGGAGTTTGGGGTACATATATATATATATGACAGAGATCACTGATGGAATAACTCTTGATTACAGAATCATCTAGGTCCAGCTTGCTTAGGAATCATGGAGGTTCGTAGACATTAAATGTACAGAACTCACAACCTTAGCTGCAGCCAGCTGATCTCCTAAACTTTGAGAGGAGTAGCCTGGATTTATTTCACACTCTGCAAACCATTGCTCTCCTCTTGATAAGTTTCAGAAACAGATACTTTGGGTTAAGGTCCACAGGTGACCAGCTTTGGGCTGACAAGCAGATGAGATCACTGAAAGGCACAGCCAGGTGGTTGCCAAGAGTTACTCTGTAAAGTAGTAGCAGCAATAAAAAATGTTAATTGTGGCAGGATCCCATTGGGGAAGTTCAAAGGGGACAAAAGAAAAACCACATCTTTCAAACCTGTCATTTTAAAATATGCAGTGGCAACGAAGTGTGAGCTTGAATATTTTAAAGGAACATCAAATATTTTAAAATGGCTTTTCTGAAAGTGGTAAGCTGGAAAACTTAAAAAATTTGCACAAGACCTTCAAACTCATACATTGTTCAGTTTTTAACAAATGCCTGGTTTCTTTTCACTTTGAAGGATGTTAATTATACCATTTCCCAGGTGAAGAGAGGATATGAATTTGCATTGTATATTTTCACTGTAACCCTTATCCTTGATGTTTTTCTCATTCCTATGGGGGAGGGAGGGTTGGGTTGGAATTTGGGTGAAGGTGAGGAAAAGAAAATGAGTAAGTAGAAGGAAAAGGAAAGTAACATGTACTGATCACATACCGTGTGCTAGGGACTTGGTTTAGAGCACACAGTTAATTTGAAGGACAACCTGGGAAATAGGTTCTCTCTATTTGACAGAGAAGGAAACGGAAACTTAAAGAGGGAAGTGACAGGTGCGGTAGGCTAAATAGCTATCTTAAATGGTGACTAAAGAAAAACTGACTTTATTTAGGGAAAGGGGATGGGGATTGGGAAATCCAAGGGAAAGGCTGCATAGCACCGAGCCAGGGGGACACTGGGTCGATGGTGGCAGCACCCAGGAACTGGAGTTTCATCCTTATATGCAGCCATTGGCGGGAAACTTTTGCAATTAGTGGGTTTGAAGGCTGAATGGAGGGTGGGGGAGGGGAAAGCGGGATTGGAATGCAGATTGAGTGCAGACATGTGATCAGGTGCCTTCAGGACAGTGTCCATTCCTTGTCTGGTCTGACTCCTGGTATCCAGCAAGCTTTTTTTTCTGGTCTTTTGTTCTCATGTGTAGGGAAGCTTACAGTGACCATTATGGATTATATTGCCCCATAGTCCTGTCAGATAAGTGGTAGAATTGGAATTTAAATTTAGGACTCTCATTCATTCTTTATTTCCCTTTCCTTACATAGGGACAGTAATAATTTTCTTTAAGGCTCCCCAAGAAAGGAGAATCTTCTTTTAGATAAAGGTGGCTAACACAGTGGTTTAGTCCAACCGGTGGGAATATGGCAAAAATGCTGAGTAGTTACTGCCCGTGACTCATGGCAGTTTTAGCTTGTTTCTATGATTCTATTCATTTATGTATTGGATTCCACTTTTTTGCCTCTAAGAACTCTTTTGACAAGCCAATTTCTGTCACCCCAGTTGCCAAAAGGCTCATTTATCAGCTTATTACTGATGTTGCACTTATTTTTATTTATAGTTTTCCAATTTCACCGGCTCCAAGGATGACCATGGGACCTGCTTGTGCTCTGTTTCCCTGCCAGACACCACATTTCCCGTGGAAAGAATGGAACACTTGGAAATCACAGCGCACATCCTCTCCCAGAGGTTCGAGAAAGAGCTTTCTAAAGTAAGCATTCCCCCCTCTCCCAACAATATCTTAATAAGAATAAACAACAGAACAGAAAACTTTAAACATTAAATTTATTGGGATAACATTGGTTAACACCCTTACATAATTTTCAGGTGTACATTATAATTCAACACCTGTGTACGCTATAGCATGCTCACTATGTGAAGTCAAGTTTCCTTCCATTGTCATATATTTGATCCCTTTTACCCACTTCACCCTCTCCCCTCCCCTTTTCTCTTCTGGAACCACCATTCTGTAGTCTGTCTCTTTGAGTTTGCTTTTGTTGTTAGTTCACAAAACACTTTTATTCAGGATTTTCTTAGCAGCTGTTCTTCACTTCATCACAGACAGCATGTTTGCCTCCTCTGGAGGCTTTAGCGTTTATTTACAACACAACTGTAGAGTTCTTTACAGGAGGAGAAATGAGGGCATGGGAAGATATGGGATGGAGATTCTTCACACCATGGATACGTTCAGCAGTATTGCGGTGCTCATGCCACTGGAAAGAGGCCTGGAGCTCTCTCTGCAAACCCCAAGTCTACAATTGTTTTTGTTGCATTGCTTTTAATTCCTTTGGTCTTTTTGGTCTTCCCTCCAACTTTACTTTCTTTTCTTTCCTCTCCTCTGTCTTCTTCATGTTTTATTTTATCTTCCTTTTCTTTCACTTTTTATTCCTATTTCTTTACTCTTTCCCCCTTTTTAAAAACATTTCTCTCTTTGCCTCAGTTCTTTCCCTTGTCTATTCCTCCTCACTTTTCTTTCCCTTTCCTTAATTTTTTTAAAACTCTTTTTGGTTTTCTCTTACTTTTTGGAAAGCCCCTTCTTTTTCTCTTCCTCTTCCTTCTCCTCTTCCACTCCCCCAAATCTTCTGCCTTTTATACTCCTTCCTTTCTTAAGCTTTTTATTTATTTTCTAATTTCCTCTTTTCAATTTACTTTTTTCCCCCTCTCTCCCTTTTGGTGGTTATTGTCTATTGTTGCAATGGGAACAGTACATTAGACGTGTCCAGCATTAAACCAAAAATTAAGGCTTCCCTGGGAATCTGAATCAAGACTAAAAGGTCACTCAGTCTCGATGGAGACCTTGACTCCACTCCTGATTAGCCCTTTCCTCTAGTGGAGGAGGTGGTCCTGCAGGGCCTGCCTTCCTCTGAACTGGCTGGAACAATGGGACTCCAGTTTTGACCCTTTCTACCTTTTTAGCCAACTTAAAAATCAATTAGAAAGGCTCCCATTTTCTGCACAGGTGAAGTTCATGCTAGGCTATTATCACATTATACATTATTAATTACAAACCCATTAATTTACAAGGAGCTCTGGCCTGTCTGCAAGATTCAAAATAAGTTTCCTTGAGACATTTCAGTTTAGCTACCACAATATCCAGCATAGCTATCCTTTAAGACAAAAATTATGGTGAGGCTGGCATCCTGCTTTCAGCCTAAATTGGTAGATAAATATTCTAAATTTAAATGAGTGTCCAGGAAAATGTGTTTGACAACTCCAAGAACCTAGCTTTTTAAGAAATAATATGTCCTTGAATTAATCAGCAGAAAAGGCATAGCACTAAATTATAAATTCTAACCATTAATATTCATAGCCTTATTCCAGCATAATCAAGTACAGATAAGAAGTTATGCATAAAAACATAACAAGTGGAGGAAAATCCTAGGTAAAGATCTCTTCAGTAGGAGTCATTTGCTTTGAAATAGTGCAAGCTCCTGATTTGCATGTCTTCTCTGCTGGCAGGAGTGTGAAGGGCAGTGTGAAGCCTCATGCTGCTTCAGAGAGCATGTAGCTTGCCAGTTTGTGAATATGGGGCATTTAATTCCAATTCTGTGAGAGAGGCAGGTGGCATCTGCCTTGCTAATAATTGACAGGAAGGGAGTTTGGAGTAGATGGGAAAAGTTTGAGTTCTGAAAATGTCAGTAAGTTGTCCTAAAAATATTTGTGATTAAGGCCTAAGAAAGAAATAGTCCTGTCTGTTGAGATTTCCATATTAGATAGGTGTGACAGTTGTTACTAAAAATAATGTTAATGTTATGTTTGTGCTTTTCTAAATGCTCCCATTTCTATTCTGCTCTCGAGGAAGATAGGCCTATGCTTTCCTTCCCATTTTAGGGAGGGAAAACCAGGTTTATAAAGGTAAAGGGACATAAAAGTAAGGGTCATTGCTCTCTGGCTGGTTAATCTCAGTTCTCTTTCCTCTCTGCCATACTGCTGCCATTCTCCAGTACAGACCCAAGAAGAGAGGCAGTAGGTCACTAACTTCAAATCCAAAGTTATCTCTTCAGCTGAGGGCTTTTTAATTTCCAGGTGAATTATTATAGCTGTCCCTAGGTTGCCTTGGAAATCACTGTTTATCTAGAGGCCTGGGGGAATGCCCATTTGGGCACACAAGTAGAAAAGGGTTTTCACTGCCTTACATTGATTCATTATCTGCCAGTACACAGAGAAGACTTATGTCTCTGTCTAAGATGCTGAAAGCGTTTTATACTTCCCTATTGTTTATGATATGTCCTCTTGTGACTCTACTTAGGAAGGGGATGACACAAAAAGCAGCTTAGGATTTTATTTCTCTGGAACGTTATGTTCTTTGGGGCAAGTTATTTAATATCAAGCATTTGCTAATAGCTCTTAATGGATGATAAGGTTGAGACAGCCTGCAAGACATTTAGGCAACTCATAAACAAGCAACATTGATTGAGCAATGTTTTGTGCAGTGAAATATAATAAATTGAAAGATCAGATTAAAAAAAACCAAAATCACTGTTTCTCTAATAATTGCTGTAATTTATTATGCTAGACACTTAATACATATTATCTCTAGTCTTCATGATAATCTTGTATCTTGATACCTTTATCTCCAACATATAGGAAGAAACTAAAGCTTAGAGAGATTAAGTGATTTTGTCAGATTAGAGTTCATATGGGTGTAACTCTGAGGTGCTTCATATGTTGTAATGGTCAATTCAAGCTCATTTAATCTCATTGCATTATTTTGAAAGATATCATCATCCTATCTAATAAAAGAGTAATATGCAAATTGACCGTATCTCTGCTACACCCACCAGCCAATTAGAGAGGGTATGCAAATGAATCCAACCAAGATGGCTACGGCCACAGAGAGAGCAGGAGGGAGGCTTGGATTACCCCTGGTGATGGAGGAAGCCAAGCTTTCTGCACACCCTGACACTTAAGGCAACAAAGTTTCAATGGCTGTGCCAGGGAGCAGAAGGCATGGCTCTGCTCCAGGCTACAAAGTTTCAATTGTAGAAGGTAAATAAATTCCAGATACCAGGGCCTCTGCTTGGGTCACCAGGGAGTGTGGCTGGCCTGCAAACCACCATAGGCCCCTTGCCCAGGCCACCCCATGCCCCAAGGAAATACCCACCCTCATCCAGGACACCCTTCAGGACAAACCAGTTGGCCCCCACCTGTGCACCAGGCCTCTATCCTATATAATAAAAAAGTAATATGCAGATTGACCATCAGTCCAACACACAAGATGACTGCCACCATGTGGTCAAAAGATCCTTCCCCCATTTGGACACAAGATGGTCACCACAAGATGGTCAGCAGGGGAGGGCAGTTGGCAGGGACCAGGCCTGCAAGGGAGGGCAGTTGTGGGTGATCAAGCCTGCATGGGAGGGCAGTTAGGGGTGGCCAGGGCCATAGGGGAGGGAGTTAGGGGCAAACAGGCTGGCAGGAGAGCAATTAGGCATCAATCAGGCTGTTAGGGTAGTGGTTAGGGGGTGATCAGGTTGGCAGACAGAAGAGGTTAGGGGCAATCAGGAAGGCAGGCAGGTGAGCAGTTGGGAGCCAGCAGTCCTGGATTGTGAGAGGGATGCCCAACTGCCTGTTTAGGTAGGATTGGGCTTACATGGGCAGTCAGACATCCCTGATCCAGGTAGGATGGGGCCTAAACGGGCAGTTGGACATTCCTCAAGGGGTCCCAGATTGAAGAGGAAGTAGGCTGGGCTAAAGGATACCACTCTCCCTGCAAGATTTTGTGCACTGGGCCTCTAGCACGTAATAAAACCATAATATGCAAATCAACCAAACCACAGAACAACTGGCGCTGATGCATACTGACCACCAGGGGGCAGACACTCAATGCAGGAGCTGCCCCCTAATGGTCAGTGCGCTCCCACAGAAGCTGGGCTCATGGCTGGCAAGCAACAGCTATGGTGGCAGGAGCCTCTACTTCCTCTGTGGCAGTGTAAGAACATCCCCCCGGAGGGGTCCTGGGCTGTGAGAGGGTGCAGGCCGGGCTGTGGAACACCCACCCTAGTATTAAAATAAGAGTATGCTGCAAAGTACATTTACTTATTTCAAATAATCTGGCCATAGTTATGATCACAGATTTTGGAGAACTGGTAGAAAAACAAGCCAGACTAATTCTTTAGTTTAATAGCCTGCTATATTGCATCCTTATTTATTGCAGGACCACATTTATTGTATAGAACAACAATAAACATTCCAGAACAAATCCTTAAACAAACTTTGATTCTTAGAACCCATCAATGACATAATATGTGTACAATAAATATAAGCATGGATGCTCTGAATGTTAGACTGTGAATTGAAGGCCAGGATAGATGAATCTTCTAAAGCTCAAACTTGTAGTGATAAGGAGGAGCCTTGGGTAGAGATGTTGACACAGGGATATATCACCTTAAGGCTACACCCACATTCTTCTGCACATTGTAGGCCAAGTTGGGCTAACTCAGCTAAGACTGTGGCTTCCAGTAAGCTGGGATGTTCTCAGAATTTTCCATGCCATCTCAGCATTAAAGATTTGTACATGTGAAAGTTTTATACTAACAACCCACTTGGATTAGTAAAGTTCAGACTGTGAAAATTTTCTGGCTCATCCTCAAATTCTCCCCTGTCTTCCAGAGATCCATGGATGATTCCAGTTTTCCTGAACAGAGTCTAAGCTGAAAGAACCTAAACTTTACCCAAACAGATCTCCAGATCTTTCATTTAGTGGCTGAACTAGTGCAGGCACACCGCACATACTCATAGCAAACAAACTCCAAGTTATGCCTTGATTTTCAGAGAGAGCCACATTTTATTTAGCACAGATGACAGTTGAGTCATTCATTTTTGTGGAACAACAGCTGCGACATGCCACCAAAATGTTCCAGGAAAGCAGAGGGTGTTTCATTTGTTCTAAGAGCTGGCAAGGCCAAATGCCAACAGGAATACTCATTTCACAAACTTTCATTTATGCAATGGATTGGCACTTTATTTGGAGGGTCGCTTATTAGGTTTCATACATATGTATGTGTATGTATTTAACCTCCTTATCTGCCAAAATATCACCAGCCTGATCATCCTCTGGGTGATGGCACATCTGATGGCCGTGAGCATCAGTTGCCCGAGGAGATACATGAGCAGTGCCAACGGCTGCATTTTCAACTTTCATTAAAATCCTCTCCGCCTGAAGCCCTGGTTCTTTAGGTCTGCGGCCTATGAGTCTATACTAATTTGCACAGTGGGGTTAAGTGGAAAGGCTAAAATGACAGAAGTTAGGGCTGCTTTTAGTATTATAAGGATTAGAGGCCAACATCTGGCCCTGAATTCATCCAGGCACTATGGATCAGCTATTTGACATTAGCATGGTTTGGGGAAAAGTGTCACTTATATTCAAATTTTTAAAAAGAATCTAAAACCGGCAACTTATAATGAGCAGATCCTTAAAAAAAAAAACCCAAACCATGGTGTTTCTTTTAGAGATCAGACACAGAAAGAAACAACTGTGTTTATTGAAATATCCATTTGGTGATTCCAATTATACATTAAAATACCAAGGGAATTTTTGGAAGTATTTTAATGATCAGAAATTTAAGTGTATGCAACAAATGTATAATTTTAAAGTCTGATTGCAATGATCAGTTTTTGGAATAAATATGGGTACACTTAATGCAATATGCACATACACTCATATACTATGTAGTAAGTTAAGTCTTTATGCCATTTTATAAAAGGCAGAGGGGCTCAAAAGTCATTGCATATGGTGACCAAGGAAAAAATTATACTTAGTGCATTTCTTCTTCTAAAGCAGTGGTTCTAAATGGAGAAAGGGTGGTGGTAGTGGCAGTGAAGGTGAATTTGGCCCTAGGGAACACTTAGCAATCTTTGAGACATTTTTGGTTGTCACACCTGGATGATGGGTGGGTGCCTTTGGCAGTTAGAGACCAGGGGTGCTGCTAAACATCCTCTAATACACAAGAAAGATCTAATCCCAAATGTCAATAGTGCTGAGGTTAGGAAACCCTGATTTAGAGCATGTGCTTTGAAGGAAGAGTTGATTCAAACAGTTTAGTTTGGAGAGCTGATATCTTCAAATATTAATTCAGAGATGAAAATGTACTTGCAAATGATTATTCTGAAACAAAATTATTTTTATTCTATGTAAATGCAAAATCCACCTCCCCAATTATAATAATACATTTTTTATAGTTTTGATTTGGCTAGATGAAAAATATATTGTAAAATATATTTTTAATGTTTTTTTAATGATTAACAGCAACCAAATTTCCCCCAAGAGTGTGGTAGTAGTGGAAGACTGTATGATCCCACTCTGAGAACTGACTTGAGGTTTTTTTATTCCATTTCAGGTCAAGGAGTATGTCCAGTTAATCAGTATCTATGAAAAGAAACTCTCAAACCTAACTGTTCGAGTAGAAATCATGGAAAAGGATTCTATTTCTTACACTGAATTGGACTTTGAACTGATCAAGATAGAAGTGAAGGAGATGGAGAAGCTGATCATCCGGCTGAAGGACACTTTTGTTGGAAGCTCAGTAATTGTTGACCAGCTAGAAGTAGAGGTAAGAGGTGAACTCTCTTCTCAGTATATTAATAATAAATGTCCTCAGTTATCAGTGGTAGGTTTAGGATGTACAGATCTCTTTCTTCTGACTTCTAATTCTGCACTCTCTCAGGATCAGATGACATATCCTGGTGTTCTGCTTAGATGGTAAGTTAAGCACAAGGGGGACATATTGACTGAGGAGCAGGTGTCAACTAATGATCAGGGTGCTGTCCCAGAGCCAATGACATTTGCATGTCTCTAGAAAGGAGATGACATAAAACAACTTTATGGACAACATAGACCAAATGTCTTCTCTGTTCTGATTTTATACTCAAGGGACTAGAAGCTACAATTTACCTGATTTTGGGCTCAATAGATCTGTTTCTCCTTTTGGGTGATCATGTAATCCTGGATCCCTCTTGGAATTTCTACTATTGACAACTCTTTTTAGGGGAAGACCATGGTTGAGTAATTTATATCAATGAGAATTTAATAGCACAGTCATGACATAGACTATAATTGAGAATTCTAGTTACATATTTTAGAATTTAAGTTTTTTTCTGGCTCTCACCACTCATTAAAAACTTAATTACGATACAATAGGAATAAACACGTGTTTACAGGAAAAGGGTATTAGAAATGAACATTAATGGACATTTGTGGGTGTTTAGACTGAGCCTGTGCTCTATTATTGAAGCTATTAAAATCTTTGCCATTTTCTTCTTGTCATACACATCTGCCTGAGATCTGACAGGCATTCACGCAAAACCAAAAAAATGTATTCTTCCAAATGAAACCATTCAGGAGAATCTCGGGTGTATTCTCTAGCGATGTTTCACTAAGTGACAAATTCAGCCTCAGAATGTTTAAGAAAGAAATTGCACAATAATACAAAGTCACTCTGAATTTTTATTTTCTTAGATAAGGAATATGACTCTCCTGGTAGAGAAGCTCGAGACACTAGACAAAAACAATGTCCTTAGCATTCGCCGAGAAATCGCGGTGCTGAAGAACAAGCTGAAGGAATGTGAAGCCTCTAAAGATGAACACATCCCTGTTGCCCCCCCCGCTCCCGCTCCAGGTAAGCATGTCACATTTCTACCACTTGAGCCAGGCCCCTAGGAGCCTAGAGCGGGGTGGGGAAGGAATTTAGATTATAACTGTAAGAAAGGATGGGCGTTTGCCATCCTGAGTTTACCCTTTCATGTCTTAGATCTCCTTCTCTAGTAGCTTTACAAACTATCACATTATGGAGCTCACAGAGGAAAAGCACGAACAATGAGTTGATTTAAAGCAAAATCCACATGTTACATATATCCCCTCTGCATTTACTAATAGGACAAACCTCCCTCAGTGACGGAGTTGCTATCAGGGGGCCTGAGAGGATCTGGAATCTGCATGGCCTCCTCACTCTCAGTGGATTGTAAGGACTGATTAGTTCCTTTAGCTGATGAGCTGGCGTTATGACTTGAATCTAGAGTAAGAGGAAGGGAGAGGAAGAGAGAAAGACATTCATCAGTTGCTGTAACCTGGGTATGTGCCCTGACAGGGAATCAAACTCAGACCTTTCATTGTACAGAATGATGCTCCAACCAACTGAGTCATCTGGCCAGGGCTCTCTGTGTTCATCTTAAGTGCATGTTGAGCACCTGCTGCATAGTGTGTCCTGGGATGCAGTGAGGATTGAATGGGTGGCCCCACATGTCCTGTACTTGTGGGTGTCTCCTGTTGTCCCTCCTGGACTGAGTTTCTGGAGGGCAGAGGTGACATCTCTCTAATGAATCACACTTGGGATCAAGTATAGCATAGAGATGGGTGCTCCATAAGTATCCCGTGAATGTGAATGGAGGCAGTGGAGTGTAGGGGCCAGGAGCATGGTTTTGGGTCCCCAAAGACCTGAACTTCCCAGCTATGTGATCACAGTGAAAAGATCCTTAATCTCCTCACTATAAGATGGGAGAATAGTAGTGCCTGCCTTGCAGGGTTGCTGTGAGGGTTAATGAAACAACGCTTGAGGAGCTCAGAACTCTATGATCGGCACTTAAACACTGGCAGTTGTTATTATTACTAACGAGGATCATCAAAATGAAAACCTTGCCCAGAACAAAGGCAGTGCCAGGTCGTTCTGCGCTTCAGCACATCCCTCCGGGCGAACTGAAGCCAGCCTCTGCTGCAGCAGTCAGCCCTGTCCTTTAGAGACACCTTGTCACAGAGAAACAATTGCTACAGGCCGTGAGCATCTCCATCTGAATGAGGGCTGTATCTTTTCATCAAATGGTCAGCTTTTGCTATTTTCATTAATTCCTATTGTCAAACATGTTTCCTTTTAGGCCCCGAGTTTCTGGATCCTTGTCAGTGTGGCTGGCTTCTTTAAGGCTTTAATTAGATGCTGCCATAGTTTTAAGCCTCTTGGTCCTATTCCTTCTGCTGTTGGGAATCTGTAGCAGCATGACATACAGAGTAGGTTTAAGACAAAGGCCATGTTTTGGCCTCTGTAACAAAGTAAGGCTCAATTGGGTTTGGGATCAGTGGTGTCAACATACATTGTAAATGAGAGCTCGCTGTGTTAGGCCACCAAGGACTCCTTGAGAGCAAGAGTCGAAGCATTGATACCTCCTGATAATCAAGTCTTTCTTCCTTTTTCTTCTATTTCTTTTTTTTAACCTCAGCAAATCTTCCCCAGGGAATAGAATTTTCTGGCACAGTTTCCTATGCATCCCTTAGATTGAGGACATTTTGGAGCAGCAATGAACATTCAAGGCCACCTAGCCCAGGCCATCATTTCTCAAAGGAGGGGAGTTGGATGGTGGGGATGCTGCTTTTCCCGAGGCCACGTAGGTGACAGAGCTGAGGCTGAAATGCAAGGCCCTTCCCTTCCTGGTCATCTCAAGACCGAGAGTGTCAGGCACCAATAACTCAAGGGCAGTGATGTGGGAGAAAGAACACTACTTGTGTCTAAGGAGGAAACAAGGGAGTCTGTTGGATTATTTTCGTTAGAATATTTTCTCCCAGAACTTTTCCCTAGGTCCTCACGCTTAGAATTTTGTCAGCCATCCCAGCCCAGCTGTGTTGTTTAAGCAAATTGGACCCAGATTTCCTCTCACTTTCCTACAACTTTGGCTATACCTGGATACCAGCCAAGCCACTTGGCCCTCCTTCAGCTTTGTTCATATTATATTTATGATGTTTATATTAAACTGACTTTTTGTCATGCTTTTAAATCAATTTCTTTCACTTGCTCTCTTCCTGTTTGGATTGGTTGATAATGCAGAATTGAAAAATCCCCAGGCTCCACCAAGTTGTGAGCCTGTGGAGACTTTAATTAAAGTTCCTCACTATTATAGGACTTTAAAATCTGGCCTCTCTGTTGTTTGGACTGTAGAGTTGCATTGAACAAAAGAGCTTGCATGCAAGTCTCAGCTCTGAAGTCCTTCTGTGCCCTCTTGGCCCCTCCCTGTAGCTGTGGTTTGCTTTCTTCGTGGTCAGCTTGGTCTTAGAACCAGGACATGCAGTGAGGGTTCAATAAAGTGCACTTTACATTTTCTTCATGCTGCAAATGGCATCTTTTTCTGCTTCATTTCATAGACCTTCCTAATCTAAAATAATTGGCCTTCTGCTCATTAACTTTTTTTCCCCTTGAAAACAACTGACTCTATCTCTCTGTTTCTCCCTGAATCTAAATGACTGCACAGGCAAAATGTGATGGAAATGTTCAGAAGTTGATCACCATTGTGCTCAGAAATGCTAGGCTCTGTGTTGACATAGGAAGGTGCTCAGTAAATGGTTGGTGACTGACTAGGATGTGAAAATTTTGGGGTGACCTGCCAAAATCAAAAGCCTAGGGGAAGAGCAGAGTGTTGAGTAGCATATATCCAATAATTCAGAGTCAATTTAGTTTTAATTATTTTATAATTATTACCATTTTAATTGCCTAATTTTCACAAGTCAATTGTATTCTCCATTTGGCTCAAAGTTTACTTGTCCAGGTGAGAGAGCACATTGATAGATTTAAGATTAAGTTTCCTCTGCAGGTGTATAATCTTCAGCTTTAAGGAAAAGTGTTAACCATGATACTTTAAAAAAGCCAAGTTGTAGAATTTAAAGTTTCATCATGTGGCTTCCCAGGATATTTTCAGAATGTCATGGCAATAGCTAATGAATTACATGGTGAAGAGATTGCCAATCAAGGCTACCATTGTGTAGAGGTACCTTGTATGATGTTCTAGGAAGTGAACACCAGAGTCTTTAAAAAATTCAGATATATAATAGGAGATAGAGCTGATATTTTATAAATAAGGGGAGGTAAACTGGTTTTGAGAGATTTGATTGGTATTTTATTTCCTTATTCTAAGAACAGAACTATAGGACTGGTCCTATTCTGAGTATTGGGGTTACCAGAATGAGTATAAAACCACTGTTCAAGAAGGAAGATAGTCACATAGCCCTTCAATGGTAATACGATAGTTACCATTCACTAAGTTACATGTACCTCCCTTTTCTTTATTTCTCCAAAGAGTCCTGCACAGTCGATATTTGTATTTTTCTTAGAGGTTGAGTAACTTGCTCAAGGATACACAGCTAGTAAGTACTGAATTGAATCTGCCTGGTAATATTTTCATTGTGACAGGCTGCCTTCCATAGATGCTCTAATAGAGAGACGTATACCTGTGACTCCTGGAATAACAAGGACGTTCAAGGAATTCACCAACCAGATTAATAACAAATTACCTTCTCTTCCTTACTTGTGGAGGAGCTAAATTCTATGTTGTATTCTCTTCTAGCAGAAAATGCAAAATGATTCATTGTTTTTTCATAGTTCTTGTGTCATGGCTGGGCTATGGGTTGTTATGCCAGTAGCAGGGTAAAGTTGGGATAGAGAGGTAAGGAAGAGAATGGAGTGTCTCTAACATACTCCTGAAATGAAGGAAGAGACTGGGAGCAGGGTTGATTTAAGAGGGATGGGGAGAAGCTTAGGGTAGGTGAGTAGGTGGGGACAGGGTTGGGGACTCTGGCTGGGCTGGATGAGCAGTGGGTACTGGCTGTCAGTTTCAGCATTGTTTCCAAGTCTATTTGCTGTCAGAAACCATACAAGTCCACCGTAGCTTTGCACGGCTATAGTTACATCTGTAGTATTGACAACAATGCCTAGTTTTTTCCCTGCATTCACTTTTTACCAGAGCCAGCATCCTAAAAATGGCCCAAGAGGATAAAGTAAAGATAATAAAACAAAACAAAAACAACAAACAGGAGATTATTTAGGAATGGTTTGGAGGGTGAGGAAAAGAGATTTAAATTCATACAGTTTTAATATTTATACCAGATATAATTTTAATTTCCTGGCCAACATGTGAAGTGATGAATCATTACTATTATTAGTGCTAGTAGTACTGGTAGTGATTTTAAAGAAAATTTATTTTAGTTCCTTCATATATAAGGATTTCAACATTTAGGACAGAGTAGTTTATTATCTTTAACCCCAGGGTGAATTAGTTATATGCATCATAAATTTTCTTTAAATATTTGTGGCTATTGGCTTAGAATATTTTCTTTCCAGGAAGGCATGATTCAATTAAGCAAACAATTCCTAAGTCTTCTAACCTGCAAGAAAAAAGTGCCTTTCTTTCATTTCCTCAGAGTGAAAGGTAGTTAAATAAATAAGTTCTCAGGAAGATATTTTAACTAGAAAATCCAGTTTGTAGCATATAAAAACTCAAATACTTTTTATCATTAAACTGAACACACCACTAACTTTATTTTAATAATTATGCATTGTTTCATAAACAAAAGCAAACAAGCATTCATCTGAGAGATCACTTTTAGGAGAAGAAATAATAATTTATAATTTTATTTATTGTTTCTTTAGTGGGAGCAGTCTCTTGGCTGAACACATGTTGCTTTTTTTTATTTATGAAATGGCGCATGCATTATTAAAATAAACCAACGACTGTGTTCTGCTTAATGATATGCAAAATTATTTGAGGTTGGGTACAGAGTGGTTTTATTTCTCTACCTGTTGTATAGTTGGCTGGCTTTCCCACCAACTGCAGATTTATGAGAGCATTTAAGGAGCACGTATTTAATTCTGAAACCAAGAAGCACCAGCAGATTGGGAAAACAAAAGCAGGATTTCTAGTAATGGTTTCACCTCTTATCATTTAGAAGGGAGGAGAATGGGTCAGGAGCAGAGACTCAGAGGCAAAATTTTGCTTACCCTGCTACCCAATGCTAGCCTCAAGCAATTCTTTGGAGCTCAGCTCACTTCATATGTTCTCCAAAGCTTTGATTTTCGCCAAGCATTTAAAGTCAGAGCCAGCAATTCAGATTCTGCTCTATTCTAGGCAGCAGGATGAGGCAAAATGTCCTAAAACATACTTGAAGTTGTATTTTTTGTGTGTGTGTTATCCAAGAAACAATCTCATCCATTTTTAAGGATATTTATTAAGAGCCCAGAAAATGTGTGTTCAACTCTTTGAATAATTATTATACAAATATGGATGGATTTATGAACAGGTGGGGTCCCTCAGCCTGGCCTGCGCCCTTTCTCAATTGCAGCCTGACATCCCCCCTGAGGGATGTAGCAGTGCCAAAGCAGCCACCACTCTGTTCGCTTAACTGAGCCACACTCTCGCTGTGGGAGTGCACTGACCACCAGGGGACAGGTCCTGCATTGAGCGTCATAGGACCGGTAGACTGGTCATTCCGGTTGTTAGATCATAAGGGTTGCATATAGATTTTATAGCTCAAAAACAGTTTGGGCTCACAGGCATTTTAGAGGAAATGCAAGGTGAAGGGCCATTTACCCAGCCTGAGTCATTCACCCAAGTGTTACAGGAGATATCAATTCAGTGGCCCAGTGAGTCTGGACCCACTTGATTGTAAACTTTGTGACAAAGATAGAATAGAATGAGAATGATGAGGCACTTGCCTGTCATTCTGTGGTGTAGTTCAGCGATCGCCAGCCTTTGGACCTCACGGACAACCAGTGGTCTGCAGACCACCAGTTGGCGACCTATGGTGTAGTAGAACACAGGTGATAAACAGCAAGACCTTCCTTATAACTCTGGAGCAAGATAATCACCAAGTGATCTATGTGATGGGCTATGCTTTGGGCACCGAGCAGGCAGTGTTGCCCTAAAATAACTCCCATGGCTTCTCAAGGCTGAAATCCTACCATTATAAAACCATCTTTCTGTATCTTTAAAATATCACATTTAAAATTTCTTCGGTTAAAACCAGCTTAGGGCAGCCTTCGTACTGGGTATGGATATGCACTTAGAGTCCCTGGCAAAGGGAGAAAGGTGAAGGGAAAGGTGAGTTGCCTGGGACAATCTTCTCCTCTATCACATTCCTCCTGAGCTTGGCACCTTCTGACTTTATGAGAACAGGGTAAGATTCTGGGATGATCCTGCTTTCTTGATTTTTCTATAAGAAAAAGGAAATAAAATATTATTTGCAAAGTGTTCCCTGATAGCCGAGACCGGTTTGGCTCAGTGGATAGAGCATCGACTTGCGGACTGAAAGGTCCCAGGTTCTATTCCGGTTGGGGGCATGTACCTTGCTTGCGGGCGCATCTCCAGTGTGGGACGTGCAGGAGGCAGCTGATCGATGTCTCTCTCTCATCGATGTTTCTGACTTTCTATCTCTCTCCCTTCCTCTCTGTAAAAAAATCAATAAAATATATTTTAAAAAAATGTTCCCTGATAGAAGAAAATATATTAAATTTCCTGTCTTTGAGCCGTCCCTCTAATCTTGGCAGTTTCATTATCCCCATTTTTCAGATTGAGAGTCAATCCATGGAAATAAAAGGTAAGTTCTCTGTGGAGCTGATAGCAGGTTTGCACTGAGACTGAAACAAGAGAAGGCTTTGGCTCTTCCCTATTAGAACTACTGTTGTCATTGAATTCCAACAAGACAACTATTTATGCCTTCCTTTAGTTCTTAGGATAATGGACTGTTTGTATCTTGTCATTCATTTTCTCTAATAATGCCCTTTTGTTTTCTTGTTTGTGTAGGGACATGTGCTCACGGTGGTGTGGTGAACATCAGCAGACCTATTATAGTTCAGCTCAACTGGAGAGGGTTTCCTTACAAGTTTGGTGCCTGGGGTCGAGATTATTCTCCACAGAATCCAGACAAAGGGCTGTATTGGGTGGCACCTTTGAATACAGATGGGAGATACTTGGAATATTACAGACTCTATAACACACTGGATGATCTGCTATTGTATATAAATGCCCGAGAGTACCGGATTCTGTATGGTCAAGGTGGTGGTACAGCAGTTTACAAAAATAACATGTATATCAACTGGTACAACACCCGCAATATTGCCAAAGTTAACCTGACCACCAACACGGTTGCTGTAACTCAAGCTCTCCCTGATGCTGCCTTTAATAACCGCTTTTCATATGCTAACGTTGCTTGGCAAGATATTGATTTGGCTGTAGATGAGAATGGATTGTGGGTGATCTATTCAACGGAAGCCAGCACTGGTAACATTGTGATTAGTAAGCTCAATGACACCACACTTGTGGTGCTAGAAACTTGGCATACTAAGCAGTATAAACCAGCTGTTTCTAACGCCTTCATGGTTTGTGGGGTTCTATATGCCACCCGTACTCTGAACACCAGAACAGAGGAGATTTTCTATTACTATGACACAAACACAGGGAGAGAGGGCAACCTAAACATTATCATGCAGAAGATGCAGGAAAAAGTGCAGAGCATTAATTATCACCCTTTTGAACATAAACTTTTTGTCTATAATGATGGTTACCTTCTGAATTATGATCTTATCTTTGACCAGCAACCCCGCTAAACTATTTAGGTATTAGGGCAAGAGAGAAATAAAATATTAGTTGAAGAAATGCTATTCTCCACTTGTTTAGATACCTGAAGGGGATCAGAAGTATATTTGCTTAGTACTAATATTTGGGAGCATTGTTCCACACTAGAGACTTAAGATGTTAGTCCTGATTTGTCTGCCTTTTAGGATGCATTTCCTTCCTGAAATAAGGCTCTTCTAGAGTTGTCAGGGGTATAGGGACATTATGGACTCAAAAGAGCCTTCAGTGAGGTGACATCTGGAAATGATGGAACTTAAAGAGGACTCTATATGGTTTCTGGGAGTTCTTTGTACAGCAGAGAGGCTTAGTGACCAGTCTCCTCCATGTAACCCAAATAGTTCTTCCATATCTGACAAAAAATCTGGGGCCTAATTATGTAGAATAATACCTGAAGCTCCTTGAAGGACCAAATCTCTAACTTTGTTTTCATGCTTGAACCTGAAAGGGTGTTTTGTATGTAGCAGGTAAGTAAATTTAGCAAGCTTATATTTTATCTGTAAAATCCTCTGAGTTTTCTGGAGAAAAGCCTTTTTTGTATATGGAAGCGTACACTGAAAATCAACCCCATGTAGATCTGCAGAAGAGGTTCTGGATTATTTCCCCCCATTGTCTACTTATATGACTAAGTAGAACCCAAAGATAGCTTGGAAGATTGGAAATAGATTTGCCAACCAATTATTGCCCCTATCATTTTCCAACATCTTCTTTTTAAAATAAAAATTAACCAGTTTTTTTTTCATTAAACAGATATAAGATAAAATTACCTTTTCCCCCTCATCATGAATGTTTACTTACATGACTCTAAGACTGTAAGAAAACCAGATGGCAGAGATAAAATGGCAGCATGTCTGGTTATATAACAAGGCCCTTGGAGCATATGAGACTTGTATGTCATATCAATTATTTCATGCAATTTTTGTCTTTGTTTAAGATTGAAATTTGTAAGAAAATAAATTTTCTTTTGAGGAAGAAATATAGAAAATCTGCTGCAAGTACATCTTCAATCGATGTAAAAACCTTGTGTGGATGTATGTGCTTCTGCATTTTGGAGGCTTTGTCATCTGGTCTTGGTATATTTTTCCCTAATGTTCATGAGTTCTCTCTAGAACTGGCTCCTTCAATGCTGTACTCTTCTTTTGTAAATAAATGATTAACATGTGCTTTGAAAAAGAATTGGCTTTTGTCTTATTTACTCTTTTAATTTAATTAGAAAGAAAACTCTTAATAGGATAGCTCATACTTTGCTGAGGTACAGAGAATGGCTACCTCCCAAACAACAAAGCCTGGGAGAACATATACATGACAGCAAATAGCATTAATAGCTTTTAAAGGAGTCCAAAGTCAGGCTGGTCTTTTAATTTCCCTTTAAAATCCATTCTTTTTGGCAGCTTTTGTTGTCTGAGACTGCACTCTTTTTCTGTTGGGATATGACCTTATGTACTTATTTGCATGACTGATCTGATTATTTCCAATGTTAGACTATATTTGTATGGCTTATGCTCCTTTTCCAAATGAGCTATTAACATGGGTCAGGGACCTCCAGATCTTTCCCAAACAGAAGGTCTTGCACAGCAAGCAAAGGGACTTACTGGCCATACTAGGGAGAGAGTATCTTTATCAAAGAGAAGGTGGAGGGAACGGGTGACCTAGAGCTGGAAGGACAGATCAACAAGGCTAGTATAGTTAGTCTTACTGAAATGCTAATTTTTAATATATGCCAAGCCTTTTGAGGCAGGTGGTAGCTGTAATATTTAGTATTAACAGGATTTTCCCCTGTCATTCAAAGCTGAACATAGAGACCAGGTCTGGCCTTCAAAGTGCAGCAAGATACGAAGATAAAGACAGGTATGTCATGTGAGGTACAAGTTAAAAACAGGGACATTATATTTAATCTGGCCCTAGGCAATTTTCAGATGAATGTTTCTACTGAATACACAGTATGACCTCTGAAGATTAGGGAAAGGAGGCAGGAAGCCAAGGTAACTCTAACAATCAGCTTCTTATTTAAATGGCTACAGAAGCATTTGCCTGAAAATTCCCTTCAGGACCTTCCCATTGGACACAGTGGATCAACTGGCAGAGGCCACCTGCAGAAAACCTCCCTGCTGGAAAGGTTGAACAACTAAATGGATTCAGGTTCCACGGTTTCCTACAAAAAGTTATACAATACAAATTTAGTTCAGATTCATCAGCTAGATTTCTTTTGGGAATAAAAAACCAAAAACTATGTACACATATTTAAATCAGCTTTATTGAGAAGTGGTAAAATCTGCCAATTTTAAGTGTGTGATCAAATGAGTTTGACAAACATATACAATTGTCTCAAGGCTATCATAATTAGCCTATAAAACATTTTCATTATCACCCCAACCCCCCCGCAAAAAAAAAGTTTCTTGTGCCTTTTTGTGGTCAACTTCTAATTCATGTCCTAGCCCCTAGCAACCACTGATCTATTTTCTATCTCTGTGGAATCATACATATGTAGCTTTAGAACTTGGCTTCTTCAGGTCTCCTCTTGAAAAAGGAAACTGTGGGTTCAAATTAGCATAGAGGATGACTGAGCATTACCGGTGGCTCTGAGAGTTTCCTACATTTTTATAATTTGAGGGGCCATTGGGGAATTCTGAAGAGCTGTAGTGACATGCTTGCCTCTATACATGTTCCCCGGAATTACCAGGGGAAGGAGTTGTGTAGCTCTGGGCATCAGTCAAGCCTACCTGGCAAGACTTTCCAAACCTTGAATGTTCCTCTGCCACCCAGTCAATGTTTCTTCTCCAGTCTCTACCCCAGTACTACAAGCATCTCTGCCTAGGTGAGTCCTGATACTAATTAAAGATGCGCAGAGGTAAGAGTGTAGAATTTGGAGTCAAGTCAAACTGGATTTGACTCTTGGTTCAACTGTTTGCAAGCAACATGGTGTTGGGCAGGTTCTTTAATTTTTCTGGTATTTAGTGTTGTTTTCTGAATAATGGGATAAAACCACCTACCTCAGAGTCCTATTGGGTGAATTAAATAGTATCTCTCTCTATAAAACCCTAATATACAAATAGACCGAATGACGACTGACCGAACAACTGAACAACCAGTCATTATGATGTGCACTGACCACCAGGGGCACACACAGAACATGGTGGCAAGCAGCAGAATGCAGAACATGGCGGGTGTTGGCTATGGCAGGATGGTGGAGCAGTAAGCAGGGGTGCCAGACCAAGATGTGGTACCAGTCACTGTCATTGGGGTGAGCCTTTGGTGGTTACTGAAAATTCTTTGCTCCCACATGACTTGGTCCCGCCCAGTGCTCACACCTGCTGTCAGTGCTGGCTCCGCTCACAGCACCGGCCCCGAATGCTGGGCGCCATCAGCAGGTGTGAGCAGCCAATGCCAGCCTGATAGCCCCTGAGGGCTTCTTCACCTCCCCCTGCTCCTTCACTTCTCCCTGCTCCTGAGGGGCAGTCCAGGCAGCAGCCACAGCTCACACTCACTGATGGTGCTGGCCCTGCTTACACCTGCCCCTGGCCCCGGCCCCATCACTTTGTGCCGTCAGTGTGTAGGAGCAGTGGCAGCAGGAGTGGGGCTGCCAGCAGACAGGGGACAAAGGGCCTTGCTGGGAGGGGCCAAGTGGGGCATGGTGGTTGGCCAAGACACGCCTCTGTACCCACCACAGCTTCACAGCCCATAGTTCCTTTCAGTGTGCACGGATTCTTGCACTAGGCCCTTAATTAAGTATATAAAAGTGTTTAGCACAGTCTTTGGCACTGTTCTGTCCTGAACAGGAGTTGTTATCCTTTTTTCTCATTTGAACTTTAGGTTTACATTGGTCTGGCAAGATACAAAGCTAATTGGGATCAGAGTTTACATTCCTCCCAGCCTTTAAGACTTGCTGCAATTACTGAGTCTTTAAGCAGATGCCCTTCTGGTATGAAAGCATTCCAAAGGCTGGATCACCCTCTCTCTATCTTCAACTCCACAACTGATCCTCAGAGCTTATATTTTTATGTTGTGACTCCAAGGGACAGAGCAACATGAGCAGCAGAAACGGAGGTGCTTTACCTTTCCTTTGAGCTACTGAAAACCTAAACAAAGGCCAGCTCTCATTAAGCCTCATCTGGGAACTACACACTTGCATGTGCTCTCCTATGTGCTTTGCTGAGGTCAATGGAACATCAATCTTCTCTAAACAGGCATGTTTTTTGTACTCTACTTTTAGTAACATATATTTATCTTTTAAAGCTAGTTTGCACTGCCAGCCATAAGACTGTGTTTTTCTTCTCTTCTTGATTTGTGAGCCACTGAAAGGGAAATGACAATGCTTGGTGAGAGGGTGACTGTGTGGCCGCCTTCAGGATGATGGAGGGAGGTTCTGGGTGTGAGCCCCCAGTCAACTCAAACAGATGTCATACCATTAAGGATGATTAGCCTTCTGTGCTCCAGAATGTTCTGTAACAACAATAGGGTGAATCGTGACACATCAAAATATAAAAGGCAGACACGTTTTTCAGGCATGCTCCCAGCCAGTGGAACAGACCAGCTGGCCTGGCTCATCGATGAGAGATGCTATTTGAGCTGTCAGTTCCGTTGCCAGGCTTCACATCTGTACCTCAGGATGTGCCCACTTGTCCCTGATATCTGTATCTGCTCTTGGAATCCGTTCAAAGGGAACAGCCCTTGGAATCAAGGTCCGTGGAGGAGAAAGATGGCTTCCAGCCTGTCCAGAGGGGAGGCTTCTCTTTGGATGCCACCCCTGGACATCCTGGAACCTGTGAGCCTGGTTTCCTAGACCAGACATTAGAATATTAAAAACCAACAAACAAAAACCTTTGGTGTGTTTGGGGACTCCCAAGTGGTTTTTCTGGAGTTTTGTGTATATGAAGGATGAGGATGGAATTATGAAAGGGGCCGGGGTTTATATGATGTCAAAAGAATTTGGTCTTTTAGCTGTCACACAGGAAATGTATGCTGAATGCCAAGGCTCTCCAATCCTCCTTTTGGTTGTGGCCTATATTATGCTTATGTCAGTCTTACCAGTGACTTACTCTTCCACCTGTGACTGTCATCCATCAGAGTTCAATGCTTTGAATTGGGGTGCTGTTGCTACCTGCCACATTAGAGAAACATCACTATCCCAGAGATTTAGTAAATACCAGTTTTTCCCCTTCACTTCTGTGACCACTGCTTTCACCATTTTGCCCTTGGTTGCTGCTTCTATAATATCTGCCTCATTTTCAACACCTTTCTTCCCCCTCAAATACCAGATGTGGTTTTGTCTGGGGCCACTATGATGGGAGACAACTACTCTTCCAAGATGACTCTCTTCCAAATGGTGATTCAGATATCTAGGCTCATTCCATTCCATCTTGTGACCTCCACCATTACTACCCATAGCTCCCAAGGTCATTGTGCTTGTCTGCATCAGACAAATAGAGGGGAGAAGAGCTTGGAGGGTCTTAGGTGGAGATTGTTTAGTACAAGTTTGAAGGGGGTGTCTAACACTCCCACTCACTATCTGCTAATATAGGTTCACACACAACTGCAAAAGAACCTGGAAAAGATTTACTCTAGTTGGGTACACAGAAGAAAAGAAATGGGTTGTAAGGAGGAAGGATTTAACGCAGAGCATTAGGTGCTTACAAATCATTGGAAAGACTGGAGGAATAGCACCCAAAGACTGACATTTAACATTTGTCTTTGAGGATACACCCTTGCCATTAAATCCACAAATGGAGGCCAGACTGCATCTGTCACTGGTATCATCCCCACCCCTCCAAACTGTTACCAAGACATTGGAACATGGAGTCCATCTGCTACCAACACTCACCTCTGCTGGTGCCCCCTTACCAACTAGCACACCTGGTAACCTTCTACCTTTCAAGGGTTATACTGTCAAGGGGATCTCAATAAATAAACCTAAAATAAGCCAAAAACTAGATCTATCCAGGAGACTGGAAAATGTAGTTTGAAGCTTCCCTGCCCTATAATCTTACCTAATAATAGACAAACATGTAAATTGACTATACCTCTGCTACACCTATAGCCAATCAGAATGAGTATGCAACTTAACCCAACAAAGATGTTTGCATACATAGGAGCCCAGCACCTGGGTCCCGCATGGGCCCTGAGCAGCCTGGGAAGGGCCTGAGCCAGGGGGCTCTTGGGCAGGGCCAAGCCTGCAATCAGAGCTGAGGGGGCAGGGGCAGAGCTGGCAATCAGAGGCAGTTAGGGATGACCAGGCTGGCAAAGGAGGGAAGTTGAGGTTTTAGGCCTTGGCAGGGGTTGAGTTGGAGATTGGAGGCTATTGGCAATTGGTGTGAACTACAGAGGAAACAGCTTTTCTGACTGCTCATTGGCTAAGTTTCCTGTATGCCAGGAAATATTCTTAGTAACTTGGCTAATAAGAATCCAAAAAGGTGATCTAGGGTTTTTCTACCACACTTCTAGAGAAAACAATGAAGGTCTGCTCCTGGAAGGCTAAGAAATGTCATGTCCTGCCAGTTTGGCTCAGTGGATAGAGCCTTGGTCTGTTGATTGCAGGGTCTGAGTTCTGATCAAGGGCATGTACCTAGGTTGCAGGGTCCTCCCTGGCTGGGGCCTAGTTTAGGGCTCATGCAGGTGGCAACAAATCAAAGTGTTTCTCTCACTTTGATATTTCTCTGTCTTTCCCTTTCTCTTCCACATTCTCTAAAAGTTAATGGCAACATATCCTCAGGAGAGGATAACAAAAAGAAAAAGAAAAAGAAAGAAAGATAGAAAGAAAGAAAGAAAGAAAGAAAGAAAGAAAGAAAGAAAGAAGGAAATGTAATATCCTATGAAAGACATATCTTGAAAATGCCTAAAGAAAGTTGTCATTTTTTTCATGGTGATGGGACTGGAGTCTGTGTTGATGAAAACACCTTGGTAGTTGTGACTGGCAGTGGCTGCAGCAATGGGGTGATGAGTCTGGTGTTTTCCCCTGATCAGCCTCCCACAAATGGAGGCCAGACTGCAGCTTAGGCCCACTCTCCAGGTGGAGTGGACCTAAGCCATCAGTAGGATATCCCCTTAAGGCTCCCTGTATGTGAGAGAGGGCAGGTTGGGCTGAGGGACCCTCTACCTCCCAGTGCACGAATTTTGTGCACCAGGTCCCTAGGCACACCTAATAAAAGAGTAATATGCAAATTAACCATCACTCTGTTACACCCACAAGCCATGCCCACAAGCCAATCAGGAGTGAGTATGCAAATTAACCCAATCAAGATGGCTGCAGCCACAGAGAGAGCAGGAGGGAGGCTTGGGTTTATCCAGTGATGGAGGAAGCCAAGCTTTCTGCACACCTTGGCTGGTCCAGGCCTCCACTCCAGGCTACAAAGTTTCAATTATAGAAGATAAATAAATCCCAACAAAAATGGCAGTAGCCATGGAGCTGGAGAGAGCAGGCTAGGGTTACCCCCAGTGATGGAGGAAGCCAAGCTTTCCACACACCCTGGCTGTCCCAGGCCTCCACTCAAGGCTACAAAGTTTCAATTATAGAAGAGAAATCAATCCCAGATATCAGGGCTTCTGCTTGGGTTGCCGGGGCAGGGACGTGGGGGGTGCAGGCATGGCCAGCCTGCAAACCACCACAGGCCCCTTTCCCAGGCTGCCCCACACCCCAAGGGAACCTCCACCCTGATCTGGAACACCCTTCAGGGCAAACCAGCTGGCCCCCCACCCATGTACCAGGCTTTTATCTTATCTAATAAAAGAGTAATATGCAGATTGACCATCCAACATACAAGATGGCTGCCCCCATGTGGTCAAAGGTTCTGCCCCCATGTAGACACAAGATGGCCACCACAAGATGGCCAGCAGGGGAGGGCAGTTTGGAGGCACCAGGCCTGCAAGGGAGGGCAGTTGTGGGCAATCAGGCCAGCAGGGGAGGGTAGTTGGGAGGGCAGTTGTGAGTGATCAAGCCTGCAGAGGAGGGCAGTTAGGGATGACCAGGCTGGCAGAAGAGGGAAGTTGGGGGTGACCAGGCCTGCAGGTAAGGGTAGTTAAGGGGGACCCAGGCCTCAGGGGACAGCAGTTGGGAGGGGGCCAGACCTGCAGGGGAGGTAGTTAGAGGCAAATAGGCTTGCAGGGGAATAATTAGGCATCAATTAGGCTGGCAGAGGAGTGGTTACAAGGTAATCAGGCTGGCAGGTAGAAGTGGTTAGGGGCAATCAAGAAGGCAGGCAGGCAAGCAGTTGGGAGCCAGCAGTCCTGGATTGTGAGAGAGATGTCTGACCACCTGGTGGGATCAGGCCTAAACAGGCAGTTGGACATCCCTCAAGGGTTCCCAGATTGGAGAGGGTGCAGGCTGGGCTGAAGGACCCTCTCTCCCCATGCACGAATTTCATGTACCAGGTCTCTAGTATAAGGAAAGAGGTTGAAAATTGATGCCAGTGCCAATAGACAATATCTGGCAGCAGGCTCATTTGTTAGCTACTGCTGTCACCATCACTATTGCTCCATTGTATGTCTGGTGACTCTTCTGTTAGCACCTCCTTCATCCCCTGATGACTTGTCACTTTTTTTTTCTTCTTTTTTTTTTTTAATGCTCACACTCATTGGTGGCTTTGCCTGATGCCACCAGAGTATGGGAGAATTTCTCCTCTAACAGTGGTCACTCTGAATGAACTTCTGAAGGGGAGCTGACTTTTACAGCTTTGTAGTTCCTCTGCCAACTCCATCAGAGGTGTTGGAATGTATCTCAATGGTGAATCCATCACAGGAATCCACAGTGTCCTAGGACAGGCCTGAGCTCCTCAATTCCTTTTTGAGGATAGAATACAAATCTCTTCTATTTGTGGAATGATACAGAAACTTCCAGAAGTTGGAGTATGCCATGTCTCTGATTTTCCCTCTGTTCATCATCCCTGAAATATTGGCTGATATTTCCCCCCAGCAGTCTTAGAAGGTTCTGTGTTTGGGAGGTGATGTTGCAGAGAGGAACCCCAGCGGTGACAGTGCAGAGAGGAACACCACAGGGCCGTCAACCGGCTCTGATCATCTATTGAGGAAAATTTGGATTAGAATGGTAATGTGGGCTTCCTTCCCAATGATACCACACAGTGTGAACTATCCTGGGCAGGGCTACACTGCAAGGCCCCACAGAGACCATTTGCTGCTTGCTGGAGTCCGAGTGACAGGTTTTCTAGCAAAATCTCAGAAGTCACTGAGTGAAGACAGAACTGCCTTGGAGAGGAGGAATTCTGGCAGCATCAGTTCAGAGAATTAGTTTGGGAAAGAAAGTTTATAATAACAGTGTTCTAGTTCCTGCTGAATAAAACATTTGGAGAGCTTTTCTTCTCCCAGCAGAAAAATAAAATACTCCAGTGGCAATAGAATGATTGTCCTTTTTAAATGTTGTGTTTAATAAAAATCAGATGATTGCAGTAATTTGACCTCTACACTGCTCTCTCTCCTGATCTTGTACCTGGCATCCTGTAGGCATACATGGGACACCATATCCTGGGGCTGTACCAGGCTCTCTCATTTAAGCAGATGGGGAAACAGTCATTTGAGCAAATGGGGCATGAGCCCAGAAAAGGTACAACCAGCTGCAAACAGACCAGTAAATATGGTTGCTACACATCTGGCAGACACTTCCACAGTGATGCAGCTAATGGTGCTGGTATTTAAGTGGCCATTAGTAGACTCTGGATTCCATGCATACAATTAAGAAGTACCCTGGAAGCTCTCTCAATGCTGCTTTGCTCTCATTTGGTTGCAGATCCTGCCAGCAGCAAAGTGCGCATTTGCATGGCTGTCATCATTGCCTGAGGGAGAGAGAAAGTTCATTTTATCAGCTGGAGAGATGAGGTTCTAAAGTGGGCCCTGTACCAGTGGGGTATCTCAGAGGTGATACTTCTCAGAGCTGATACTTACCTTGGCCCTCTTCTGCTAAATTGAGAATGCCAGCCTGGCATGCCATGCATTTCTAGTGTATGGCTCTCATTAACCCTGAATCGACAAAACCTAGAGCCTGTTAATCCAAAGTGCAGAGGAGAGGTGCTTTTTCCTTCTGAGGCCTCACCTGTTCAGAGAACTGAGCTGGCTCTGTCCACCTTGTCAACCTCTTATAAGATCTGAGGATCCCGGTTGCTGAGAGCCGCTTCATTACCTTAGGAATTTGTTAACAGTTAATGTGTAAATATCTTTGGCCAAGGTATTTATTCAGCATTGGTACTATTTTTTTTTTTACCTTGCCTGAGAAGTTAGAATAATGGAGAGTTTAGAGATTATGAGGAAGGTGGGCTGAGTGTAGATGAGGGACATCTCTGACAGTTTATAGGACAGGAAAAGGCGAACAATGGAAAGAAGACACACTTTACCTACCTTTGCCGGCCTGCTCCCACCTCCTGCCCCTAGAAAGAGCTCTCGCTTTTTAATTCTTCTTCTTCTTAGGTATTATTAAAAACAGCCACCACCCCTACCACCATGTCCTAATATGTTACATGCTGCTCCAAAAAGAGCAGTGACATCTTGTTGGGCCAGTCTGGGTTATGCTTGCTGTCCTGGTGTAATTATTCATAGTGCGTTTCCCCATCCCCCTTTTGAATTGTGATAATGTAGTCACCTATTTGTAGGCACCTCATAGGAAAATGCCATTTGTTTTGTCTCTTTTATTTAATCTCTTTAGTTTTTTCTTGTTTTGGGGGAGCAGCAAAAGAGACACATGCTTCTACTTTCACACAGCAATTTAGTGACAAGGAGAAACACGAGTCAATTGGGAAAAATACCAAGGCAAGCCTCAAAGAAATCAAGCTGCACAAAAATGCAGATTGCAGTGGGCCATCGTTTCCAGGTTCCTCCTCAGGCCCCAGTACTCACTGGAGTCATTGCTCAACACCATCGCTGCCTTGGGGAGAAGCTTTGCGAAGCTGGCATGTGGGGTTGGGCTCTTGGACCCAGTGGTATGAATAGAACATTTTGGGTACAGTATATTAATGATGTGGCTATGTGGTGGGGGCAGCATATGACAGAGGTACTCACTGACACGTCTGCTGCCAGTCCCAGCAATAAAGCAAAGGCCAGCACTCAATCTGGATGCCTCCACTGGGAAGAAGGGTTCTTGGAATTAGGGAAGATGGGCTGAGCATGGATGGGCTTGGGAAGTTTGCTCTGCTGGACTGATCTGTGTCCCAATCCCAGGGTGTTTGGAGATCTGTACACACACAAACACACACACACACAACACACACACAGGCACGCACACACTCTTTCACCCATAGTATTTACTAAATAGCAGGCACTCAACATATGGCATGTAGTGTGGCATATTGAAAACAGATCTGGTTTGAGGGGCAATGCAACTTGGTTTCAAATGCTCCTAGCTCGATGATTTACTGGCTGTGTTTCCTCAAATTTCTTAAACTTTCAGGGTCTCAGCCTCCTCAACTATGAAATATGGTCATTGCGAGGATGAACTGATAAAATACTTCCCAGCCCTGAGCTTCAGGTGTGACCCTTATGATCAGTCCATAAATGGCAGTCACCAGTTTTCCTCATTCTTACGTCAGCTCCAGTTTTAAAAACCTTTAAGTTGAGCCGGGGGCGGCTCCCAGAAGAGAAAAATGTACTCTCTTCTGGCCATGGGAGCATGCCCGCAGTCAATCTTTCATTTAGTTACAGATTTTATATTCCTTACTGGCAGCATCCAGGTCTGACCTGTCTTACCCCACTTCATATACGCCATTGGGCCTAGCCTATGCCTGGCCTCTGACTTGCATATTTATAATCATTGTTACTACCGCTGAATGAAGGAATGACGTTGGGTCGGGAGCAGGGCTAGTGTTCCATTTGTCAGGGGCCATGGAGCTCCAACTGATGTTTTGGTCCTTTAAGGTTCCTGCAGGCAGATCCTATATAGAGATTTATCATAGACGTTTGTCTCTCAAAGATGCTGCTGAGGTCCTCCTTCTCTTTCTGTTCCCTGCTGTCCCCAAATAATAAGAGAGTAACAAGATCTATCCCATGGAAAATGGCCTGCTCTTGGCCCGTTTCTGTTGTGCATTCTCTGTGTTTGGCCTTGACTCTCCTGTGTTCTGTGCTGTGAGCAGAATATCAATTGGTGAGGGGAAGCAGCAAGCCAGTTCCTGCCAGCGCAGTGTGCGCACGTCAGGGGGAAGTCATGCTACATACACAGAAAATAACTTCCTTTTCTCAGTTTTTAAATTAGCTCAGAATCCCTGGGATTATGAACCTTTATTCCCATAGATAGCACTTTAAAAAGAACAAGCAAAACCACCAACAACAAAGGAATCAGAATGCAGCTCTCTTAGCAGCTCCAAAGAGCAAGCATGGGTAGGAATACAATTTGACAGTCCTTGGGACACTCTGAATTCTCCCCTCTCCCTGACCCCACCTTTTCTCCTTAGCATCACCCCTACTTTATCATGAAAAACTTGGATTAAGTTTTGTAATCTGAGTTGGGGCTGCCAGGCTGGAGAGAAGGAGGGTCCTTGTTTTCTAGAGAAGAAAAGTCACACAAAATGTTGGGTTTCTGTGCCTACTAGTCTTTCAGACTTTTCAGAAACAGGTTTATACTTTATATGATTTTGTCATAGATGCATTGACAATCAGAGCAGGAAATGGACCAAACCATCCCCCAACTGACTTTTTTTTTTATCCCAGAGATAAGGAAATTGAGACCCAGAGAAGGGAAGTGACTCGCCCAAGGTCCTCACTCAGGTGAATATGACTATGCTTCTGCTTCATTGCTTTGCCTATTAAAGAAACAGACTTAGGGCTCCCAAGGGGAAAACAGGCACATTTCCCTATTTCATTTTATTCCAGAGTGAAAAACACATTACTATTTGTTCTTAATCTATTTGTAAATTCTAATGACTAGTTCTAGTGTTAAGTACTTAACATAATTTACTTCACTAGCTAATTGCTAACAATGAAAAGTAGTTTTCTTTGACCTTTTATACTCCATGTTCCTCCCACACAGAAAAAAAGTCCCAATAATCAGCTATTTGGTGACATTGACATAAAAGGTAAATTACTTGGCAGAAAACCAGAGTCCAATTCCGGAAGGTCATGCTTTTCTCTACTAAACATCTGACACTCTTATAAAGTAAAATGTAGAAGGAAAAGGACATTTTGGAATTGAAAGCATTACACACACCTATATATTCACTGAGCACAGTGGGGAGTTAATCTGGCAAATAAGTGTAGGAGACTGGAACCTTCTGGGCTTGACTTCAAGTCTTTTCCTTCCCTCCCCCCTTTCTTAGAAGAAAGACTTTGAGCAAAGAACCTGCCTCTGAACCTCTGTTTTCTCAGCTGCAACATGGGCTTGATAGCTATGCCTGTTTTGTAGAGTTGTTATGAGGATTAAGTGGCTTGCCATACATACAAAGTTCTAAATAATGTTTATGGCACATATTAAGTCCTTGGTAATTGTTACAAATATGAAAGTTTGTAAAAGTATGAAGAAGGAATACTGCCTCGATTTCATTCCTCTGAATTTGCTACTCTTCCCCTTGTGGAATCACCATAATATAATGGGCATATAACTTAGCAGTCTGCTTTTATTCATTTAGCAGTCTGCTTTTATTCATTTAGCATTTTTTTTGTGAACATCTTCCCTTCTTTTTCAAACACATGATTTTTAATGTCTACAGAATATTTCATAAATAGATATACCATAATTTATTTAATTATTTATCCATTGTTGTCAGTTTTGTTTTTCTCATTTTTTTTTAATAAACATCCTGGCATATAAATCTTTGTCTGCACTTTTCATCATTTTCTTAGGATAGATTTCTAGAAGTAAAATTATTGGGTCAAAACATAAACATGTCAGAATCTTGATTCAAACTGGCAAGTTGCTTTGCAGAAAGAAGCAGTGCTTACTTTTAAAGCTCATTCTTCAAAGCTGCACACATCATTTCCCAATAGTCAGGGTGTGTGTGTGTGTGTGTGTGTGTGTGTGTGTGTGTGTGTGTTCGTGTATGTATAAAAAGAGTAGACAAATAGTTAACTAATATCCTTATTCAATCAAGAGTCTATTTCCTTCTGCTTCTACTCCTACACTGCCTAGGGAATGTCCCTGATTTGAGGGTCTTTTTGGAGAATTACTCAAACCTTAGCTGACCTCATGACCTCAGCTTATCTAGTTCAGTCTTCTGACCGGTGAAATGCCATCCTTCATCATACTCATCTTTAAAAGCTTTCAGAACAGCTGGGTCCATGGGTTCTTTGCTTAGTGTATTGTTGTATGGGTGATGCCTCTCATCTGCTTGAAATTACTGCTTAACTTTACCCCTCAAATCCTTGACTAATTTGGTCTTGTTAGGCAGTGCTCTCTAGGGGCACGACTTCTCTCCACACTGTGTGCGCCACCATGTCACAAGGGTGCCCTGTCTGTACTTCTCTGGATTCAGCACAGGAAAAGTTTGCTACATGGTACAATATTAAGCTTCTTTTCAAGCTACTCTACGTTAGATTTAGAATCTTCACATTTTGTAGAATCACCCTTTCTAGTCTCACTGCCCTGCCACCACCACCACCACCACCACCACCACCACCACCACCAACACCTTTCCCCTGATATTGATATCGGGACTCCTGTTCTTTCTGCCTTAAGTGCTGCATCCTTATCTAATTGGTCTCTTTTTTGCCAACATCTTCCTACTACAACCTATCCTAGATGCCAGATTAACGTTCCTTAAACATAGTTCTGGGCCTGCCACTCTTCACTGATGACCAATTTAAGCACACTCTCAAAGCGGCCCCTTGTGTAAACTGTCTCCTGGTTGACCCATGACACTGCAGCTAAACCATTTTACTTGCTATTTCCTGAATGGACCCAATCCTTGCCAGTCATTGTTTCCCTTTGCCTTAATTGTCTCCCTCCCCCCATGTCTCTCTTGAAATTTCATTTATCAGTGCTAATCACAAATACCCATATAAGAAGCTTGTCTTAATGCCTCTTCATTGGAATGAAAGCTCATCCACCATAAAAACAAGGCACATTAGTTCCCTTTCCTCAGTTTCCCTCACAAATGATTTTCTAACCTTCCCTTTGTCTTATTTGTGGTGGATAATAAAGATTACCTACCTATATTATAGATCTCTTATTATTTAATCTTTCCTTTGTCCCAATCTCTGTACATAATAAACTCCTGGAAGGCAGGACAGTGTTTGCCTCCTGGCATTGTATCCCTTACATCACCCAAAATGGGCTTTGTACATGGTGGACACTCGTTCTGAGACAGATGTTCTCAGACACAGCTCTCCCCTCACGCTGCCACAGAGTGGGAGCAGCACAGCTGCCTGGATTTATTGTTTTTCCCAGGAGAGGCAATTACAATGCTTTATCTTCCTTCTTTGGCTTTCAGCCAGTGGCTCTATACCTAGTCTTTAATTTTCTTTTGTTTAAAGTGATGATCTGTCCACTCAGTCAAAGCAAAATAATGATGGTAATGAAAATTGCTGTTACTTATTGAAAGTCTACTATGTGCTAGACACTGTGCTTTTCATATGGAATCTTACTTAGTAATGTTCATAGAAATCTGATAAATTAGATATTGTTATCCTACTTTATGAATGAGAAAATTGAAGCTCAGAGAGGTTAAACATATACCCAAATCACTTAAGCAGTAGGTTAGAATTGGAGCAAGAGTTGAACCAAGATCTATTGGTCTAAATCGTTTTCAGTAAGTATGTCCCACCAGAAAAGGATGATGTAAGGCTGGGCTAGATGTCAGCCTTTGGCTCACTTTTCCTGAGATCTAACACCCTGAGGTTTTTCAGTGGGGGAAGTGCATACTCCTATTGCAGCTTAATTATGCTAAGCCCCTGGTTCCTTTTCATCCTGTGGCAGTGCCTAGGAGAGGACAGGGAAAGGTGAAGCTTCTACTGTGTGCTCCTTCTGTATGAGATCTTTGACTCTATACATACTTGGGCTTCTTCTGGAGCTCTCTAGAGCTTCTAGATCTATCACTGCATCAAGGGGCAAAGTATACTCTTTGACATTAAATTCTGGGAAACCTAATTCCTTGCTACACTCTCTTGGTCATCTGCTTGCTCAGGGGAAGGCAGTTGAAAATGGTGTAGTATATACCAAGATTAAAACAATATCAAATGTATTACTTTAGGCATCAAAACTGGATGTGTTGGCATAATTCAATGTTATTTTTTAAAGAACTCCAGAAAACAGCATACTAGCATAATGCTTGAAATAAAATAGGTATTTAATAGACATTAATTAGATAAGTGAATGAATGACTTCAGGAACATAGGAATGAATGAATGTTATTTTTATGGCAAGCAATAAGGAAAAATGGTATCTTCCAATTATTAGCAGCATGACTTTGGGTAACTTATTCTGATGCTCAGTTTTGCCATGTGTAAATGGTGATGCTAATACCTGTTGTCAAGAACTGTGAAATGACTTAAATTTTACTTGACTTTCAGCTTACTTGTTAGCCTGCCACAGTTTCAAAGTTTCTGGGAGAGGACGTGGACTTTTGGGTCAGATACACAACTTTATTACTCATGGAACAGCAAAACATGAATATAATATTTGTATAAGTTCCCCTGGCAATGCTCAGATGGCTGGCTATACACACAGCCAGCTATGTAATAGGAGAGGAACCCTAGGCTTAAAGTCCTAAATTTATAAAGGGCAGCAAGCATGCTATCTCTATCTTTGCAGGCTGTCCTCAAGAAGATATTGCTTTGCTTGTAAGACATACAGGAATTCATGAGACCATGAAGCATTGTCTCCCTCAAAAACCTTGTGGATTTTTTAAAAAAATGACTAAATGATCTAACATACTGTATCAATTAGGATAATTCAGGTTATGCTTCAGTAACAAATCTCTTTACACTAAACTTCCAAAGAAGTACTTCTTGCTAATGCCATTCACTAATGGGAAATAGGCTGGAAACTCTCTGTTCTAATTTATCCTCACTCTTGGTCCTAGGGTGAAGGAGATTTCATGATGTGGTATATTGCCATGGTAGAGGGAAAGTGAGTGTGCCAAATAGCATGTTGGCTCTTAAAACTCTATCCCAGAAGTGACATACATCTCTTCTGCTCACATGCACTGTCCTAAGCAAGTCACATGGTTCAACCTAACTTTGAGGGGGAAGGGAAGTAAGCCCAGAAGAAGAATTAGAAATATTTATTGGGTAGGCAGCATAAAATACTGCCACACAAACCCAAAGTCTTTGCACAAGGCCTGGCACATTCAAAATGGAAAATTTCCCTTACCACTCTGGAGTAGTTTGGGCAGACTTAGAATGTGGGTCTTTGGTTTAGAAGAAATTTACAGTGGTCATGGATTCAGGTATTTTTCTGGCTATCCATGGCTATGGTCAAGAAAATTTGCATATTTCCCAACATAAAGTTATGTCCAAGCTTGTACACGAAATTAATCAATAGTCATTACTAACATATATTCAAATTCATGATTTTGTTGGTCAACATTTAAAAGGAGAAACATATAATTTCTCTCAATTCCCAATTGTTGCACTAATTGAGATAATAACTAGATTGAGAAAGAGAAGAAAAATTTTGATTTTTACTCATGTTACAGTGCAACCACAGATTCAATAGCAAGAATACTTCCTGACTTAAACTTGTCCTCCTATCTGACTAGAAACCACTGAATGTAGTAAAATGAAATAAAGATTATGGATCATCATGGCCTTCATGCTTTAGAGGTTTGTGTTTTTTTAAAATGCCAGATGGATCTTAATTAATTTTTTCTATAAATGTGCATTAAGACCCCTCTTCTTGTCAGGTTCTTTTTTGAGCATCTGAGTATACAGTGAAAAGCAAAAGAGACACAGTTACTGACTTCATGAAGCTTAGAGTCTACAGGGAAAAAAAGATCATCATACAAGCTAACATTGTTTCATGGCTTGCTTAGTAGGGGCTGGGTGCAGGGCTATGCAATGTATTTGCATTTCATAAAAGACTCAACAGCCCTTCGGTGGTTTATTACTTATGATAACTCTGCAGAGGTAATGAAGACCACAGACCAGAGACAGTGTAGTTAAGGCTCAGAAAAGTCATTTGGCATTTTCTGAGGGTACTGGAGTTGCTAGGACAGAATCCAGGTAAGTCTCAGAATTCAAGTAACCCAGATGATAGATGCACTGACTCCTGGACATTTTTCACTAACCTGCATCACAAGAACCATTCTTATTCACAGGTTGTGGATTCCCCATCTCCAGGTGGCACCTTCTTTTAGTTAATATTCTCCATCAATGAATGAATTATTTAGAGAACTTATTGCACACCTATTTGGTGTCATGTACTACGCACCTACAATTATCTTTCTTTTTTTTTCCCAAATATATTTTATTGATTTTTTACAGAGAGAAAGGGAGAGGGATAGAAAGTCAGAAACATCGATGAGAGAGAAACATCGATCAGCTGCCTCTTGCACGCCCCCTACTAGGAATGTGCCCACAACCAAGGTACATGCCCTTGACCAGAACCGAACCTGAGACCAATGCTCTATCCACTGAGCCAAACTGGTTTCGGCATAAAATTATCTTTCTATAATTATCTGCAAAGGTAGGAAATTGAAGATTATATAGACTTTCCTGTTAGCCTATATAATAAAAGCCTAACATGTAAATAGATTGAATGATGGAATGACTGGTGGAATGACCAATCACTCTGAAGTGCACTGACCACTGGGGGGGCAGATGCTCAACACAGGAGCTACCCCCAGCCCAAAGGCCCCAGGCCAGTCAAATGGGTGCCAGCAGGGCCTGCTCTCCCCATTTCTCCTCCCCTCCTCGCCCCCCTACACACATCACCTGCCACAGATTGGCGCTGATATCTAGCCAGGCCTACGGACCCTATCCATGCATGAATTTCATGTACTGGGTCTCTAGTTCTAGGAATAAAAATTGGTGGAAGAAACCAGGATTCAATCCACTATGTTGAGCCAGAATTCTTCCCAGGGGCTTGATGCTGTTCCTCCTAACTGCTGACAGGCATGGCCCATGGATGCTAACAGACCTATAACCATGCCTTCTGCCAGACATCCCTAAATCCCGCTGCAATAATGCCAGGTTATGAAATCCAGGCAGCTTTAGCAGAAACAGACTCATTTGGGAAACACCTGCCTCTCCACACTACAGCTGTATAATTTGCAGCTTTTACTCACCTATTTTAATGAATTCAACAAACATTGATTGAACAGCTTCAATGTGGCAGGCCCAGGTGGCTAGCAGAGTGAGCCCAATACAGCCCTGCTCTGCAATGGCTGAAAATCAATAGTGTGAGAGAAGCTTAGAACCACAAATTGTAATGCAAGTAGACTTAACTCAGGGTTAGAGCAAATAAAGGACAACAGGAGAGAGAGAGAGAGAGAGAGAGAGAGAGAGAGAGAGAGAGAGAGAGAGAGAGACAAAGAGGATCCAGAAATGTTCTGGGGGGAAGTGTGATGGTCACAGCCTTGAAGGATGGCTAAGGCTTATGTGCTAGACCTGGGGCAGTGAGGCAAGTGAAAGGAAAAGGTGAGTGTGAAGAAGCCAAGTCATGCAGGCAGGCAAAGGTGTATTTCTCCCCAAAACTAGTAAGCTAAAGAAGTTGTTTTTCCAGAACTCATAAAGTCTGATCTATTTTAACAGAGGCCCTGAGGAGGAGTGACTTGTAGAAGGCAGGTACAGTCTGAAGGGTTGCCCCTCCAGTGAGCTGAGAAGAAAGGACACCATGGACACTTCTAAAATCTTACATGAAAGGAAGCCATCTGGTGCCTAGTACCAAGCAAACTTGTTTTTATTTTCTCCAAGCTTCTGGGCTCTGGTGTCTGGTGTGCTGCCCCCTTGGGCTTTGTGAGTATGCAGGAACCCATGGCTCTCTGGGCTGGTGAAGGGCTGCATCCACACTTGAAACCTGACTGGCCCCTGTCTCTGCACCTCTGCAGAGAGCAGTCCCTATGGTGAGCTGATGAGCTACAGCTGTCTCTTTAGGAGCCCTTTGGGTCTCCACTGCCTTTTGCCTATCTGCTTGAGGGAGAAGCATGGGTTTTTAATCCTGGCCAGTTATATCTGGAAAAAACAATCCAAATGTTATTCCATCCAGAGAGAAAACGAATCGATGTCTCCTGCAGCCATATCTTTTGTTTTTCATCTCTGGATTTTTAAATCTCATTATGAAGCCAGAATGAACCCCTGCCAGCCTGCCTCCTACCCTTCAGGCAGCCTTTTAAACATTTCTTTGTGCTTGGTCTCCTTATGCTCCTCACTCATAGAGTTACTTTCATCTGGAAGTGGCCCGGCTCTTGAAATAGCTAAATAAAGGCCTTGCTACACCCCCATGAGGAAAGAGGTGATCATAACTTGCTTTCCTCCCATCTGAGAGGAGAGCAGTGTGGATAGTACAGTGACTTGGTTGAAGAGTCCAGCTCCTGCCACTGGAAAATAAGAGTGCTGGCCACAACATCCTGCCCTGATGTACTTCTGCAGGAGTGGACTCACATGTTCAAAAAAGAACTTGGTATATTTCTTCCTAAACCTGCTCCTCCTCCTGTGTGCCCTGTTTAGGAAAATGGCATCAACTCATCACCCAAGCCTGAAACTCTCTACTCTGCTAGGCTGTAGGGACTTGTGGCTCTCTAATTCTCTCTGACACTTTAGGGCAGCTTGCGTGCCTGGATTTCTACTACAGTTTGCTCTCCACAGTCCCTGTTCCTACTGTGCTTTCCTCTTAATCCACCCTCCAGGCTGCTGTCAGAATAATCTTTCTAAAATACACAGTTAGGTCATGCCTCTGCTTAAAACTCTTCTCCTATAGGGTCACATTTAAATTCCTTAGCCTGGTGTGGAAGTTCCATGCTCCATGCTTGAGCTTTCCTGTCCAACCTCATTTTCTACCCTTCTGTACTCTTCATAAACAGCCATTTAGAACCACTTTTTGTCCTCTGGATGCCTTTGCACATGCTCCCTGCACTACTGTCACCTGCTGTCAGGGGAAATCCTGCCCACCATCAAAGCCGAGCTCAAAGAGTGGCCTCCACTCTGAACAGCAGATAGAGCAGACCACTTGCTCCTTCGTGTCACATTAGACCTAAGAAGGTGAAATATGGGATTCAAAGTAATCCTTTCAACCAGTAAATGGCTTGCACTTTTCTCTGACCCCAGTAAGGATAACCTCAGGGTGAATAATGATGAAGATGTCCATCTTCAGCCAATATTGTGGCATCTGGTGTTTCGATTCTGAACCCAGGGATTAACTGGAAAGTATAAGAGGAGACTTCTGTGCAGACTCTTCTCTTATTAACTTTCACATGAATGTGTGGTTTTAAGCTGGTACTGAGAAGGTACCTCTCTTTGCAGGCCGGTGTCGGCTCCTCTGATGTGCAGTCATTCCTGGAAGATTACTCACAAGGTGGTCTTCAGACAGGAAATCAGAATTTAGAAGGTGGGCCTTATTCGGGCAGGAAAAGGAATTTTCTGACTTTCTCAGGGATCTGGCCTCTTTGATAAGGACTTTGAAGAGTGGGTTTAACTTCAGTTACTGCCTAGAGAACTGAATCCAAGTCTGCACTTCATGAGGAAGAGTGCTGTGGTTGATTGGTGATCTGCCAGGAGCAGCCCAGGGAAACCAGGCAGCCTATAGGCTACAAATTAGCCAACTCTGGTGTGGAGAGTCACAAGACCCTGCCAGGATGGCAGGAACTGAATGTGACTTTCAGCATGTGGAGGCAGCAGGACAGCCAGTCCTGGAGGCCTCTCCATACGGGTTATGTCCTAAATATGGATAAACTACATGTGTAAACATGATTTGGTTGTTTATTTTTTTAAAGTATTGTTTTTGATCCCTTAGCCATTAGTGTAATCTTCCAAAATATGGCTGGGTCTTTGCTTTGTCACAAGGTGGAGGATACATGCCTGGGCTGGTGTACAAAGAAGTACCAGCTGGTGAGAACAATGAGAATGGCTATGGACAGCACCTAAGATTTAAATCTCTACATGCATGTGTGTGCATACACCTCAGGGCCCAGGCCACCCTCTCATGTGTGGATTTCCCCTATAGGTAAGCTAAATTCTAATTCTCTATAAGCAGCATTTCATTCTTCTAGTAACTTCAGCTTTTCCAGAAATTTTACTAGACACTATTGCCAAGATAGTTAATCAGCCCTAACCAGTTTGGCTCAGTGGATAGAGCATTGGCCTGCAGACTGAAGGGTCCCAGGTTCAATTTCGGTTAAGGGTATGTGCCTTGGTTGTGGGCATATACCCAGTTGGGGGTTTGCGGGAGGCAGCTGATCGATGTTTCTCTTTCTTTGATGTTTCTAACTCTCTATTCCTCTCTCTTCCTCTCTAAAAAAATCAATAAAATATATGTTTTAAGAAAAGATGGTTAATCAACCATTTTAATTCTTAATTTCATTAGGAAAAGACTACATAGAAGGAAAAGGTAATGATTAAGACTTAAGTTGAGTGAATATTTATCAATTTAAAAAAATCACTTTATTGAGGCATATGGACAATAAAAAGCTGTACATATTTAATGAGCTTAGGGACAAATATATATCTATGAGCCCATCACCATCAACTAGCCATCACCTCCCTAAGTTTTCTTTCATCCCTTGTATTATTAGTTTATTATTATTATAATTCGTGGCAAGAACACTTATCTCAAAATTACCTTTTGAGGTAAGCATGACTGTTATCATGTAATTGATGATGAAACTGAGGTTCTGAGAAGTCCAGGAACAGACCCCAGTCTCCAAACCAACCAAAGGCAGAGCCACACTCCCAAACCCAGATGTGCCAGTTCCTACTGTGCATGCTTCTTGCCCCACCAAGATCCCTCTCCTTGAGGGTCTTGAGGTTTGTGTTTCTGGTGGAACCACCTAAGGAGTGTGGGTCCCAGGAGGGTTGAACAGGGTCAGGAACTGCAGCCCCAGGAGGGGCCAGAAAGCTCCATGTCGGCAGCAACTGGGCTTCTGGACAGGGAGGAGAGGGATGGAATGCTCTGGAAAAGGAAAGCAGCAGCTCTCCTGCCAATACTCCACAGGAAACCTCCCGCTTGAAAGGTACTGTGCTTAAGGGACGAACTCCTCTGGGCCTCTTGTCCATACTTCTGTGGTAAAAAATGCTTTTGACATGATTTTCTCTATGGGTTTTTTTATAAAAACTAGAGGCCTGGTGCATGAAATTCATGTACTGGGCTGGAGGGCGGTCCCTCAGTCCTGTCTGTGCCCTCTCACAGTTTGGGAGCCCTGTGATTGATCGCCCCAAAGAGGTAGGCCCTGCCCACCTGGCCAGGGCTCTTCAATGGATCACTCTGCAGAGGAAGGCCCCACCCAGCTGCTGCAGTGCTGCTGCGGGATAGCCTGGGCCTCCCTCTTTGGGGCAATTATGGATCCCTCAATTGATGGTCCTGCTGGCCGGTGACCTGGGCCTCCCTCATCAGGGAGATTATGGGACAATGGTTGGGCCTGCCTTGGCTGGCCTGGCGCCAGTAGTTGTCATAATGTGGTTGTCCATAAGGTTGTCCGGAAGTTCATTCTGCTGTTTGGTCATTCAGTTGATTTGCATATTATTATTATAGATTTCAGGGCATTGCATGAGGTGTTAGCTATGTGACTTTCACTAAGCTTGAATGAGTCTGTGTAGCTAAATCATAGAGAAAGGTGTCCTAGCATTCTGTGTGGTGGTGGTGGGGTGGTGGTGGTATGTGTGTATGTGTTTGGGGTGTGTGTGCTCTTGAGGTGGGTGGGATAGGAAGGTGGTTATGATTTGGCTGATGTCACTATGAATATTTTTAGAGACCTTATGAATGCTCTATAATTACATTATCTGTACTTTGGGGCTAGTGTTATTGTTCGGTTGACAAAATTAAATAAAGTTTCATTTCTCTAGAAAAAACATTCTATAGTTTCTATTTGCTTGAAATACCTACATGGATTTTTTTTATGGCTGTGTCAGGCACACCCAAGACAATTTTTATCACAGTTACATCTGTATTGCTTGCAAACAAAGAAGCGTATCTTCACACCTTCTGTCTAAATGCAATGGCAGAGAGAATAGAAGGGATTTGCATGCAGAGTTTAAACTGAAGCTAAATTTTGTGTGGCTAAGTAGCAATGCTTATTCCAGCCTTGTTCCTTTGGGCTTCAGCGTGCTGTATAGACAGAAACCTGGGGATTTCCCTCTGAGTTAGTGAGAAAGGAATTGAGATTTGCAATCTCCCATTTCACAGAGGGCAAGAGGCTAGATCAAGCACAGGCCACCCAGCCTATCTGAATGGGATTGAGGACATGAGAGAACTGGCAGAGTAGTAAAACATGGGGCTCTGCCTCTGGTGGAAGTTTAGCTCTGCCATATATTGTGTGACCTGTGGCAGGTTACTTTACCTCTCTGAACCACACAGAGAAAATGGAAAAAATAACAATACCTTCCTTATAGCATTGCTGTGCATGGATAGAAAGCACAGCATTGATACAGGGAGTACATATACGCAGTTGGCTGTTACTTTTAAGATACGCTCAACAAATGTATGGTGAATGAGTGAAGAGTATTTGTTCTGATCACAAGATGCTTCAGGCAGCATTTTCAATTTTAAGTTGTGCCAGGAAGAAAGCTTAATGAAGTGTCAGCTTCCCCCAGGAACCTTATAACTTCTGATTGTCTCCAACAAGGCTGACTGCTAACCTTCTTGTTCAACTGTGGCCATTTGCATTCTGCAGTGACAGCAGCAGGAGCTGTTACTGGAGCCGGAGTGGTAGTCAGTAGGCCTGGGCTGACATAGTAGGGCCCAAGGGGGCTGCTGGTGGGCACTTCTGGAGCTGTACATAGCTAATGCTTATTGAACTCTTGCCATGTGCTAGGCACTGTTATAAGTACTTTATGCCAGAAGAGCAATTCTGCCAATAGGCACTATGGTTATTCCCATTTTACAGATGCTAACTTGGGACAGAGAGGTTTGATTAGGAAGTCCCTTGAAGACCTACAGCTTGTAAGTGACAGAACTGAGATCC
>JAAGEH010000012.1:24167705-24295533 GCA_011751065.1 Lasiurus cinereus
CACACACACACACACACACACACACACACACACACACACACACACCTGTTTGTGGGTCCTTTGAAGCATTTCATGAGGCTTAGACAGACAGCTGAGAGATAGTATAAGGAGCACAAGTGGAGCTGCATAATTGAATTAAGGAATTTGGAAGACAGGGGAAGAAATGGATTTTCAAATACTTTGTACTTGCTGGAGGGCTCCAACAGATTCATCTTATTTCCATTTACCCTTAAACATTTGTTTAGGTTTGCCGGCGTGGGCAGAAAATAAAGTCATGGTCCTTCTTAATGTGCCCGTGTCCCCCAGGAATGCTCTCCCTGCTCCAGGCGAGGATGGTTGGCAGTCACAGTGATGGCACTGGCAGACAGATTCCAGTATGTGGTCTGGCCTACACCCTCCTTCCTTCCTCTCTAGGGAGTACAGGGCTGTGTAGATCAGCCATGTAGAGGACTTAGCTATTAAAGAACCTGACACCTATGTGATTGCTTCAAACCTTTTTGAGTCATGAATCTTTGTTCAACCAAAATTCTCAGACACTGAGGGTGTGAGGCAGTTGAAGGTGGAGATGCTCTAGTGGAAGCCAGGGGCTCCCAGAAACCTGCCCTTCCCACAATGGAAGCCTGGGGTAGAGAAAAGCAGTTTGAAAGCCCCAACGAACAACATTCAGTTCCCCTTTATAGGTTTAAAGACCAGCTTGTCCCTCTTCTGTCCTCCATTCTTCCCAAATTCTGGGTGCTTGTGATCCATTGGTTATAAACAGACACAACTGGACTGCAGGCAGGATTAGAAGGCAGTCATGAGGGGCCAGACTACACACTCATTCTGCACTATTCTTTCTTAAAAAATGAGGATGGTTGGTGAAGTTATTGAACAGTAGGCTAGTTCAGAGGTTGGAAACGTGGATGGTGGAGTCAGAATGCCTGGGTTCAAAGTCTACTTTTTTCTACTTAGTAAGTAGCTTTGTGATCCTTGCAAGTTTTTTAGCTTCTCTGTGCTTTCATTTTCTTATTGTAAAATGGGGACTAAATAATAGCACATTCTCTCATTTATTGGTTGTGAGACTTAACTGGATTAATATATATAATGCACTTAGGAAAAATCCTTGCACACGGTAAGTGCTCAATATTATTAGCCATTATTATTTAAATAATCTTTCCTCTCTTCCCACAAGTGAATTCCAATGTATGCTAATGTGCAAGTGACAGGCTTTCTGATAGCAGCCTTATTTTATTTTATTTTTTATTGAAAGAAGAGAAAAGCAGCACTGGAAGGAAGAGAAAGGGGTCTTCTGGAGAGCAGAAGAGCCACAGAAAGGAAATCCCACAGGAAGACATGACCCTGCCCCACTATCCCAGACCATTTGCTACAGAGTCTTGAACAATTTAAGAAATGGGCTGTACCTTATATGAACCTAAGGTAACAAAGACTCATTGGAATTTTATATAACAGTTTTGTTTTATGAACCAGCACTACCTCACCCAACCATTTTATAGTAAATCGTTTTCTTTTTTTCTTTCTCCTGTGGAGCTGGACACCCTTTTATTATGTGAGATGCTGAGATATTTCCAGACATTTCAGGCCTCATAGCTTTGTGCCAGGTCCTGAGCCAGGAAAGCATCACATATTCTCACTGGAAGACTTCCCCAGGGGTTGAAGGAGGCTGCAGGGCAGGAATTCCAATTGATTCTGGAAATCAGTAGCCTGCTAAATATAGCGGGTAATCATGCAGTTATTTCGTTGATTTTTTTTCTAATCACAGTTTACTGGAGGCCTTAACCTTTAGAATCCTTAACAGCAGGAAGGCTGCAAAATCTGTTTTTGCATCCTCTCACAATAAATGTCTTTGAAGAGTAATTAAGACAATGTATTGTTGCCTTGGTTTCACAGAACCAAACCTAAAGTGTAACTGCTTGGTGTTCAGAGCCAGTGGTCAAAAAATAAACAGACTTCAGTTGAGCTGAAGCAAGGACACAGGGAGGGCTAGGAACCTGGAGTCCAAGGCTGGGAGCATCACAGATATAAGGGAGCTTGTTTAGTGGATATTGTCCATGAATTTTCCAACTTTTTAAACTGCTGAGAACAATAAGAAATAAGTCTAACATAATTATACTTAAATACAGTATAACAATCAACAGAAACATTGAACATATACTATCATTGCACATATATAATCACACATAGAGTAATGATAAAACATATAAATTCAGGTCATCATAGGAGCCATTATAATTGAGGGTTGATAATTAATCTTCAAGGAAGGTGTGATAGTCTAAAGACATATTTCCCTCCTCACAATTTTGATTTTGACTTTGACTCCAGAGTCTGGTGGTCAACTATTTTATCTTGGTGAGTCCATGGGGGAGGGGAGGAACTGCAGCTAGACATATACAGATAGTTTCGTTGACATTGACCCCAGGGGTCATGTTGGCCCTGGACTTGCAGAGGTGAAGTGTAGGGTCAAGTTCATCCAGAGTCAGTGATGAATCTCCAGAGGAACAAAAGAATAGACCAGATGCTGTGTCGCCAGAGAAAGCAGAAAGGTTGTAGAAAGTGAATAACCCTCCCCTCAAAATTCTGGGGTCGTGGGGGAAGAGCAGGATTGTTTGGAAGGAGCTCATGCTCTGGGCTTCCTTTGAAAACTAATTTAAAATTTTTACTTTTCAATTTAACAAATATTTATTGATATGCTAGGCACTCTTTTGAGTATTGGAAGAAGGGGAGTGGGAAAACAAAAATAAGTAGACATATGAAAAGATGCTCAATGTCACTAATCACCAGAGAGATGCAAGTTAAAACCATAATGAGATACACCTCACACCTGTCAGAATGGCTATCATCAATAAATCAACAAACAACAAGTGTTAGTGAGGATGCAGAGAAAAGGGAACCCTTGTGTACTGTTGGTGGGAATGCAGACGGGTGCAGCCACTGTGGAAAGCAGTAAAGAGGTCCCTCAAAAAATTAAAAATGAAACTGCTTTATGACCCAGCAATTCCACTTCTGAAAAAAAGCCTGAAAGACTAATTCAAAAGAATATATGCACCCCTATGTTCATTGCAGCACTATTTACAATAGCCAGCATTTGGAAGCAGCCCAAGTAAATGAATGGATAAAAAAGTGTTGGTGCATTTGCACAATGGAATACAATTCAGCCATAGAAAACAAACAAAAAAGTCTTATCTTTTGCAACAGCATGGATGGACTTGGAGATTATTATACTAAGTGAAATAAGCCAGTCAGAGAAAGACAAGCACTATATGATTTTACTTATCTGTGGAATCCAATGAACAAAATAAAGTAACAAACAAAACAGAAACAGACTCATAGAGACAGAGAATAGAATGATAGCTGTCAGAGAAGAGAGGCGGTTGGGGGCTAGGTGAAAAAGATGAAGGGGTTAAGCAAAAACAACCTCATAGATACAGACAACAGTACAGTGATTACCAGAGGGAAAGAATGGTGGGGGAGGTAAAAGAAGGTAAGGGGGGTGGAGATAAGTGGTGATAGAAAGAGACTTGTCTTCAAGTGGTAAACACACAATACAATATACAGATGATATATTATAGAATTGTACACCTCAAACCTATATAATTGTATTAATCAATGTAACCCCAGTAAATACAATAATTAACAAATACATAGACACATTATCTAACTTTGGTTTAAACCTAATAAGAAAATTGGTAGGTGTGTACACAAATAACACGAAGTAGCAGTTGGGGAACTGGGTTTATTTTGAAATTATCCAGCTTTTATTTCCAAAGTGGAGCACTGGGGAGGTTTCCCCTTTCTAAATCCCACTGTGGCCACATGGTCCCTGTTGGCATGTTTGCCCATGTCTCAGGGCAGAACACAGGATGGGAGAGGGACTACTCTTAAACCTCATTTCCCACACTTTTTTTCAGTGTGGGAAATGCTACTTGGGTCTGGGGGACTTTAATCTTTGTAATGATTCGTTCTATTTTTGGCCATGGTGCCTGAAGAAATGAACTTGTCAGCATCTTTATTCTTATCCTTTGGGGAAGAGAGCTAGAAAAGTGCAGAAGGGCAGTCAGAAGCTGCTGCCCATTTAGCCCCCTCAGCATTTGTTCCTGAGCAAAGGCAGCGGCTCAGGTAATTAGAGTCTGAGTCCTGACGGAGGTACTTTGTTCAAAGTTCAGTTACAGGCTGGGATGGAGAACTCTGCATGCCTACTTCCTTTGTTAATAGCTTTGCTGACCTTCTCCAAAGAAAAAGTCATTAGAAAGTTGAATTATGACCTGTTTCTTGTAAAATCACATCAGTCCCTCATTTATAGCCCTGTATTTCAACCAGATCTAATTACCTTTTAGAATATACTTCTCGCCATTGGAAAACATTTCAAACCCTGATCCCAGTAATCAAGCACACTTCTTGGTTTGAAAGCTGATTGTGACATGATGCATGCAAGGCTCAATGAAAGCCCCTTCCCTTTTCCCAACAGCCCCATTATCCTTATCTTCAAGGCTTCAAAAACCCAGTGTCATTCATTTTTTTAACCTCTGAAGATGACTTTTCATGGAGGATGTTGAATGTCAGGAAGCTAATGAGGAAGAGCAAAAAATTCTACATCTTGTGCAATAATTTTCTGCATCTCCCCAGGAAGGGTCTCTCCTTCCTTCTCATTACTGAGCATCATTCGAAGCCACTGGCTGTCCACTTCCTCCATATCTGGAGAGTAGGTTGGTTCAGTTCAGAGTCCACTGGGGATGGGGTGGGGTTCTAGGAAATGGAGTTCTTGTATTACTTCTGCATTATCCCTACAAAATACCCACAAGGTAAAAAAAAAAAAAAAAGTCCCCAATAGCTTATGAAGCCAAGAGCTCCCTGGTCCATTTGAACCTGGCTGTGTCCAGTGGATTTTTTTCTCCCACCTACTTCTTTTATGTATTAACCTCTATCATTTCAGGCAATTCAAGTGACTCAAAGATTTTTTGAAAGTCTCTGTTCTTTTTATGCTCTGAATGGGACTACAATCCCCCACACTGCTGAGAGGGAACATTTTTATAGACTTTCTAAATCTCCCCACTGCTGAGAAAATTTTTTTAAAAAAAGCATTTCTCTTGTCTCCTTATTTATAATCACTTTTTCCTTTTAACAGGACCGAGCACCATGAGAAATGGCGCTCTTTTATGGCAAAGACTCATTTGCCCATAACAAACACTGAGTACAAAAGCAAATTAAAAAAAAAAAAATCCACCCAACACTATGCTTAGAGAGACCATTAGGAACGATTTGACATTTATTGAACAACAGATGGCGATTAAAAGCATAAAAGCTAGATTGCCTTGCTAGAAACAAAGGATAGCTCTACCGAGGAAGTCTAACATTTCAATTAAAATACTTCTCAATGTCAATTAAATCATATGAAGATAAGACTAAAAATGGTTTCTAGCTGCATTATAATCAATAGTGCGGTTAAAATCCTCCTCAAGAAGCACCCCGTTTTTTGTTTGACCGTTTGCTAAAAGATTACACAAAGCTTCAGGAAATCATTTCCTTCAGTGCAGGGTTCAAAAGGTAAACATTTAACCAGGAGTGCTTCATACTATCACACAGATTTATTTCAACGATGAGAAGGAAGCCTTGCAGCCTTTGCTTTGTTTCAAATCTCATTCACTTTTTGGTATGGATTAAGCATTAGTGAGAGGTGGAAAAATAGCCCCATTATTTCCACAGCAAGGATCTGGTTTTAATGATGGTTATGTTCTTTTGGGAAGCAGCAAGTTGGAATGGAGAGAGAAGTGGTTTGATAGTGAGGCAGACCTCAGTTTGAATCACAGCCCAGTCACATAGGGCAAGTGTTTTTAATTTGTAAGGTTGTTATCACAATACCACCTCTTTCAGATTGCCTGGTGCAGTCTAGGGTCTTCGTGAATAAGGACCCTTATCCTTATTATTATTATTTTTTTAATTTAATGAATTTTTATTGTTCAGATTATTACAATTGTTCCCCTCCCTTTTTTTTCTCCCCATAGCTCCCTTCCACCCGGCTCCCTCTGCCCTTAAGGACCCTTATCTTTAGCCATCTATTGGCAGATCCTCATGATATACAATCTATTCTAGTAGATTTTATCAAAACTGTGTTCCTTAGGACACCAGTTCTGCTACATATTCAGTGCCAAAAGGTTCCTGTGTGTTATGGGTTGAATTGTATTGCCTAAAATTCATATGTTGAAGTCCTAATCCCCAGGACCTCAGAATGTGACTTTTTTGGAAATAGGATTGTTGCAGATGTAATTAGTCAAGTTAAGATGAGGTTGTGGTATAGTAGGAGGAGCCTTAGTCCAAAATGACTGGTGTCCTTATAAAACATGGAAACATGGAGCCATCCCCATATAGGAAGAACACCATGTGAACCTAGAGACAGAGACTGGGGTGATTCTATGAGCTAAGGAAACATCACAATTTCCTGAAACCACCAGAAGCTAGGGAGAGGCTTGAAACTGCTCTCCCTCAGGCAGCCAGAAGGAACCAACCTGCTGACAACTTGATGTTAAACTTCCAGCCTCTAAAACTTTGAGACTTCTGTTGATTAAGCTGCCCTGTTTGTGGTACTTAGCTACAGCAACCCTAGAAAACTAATATACTATGTCAAATACATTTGGTAAACATTGGTACAGCCTTCTGCTTCATAAAGCAGTTTACCAAAGTCAAATCTCTAAGAAATTATGCTGCTAAGAATTATCTCTTGTGGAAAGCACTGGACTTGGTTGGAATGTCTGTAAGGAGGATTCTCTGAAAGGTTGGGGACCTCTGAGGAGACCTTGCCGAAGGCAGCAGCCCCTGCCTTGACTTTTCCAAACAAGTCCAATCCCCCAAAGTGTTTTGCTAGAATCTCTATGTTTAGTCTTTAAAGACTCGACCTTGTAGAAGCACATACTTTCTCAAGGATACTTACCCTGCTGATTGTATCTAGAGTTTAATTTTAGTTCAAAGTGTTGTGACAATAAAAGGCTAAGAAGACAGGTGAATAGGATTGCATTTGCTTCTAAAATAAAACAGTCCCTTAGCCCTCTCTTTCACAGAAACTTGTATCAGAGTAATCTGTTCATCCATCACTCAGGGTCTGCTGGTCAGCCCTGGCAGCCTCTAAATTATCTTATTTTGTCCCATGTTTCCCAAACATTTGGCCATGGGTACTCTCCTCCCTCCCCTGCATACATACCTACTTACATACTTTGGAACTACTTTGGAAAAGAATGATCTGAAATGTTTTGGTTTAATCCCACCTCCTAACTTCCATCACCCCCATTCCTTAACCTCAGCCCCATCCCTTCACCTTCACTGTAGTTTGCTGCTTTGCCTGTCGCAACCAGCCCCTTGCCCATGTGCTCTGTACCACTCCAGGGGGGTACCGCCCCGTAGTCACCACTCCATCCCTAGGCAACCTTCCTTGGTGCCCTTGTCCCTTTCCTCCACTTCTGCTAGGTGTTAGGTGCTGCTCAAGAGAGTAATGAAAGCTACTCAAGTGATGAATTTGGATCACGGCAGTGAGACAGAGTACATTTCAAGTTGAGTACTCATCACTGCTCAGCCAGCTGTAGTGCATGCCTTCCTTCATGTGCACTCATTCTTCACCTAGTGAGGGGCCCACTGTGAGCCAGGTCCTATCCTAGTCAGCGAGTAGGTATGTGAGGAGGGGTAGGCACTTATGAATTCCTTCCCTCAAATGCTGATGGTCTAGCAGAGGAGATAAACTAACACTATGAGAGAAAATAAACATTCACGGAAGTGCTACCATATTCAACAGAAAAGGGAACAGCAAATAAGAATTTGTCAGCTACAGGTGAGAGACTATATTTCAGACAGAAGGAATAGCAGGTGTATTCAGAAAATTCTAAGTTCTGGTCAGAGGTTAGGTTTCCATTTGAGGGAGAGTAGGATGTGAATCTGTAAAGGAGACAGAAGTATGACATGGTAAGGCACTTCCAGTTTTTCTTGTAGGGAAGGGGAAGCCATTTTTGCCATTGAAGCCTGTGTGTAATGATCAGGTTTTCACTTAAGGAGGGAACTATGGGATTATAAGTGATTTCTATTTTCCATTTTGATCTTTTTTTTAAAATATATTTTTTATTGATTTTTCACAGAGAGGAAGGGAGAGGGATAGAAAGTTAGAAACATCGATGAGAGAGAGACATCGATCAGCCGCCTCCTGCACGCCCCCTACTAGGGATGTGCCTACAACCAATGTACGTGTCCTTAACCGGAATCGAACCCGGGACCTTTCAGTCTGCAGGCCCATGCTCTATCCACTGAGCTAAACCGGTTTCGGGGCATTTTGATCTTTTTTGACATTCCCCAAATTCTCTGCCTTCTTTAGTTTTGAAAATATTGTGAATATATATATATATATATATTTGTGTTATGTGAATATATTTTTATTAAGAGGATTAAAAAGTTCAAACATACACAGAGAAAATCACTGCTTTCTCACCACTCTTCCCATCAATGCATATTTCCTCCCAATAAGTTTGATTTACTTTTTAGGCCCTCATTTATCTTTCTTTGCATTTATATGTATGTATACAAGCACACACACATACGTATATGCATCCACATATGTAGATGGTGTCCCCTAAAATGTGTACACACTTTAACAGCTGATAGATCAATTTTGAAAATAAAATATATTTTAATAAACACTGACTTTATAATTATTCAAAGTGTGTTTATAAATACATATTTTTGGGACCCCCTCCCCCCCACACACGATTAATTAAAAAGCATAAATACAATCATGCTATGCTTCTGTTTAGTGACATATATATTTTTTATTTGCAATGCCATGGAACTCTTTCCACATATGGGCTCATCTCATTCTTTATAGTGGTTTCATAGTATTCCCTAGAACAGATGTAATTTAATTTATTTTAGCGATAATTTCATAGACAGAACTTGCTATTATAAGTAGTACTTCAAGAGTATAATTTTCACATAAATTTTGTGCACATGTGTATTTCTTTAAGATTTCCAGAAGTAGAATTATTGGATCAAAGAGTATATTATTTAAAAATTTTAAAAATGTTGTAAACAATGACTTCCAGAATTGTCTCAGTAAATCATTCTTCTACTATATTTTTCAATGAATAATATTATCAATATTTTAATTTTTTCTCAATTTGGGAAGGGCAAAATTTTTATTTAAAATATTCATCTTCTTGCTAAGGATCTTTTCATATACATATGCTTACTTATATTTATTATTCCATAAAATGCCAATTTTTATCCTTTGTCCATTTTTAAATTTGGGACTCATCTATCTTACTAATTTGTAGAAGCTTTTTATATAATTTGAAAATTAATTCTTTGTAATTTCACTATTTAAAATTCATTTCTATCTGACACATGTCTTTTAACTTTATTTTTACTTATTAAAGAAGATTTAAAATTTAAATAAAGTAAGACCTGATCACTTCTTTTTCTATTACTTTTAGGTGTTGAGTCTTGTGTAGGAAAGATTTTCTTACCAGACTAATTTTAAAATTATGTATTTTTTTGGTCCTTTTACGGTAAGAATTTATTTTTGTACACAATATGACATTGAAGCTATTAATTATTTTTTCTAAAAGGCTAACCAATGTCCCAATACCATTTACTAAATAAAAATATTATTTTAATCAGAAATAAGCATTTAAAAATATATATTAATTTGGTGTCATTGTATAACTTGGATTGGAAGGGATTAAGGAAGAAAAATGAGATGAAAAGAAATGCAGCCTTCCTTATTAAAATACAACCCAGAGTCTCCAAGTTTTGTTACTAGAAAGAAAATGTTCAGGTAAGGCAATCTGGAAGTTAAACTAAGGAATTGGCTTTGGCATAGAGTTGACTAAGAGAAGAATGCATAAAATGAGAATTCCTTAGGAATGGGACAGGTAGGGACTGATAACTGACTGAGGGAGAGGAGGGATTCTGTGTGACCTAGGTTTCCAGAATTAAGTGCCAAGGAATTTCCTGGATGAAAAACTAGACTGAACATAATAACATATGGTTCCTAATAGAAATAATAAAAATGCTGGATTACACATTTAAAAATCTAAAAGCAAGAAGAAGGTTCTGGAATGCTAAAAACGAAAAGGGAATGCAAAGTGGCAAGTAGGATGCAGAGTCACCTTGCTCAGGGGGCCCACAGGGGAGGTATTGGTGGCTCTGTTTTCAACATCGTCTTGGGGATGAAGCTAAGTCCACCAGCCCTGGGTTGGTGTGGGAATCCCAGGAATTAAATCCCTATGTGAGGCATTGGGCTAGGAATGTGCTCTGCTTCCTTGTATAAGGGGAAACAGTCACTATCCACTTCACAGGGCTGCCACCTGAAATCAATATTGCCTCAGTCTAGGGGTGGGAACCATCTGACCCGGTCACTGCTCCAGGACGGCATCATTTGCAGGTGTAGGGACCAATTTATAGGACTTAGGAGGAATGAGAACCGGAGTTCAGCAACTAACTTAAAAAACTGTTTTGGGCTGGCCGAGCCCATAGCACCTGAGCAAAGAAAATGTAAAATTAGCCAGCTGGGAAGTTAAGCAGAAAAAAGCAGAGACAGATGATAGATAGATAGGTAGATAGATGAATTGCACACATCGACTCTTAATAGTGCAAGTGTAGAATATCAAGTATAATGAGAAATCCTACAAGGCAATGGAGGGAAAAAAATAAAAAGGTTAACTATAATTGCACAGTAATAAGATTGGCAGCATACTTCTCAGCAGCAATAGTTGTCATATAATGGAATATATTTTCAGAGTCCTAAAGGCAAATAATTTGGGCTTCAGAAATCTATTATGATTCCTATAATCTATCATTTAAGAGTGAGGATACTTTGTACTTTGTGAATTTGTATCAGGTGCTTATTTTACCTATTTAAAAAATTAAAAAGAAGAGTGAAAGTTAGGTAAAGACATTGTAGGCCTACTAAGATTGAGAAAGTTTATGTCCACAGTAACACTAATAGATTACACTCATTAAAAAGATTACTAAATGATATATTTTAGAATGAAGAAAAATGTATTCAGAAGGAATATGTGGGATGCAAGTTGCAATGGGAAGAAATAAATTATGGTGGTAAATCTAAAATCAGTGAGAATAATAACAGTATTTTTTATATTATGTGCTTTAAGAGAAAACTGAAATATCAAACAAACAAAACATAACAGCACAATAGCAGGAGTGTTGAGTGGGCAAGTTAAAGTACACAAAGCTTCCAATTTAGTTCAGAAGGAAGACAGATATGTGTATTAACATTAGCCTTTGATAGAAACATTTAAATTTAACTATGCACACACACACACACACACATACACACACACACACACACACTTATATAATTAGTATAAGTACTAAAGAAGCAAAAGTAGACTGTATAACTAAATGGGAAAGGAAAATAAAGAAAAGGAAGAAAATATGATTAATCAATAAGAACATAAATGGAGTAGAGTGAAAGCACAGCAATAGGAAACATCAGAGAAATTTATAAGTAGATCTGAGGAATATCACAAAGACCTTGGAAAATCACTTAGGTATGGAATTTGATTTGTTATTGAGGGGATATCAAACTCTGCAGGTGAAAAGATATCCTATAAAATAGGTGGTGTTGAGACAATTGACTGTCTGCAAGGAAAGCTAATGAAAATTAGATTACTACTTTACACCACACACAAATTTCAGACAAAAATGTGAAAAATGGGACTCTAGAACTACCAGAAAAAACCTGTTGAAAAACAGAAAATATTGAGAAAATGTGATGTTGAGATAAGAAAGGATTCCTTAAAACATCAATAAGCATACTCCATTAAGGAAAAGGTAGATAAGTTTGATTCCATAAGCAACTTATAGAATATGAAAACAAAGTTTGAAAACAACCTACAAACTAGAAGATATTTTCTGTGTTTATTATAAAGGATCAGTATCCAGAATAAACAAAAAGAAATTTTACAAATGAATGAGAAAAAGACAGAAATAGAAAAAAAAAGTCAAAGGATAAGAAGGCAAATCATAGTTGAGCTGTGAATGATGATAAACACAAGCAATAAGATAAATTCTGCATTTCACTAGTTACTTGGAAAAATGTAAATTAAAACGGGACATGTTTTACCACTGTTTGTCAAAAAATAGTCTGACACATTCACTCTTGGTGAGCATGTGGAAAAAGCCTAAGCAACTGAACGACTTAACGACTGTTGACTGATGATTATGATGCGCACTGACCACCAGGGGGCAGATGCTTAATGCAGGAGCTGCCCCTGGTGGTTAGTGTGCTCCCACAGCCAACCTCTTGAGGTCTCTCCTAGAAGCCAGCTGAATGTCCTGTGGCCCCTCCCCCCAGCCAACCTCCCAAGGACTAGATTAGTCTGGATGGCTGGTCAGGCTGAGGAACCTCACCCTTGCATGAATTTGTGCACCATACCTCTAGTTATGCAATAAGCCACAGAAAGGGAAAAAAGTACCTAACACTCAAACTGGTACTTGATTATTTTTCCCTTTTGTTTGTTTTGTTCATCATTTTATACCAGTTTTGGCACATGATATGGGCCATGGGCAAGCAGAGGACATGATTTTGAATGAATCAATAAATCCTCCCAAAGAAACAGGTATCATTTATCCCTCTATTTACGGAGAGAAATGTTTGTGTTTCCCCAAAACTCAGAAACCTGACTCCTCTATGTGATGGCATTAGGAGCTGGGGCTTTCAGAAGGTAATTAGGATTAAATGAGTCATGAGAGCTCCACCCTCATCAATGGGATTAGAGTTCTTATAAGAGGAGATACCAGGGAGCTTGCTTCCCTTCTCTGCTCTCTACCATGTAAAGATACAAGAAGAAGTTGGCAGTCTACAACTAGAAGAAGGCTCTCACCAGAACCCATCTGTGCTGGCACCATGATCTTGGACTTTCTGTCTCCAGAACTGAGAAAATAAATATTTGTTGTCTATAAGCCACCCAATCCATGGTACTTTGTTATAGCAGCCTGAACAGACCAAGACACTCTAATTAACACCTTATCTCATGTTATTTGTATCTTTTTATGGCAACTTGTTTTATTTTGTCTCTGTCAAAATCATTTTTTAATTTGCTTACTGATTTTAGTTTATTATCTAGTAGAGGCCTGGTGCATGAATTTGTGCATGGGTGGGATCCCTTGGCCTGGCCAGAAATTGGGGTCATTGGGGCCATGGGAGGTTGGCTGGCCAGGGGAAGGGGCTGCAGAAGGTTGGCTGACCAGCCCCTATTGGGGCCTTTGGGGCCAACTGGCTGGGGGAGGGGCCATGGGAGATTGGCCAGCTGCTGCTGGGAGAAGCTGTGGGAGGTTGGCTGGCTAGTGAGGGGAGGGACCATGGAAGGTTGGGCAGCCAGCTGGGGAGAGGAGCTGCAGGAGATTGGCTGCCCCAATCAGGACCATTGGAGCTGGCCAGCTGGGGGGAAGTGCCATAGAAGGTTTACAGGCTGGCCAGGAGGAGAGGCCCTGAAAGGCTGACCATCCAACTGGGGGGAGGGGCCACAGAAGGTTGGCCCTTGATGGGAGCCATCAGGCTGACCAGCCAGGGGAAGGGGTTACAGGAAGTTGGCCAGCCAGGGGAAGGGGCCACAGGATGTTGGCTGGCCAGGGGGAGGGGCCATGGGAGGTGGGACAGCTGGGGGAAGGGACTGAAGGAGGTTGGCCAGCAAGACCTTATTGGGACCAATTGGGGCTGGTCTGCTTGGGGGAGGGACTACAGGAGGTGGGCTGGCCACAGGAGATTTGCTATGGGAGCATACTGACCATCAGGGGGCAGCTCCTGCATAGAGCATTTGCCCTTTGGTGGTCAGTGTGCATCATAGTAACTGGTTGACCATTTGTTTGGTCATTTGATGGTTGGGTCACTTAAGTTTTTATATATATAGTAGAGGCCTGGTGCATGAAATTCATGCATAGCGGGTGGAGGGTCCTTCAGTCCAAACTGTGCCCTCTCACATATTGGGAGCCCTCAAGGGATGTCCTATTGACAGCTTAGGCCTGCTTCCCCTGGGGAGAGGGCCTAAGCCACAGTCTGGCCTCTCTCTGTGGGAGGCAATTGTAGGGGAAGGCACCAGCCCCATCACCCACTGCTGTAGCCACTGCCAGTCACCACAGCCACCAAGGTGTTTTCATCAACATAAAATCCAGTCTCTTCACCATGAAAAATGACAAATTTATTTATGCATTTTCAAGATGTGTCTTTCATAGGATATGACATTTCTTTATTTCTTTTTTTTTATCCTCACTTGAGGATTTGTTTCCATTGACTTTTAGAGAATGTGAAAGAGAAAGGGAAAGACAGAGAGAAACATCAATGTGAGAGGGACATTTTGATTGGTTGCCTCCTGCATGAGTCCTGATCTGGACCCTGGCCAAGGAGGAGCCTGCAATCTAGGTACATGTCCTTGATCAGAATTGAACCCAGACTCAGTGTCGGCAGGCCAAGGCATTATCCATTGAGCCAAACTAGCTAGGGCAGGATATGACATTTCTTAGCCCTCCAGCAGTGGACCTTTATTTTTTTCTCTAGAAGTGTGGTAGAAAAATCCTAGATCACCTTCCTGGATTCTTGTTACCCAAGTTACTAAGAATATTACCAGTGGCATACGGGAAGCTTAGCCAATGAGCGGTCAGAAAAGGTGTTTCCTCAGTAGTTCACACCAATTGCTAATAGCCTCTGATCTCCAGCTCTGCCCCTGCCCAGGCTGAAAGCCTCTGCTTTTGGCCCAGAAAGGGTAACCCCAGCTCCTTCTATCACCAGCTTTGCCCCTGCCCCCTCAACTCTGATCGCAGGCTTGGCCTTGCCCAGGAGGCCCCTGGCTCAAGCCTTCCCAGGCTGCTCAGGGCCCACACAAGGCCTACCTCAGAGTGACCTGGGTGCCAGGATGTTCTGGGACCCAGGTGCTGGGTGCCTATGTATACAAATCAACTGCCATCTTGGTTGGGTTAATTTGCATACTCACTCTGATTGGCTATGGGCATAGTGGAGGTATGGTCAATTTACATGTTTATCTATTATTAGGTATTATTAGACTAGAGGCCTGGTGCATGAAATTCATGCATGGGAAGGGGGATGTCCCTCAGCCTATACCATCTCCGATCTGGGACCAGGATTTGGCCTAAACGGGCAGTTGGATATTCCTCTCACAATCCAGGACTGTTGGATCCCAGCTGCTCACCTGCCTTCTTTCCTGATTGCCTCTAACTGCTTCTGCCTGCCAGCCTGATCACCTCTAACCACTCCCCTGCCACTATGATTGATGCTTAACTGCTCCCCTGTCAGCCTGATTGCTCTTAACTGCCCCCAATCTCCTGCTGCAGGCCTGGTCACCCCTAATGCCCTCCCCTGCAGGCCTGGTACCCCCCTCCCCAACTGCCATTTCCTGTAGGCCTGGTCCCCCTCAACTGCTCTCCTCTTCAGGCCTGGGCCAGCCCCAATTTCCCTCCTCTGTCAGCCTGGTCATTCCCAACTGCCCTCCCCTGCAGGCTTGATTGCTCCCAACTGCCCTCTCTTGCAGGCCTTGTCCCTCCAAACTGCCCTCCTCTGCTGGCCATCTTGTGGTAGCCATCTTGTGTCCACATAGGGGTAGGATCTTTCACCATATGGGGCAGCCATTTTGTGTGTTGGAATGATGGTCAATCTGCATATTACTCTTTTATTAGATAGGATAGAGGCCTGGTGCATGGGTGGGGGCCAGCCTGTTTTCCCTGAAGGGTGTCCTGGATCAGGGTGGGGGTTCCCTTGGGGCATGGGGCGGTCTGGGCCAGGGGCCTGTGGTGGTTTGCAGGCTGGCCATGCCCCCAGGTGACCCAAGTGGAGGCCCTGGTATCTGGGATTTATTTATCTTCTATAATTAAAACTTTAGAGCCAAGTCTCCTGCTTGCTCTGTGGTGGCAGCCATTACTGTTGGGATTTATTTATCTTCTATAATTGAAACTGTAACCTTAAGGGGAGGCCAAGGCAGGCCAGGGCAGGTGGAAAGCTTGGCTTCCTCCATTGCCAGGAGCAACCCTAACCTCCTGCTCTCTCCAGCTCCGTGCCTGCCACCATTTTTGTTGGAATTTATTTATCTTCTATAATTGAAACTTTGTAGCATTGAGTGGAGCCCTGAGATGGTCAGGCTCTGGGGAAAGTGTGGCTTCCTCTATCACTGGGGAAACCCAAGCCTCCCTCCTGCTCTCTCTGTGGCCACAGCCATTTTGGTTGGGGTTAATTTGCTTACTGGCTCCTGACTGGCTGGTGGGCATGGCTGGTAGTGTAGCAGAAGTATGGTCAATTTGCATATTACTCTTTTATTAGATAGGATAGATTCTCATTCTTCCAAGTAATAATCTTTTTGAAAGCCAGCACTATTTTATATCTGACTACCCTATAACTCATAGCACACTACCTTGGAAATAATGGGTGCTCAATAAATACTTACTAAATTTAATTCAATAAAGGTAAAAATCATGCAATCTTCACTAGAAAAATGGGATAACCATGAGAACCCATTGTTTACCAGTGAATCATCTAGAACTGTCATGTATCAGCTTAAGGGGCTTTGTAGCCCATGAATGAAAAGGATATCTTTTATACCACCTCATATTTCAAGCTTTTCCTTTGGAGGGGAAAAATTATTATATTTATTTATTTATGTTAGGAAAATTGTGTTTGAGGAGAAAATGAGAGTCATGGTAATAATCTAGGCATCTGAAAATGCACTGGAATGGCCTCTAAATTAGATTTGCCTTTCTTTGGACCGCTGATGCTCTCTTGGCATTTTGATTACTAAAGACAATAGGATCTCAGAATGACTTTGGGGTTCCTGGAAAGGGTGTTTGGTTTAATTAGTTCTCACTGTATGAGTGCAAAATGATTCACACTGGGGGGAAAAAAGAGGCAGGAAAAGAGTAATTCTGTTCCATTCTGCTCATTTCTTCTCCTCATCTCTTCCTGCATTTATTTCTCAACTCTCTCTCCTTTCTACCTGCATCCTTCCTTCTTAGGCTCTTCACCCTTCTCAAGCTGTTCAGTTATAACTTAGTGCCATTTGTTAGCAACCTCCCTCTTAAGCCTATACTGTTTCAGTTTTTCCTTATTTGCTCACAATTTATCTTTCTTAGGGATGAGGAAGAAGGACATTTAGTATTGTGCAGACACACATTCTGAAAATCACCCTAGAAATAACTATTACTATTCAATGAGTGTACTCTGGTGGTTTAGGGCAAGAGGAAAATTTAGCAACCCACAAAGCCTGGACATTAGTGGGCAGAAATAATTGTTAATTAGTATCTTACTAGCTTGGGAGCATTAATTGGCTTTGGGGGATCTGCTTTCTAGACCTGAAGTGTATTTTGTTCATTTGAACTTGCTGTAGGATGAGGAAAGAATGAGAATTACTCAAATAGTTTCATTTCAGTAACTCAGCCTAATGGAGACCTGTCATTTAAATGATTATTCAGTATTGGTCCTTGTTTTTCTACCAAGTTTTCAGAAAAACAAACTCAGATATTCTTCAAGCCTGAGAAAACATTATTCTTTCCTTTAAAATAATTTATAGAGTTTTATTTTATTCATGGGTACAGGAATGCTCACAAAAGAATTGTCATTCTATATGACCATGCATGTACAGAGAAAGAAGATAACTTTTGAAATACTTCATTTTCATTTCAGACCACACCAAGCAATAAAAGAGTGCTTCAAATTGATATCTTTAATTTTCTCCTAGAGAGAAAATTTGTCATCTATTTTATGATTTATTGAGGCTAAAGGAATATGTGAGAACAAGTTTTATGATTAATTAAATGAAATTACTTGAGCATAATACTCATAATGATATTATCTTTGAATTAAAATTCACTTGAATAAGATCGATGACATTTTCAATCAGCAGATTAATTAAACTCTTTTGTTAATTACACATAAGTCAATATGTTTGGATTATATATCAATCAATATACTGAAGCAACATCCACTTACTTTGCTCTAGAAAACTGTTTTGCTGATATTTTCCTAGTAGTTTTATTTTTAGAAGCTAAAGTTATTTAATTTTCTTTATATTAGAGGTCTCAATATTTAGTCGATTCAGATGTAAAAAAATTGCAACGTTTGTTTTGCTTTCTTTATGATTGTGGAAATCTTTTTAAAATTCTGATGATTGCTCTAATGATTATCCTTGCATCTGAATTTTGACTCTGCCCTGCTCAGATCTTTTTGTTAACACAATGAAGTGAAGGAACTTGGGCTGATGGAGGCTGCAGCTGCATTGCTGTGCCTGATGCTCCTCTGATTTGAACTCTTATTTGCTGCTCTGCTTCCTACTTGCAAGCAGGGTACTGACTAAAATGTAATTTTCTTTGTGTTTAACATTCTGAAAAATTGTTAGCTATTCATTCACCATATCCTTCCTTTGACAACTTACTCCCCACCCCATCCCCAAGTCCCATTTCTTTAAGTTTAATTCCCAATGAATTCATATTTATCTTTGGAAGGCAGCTATGCTCACCACTATCCCACCAAAGCCTTCATATTTATCTTTGTAGATGGTGTTGAGAAGAAAAAAACGACTAGAGCTTTTTGACACAAGCCATAGGAAGATGATTTTTTTAATCGTCTTGGTGCACTGTGGGCCAATGATAAGTCCATATACTGGTACCTTTTTGTACTGACTGCCTCTCTGCAGTGCAATGAAACCAAGCAGTGTGGTTGAACAACCAACCCAGAACCTCTCCTCCTCTGACAGTTTCTGAGCATTTATTTTTTATATTTTGATTCACTGGGCCAAATTCTTCTCTCAATCTGGCAGGAGTTTACATTCTATAAATACTACTCTTGAATGAGTGGGAGTTTTCTAGGCTTTCAGGGAATCTAATTTGAGGCTGCATTGAGCTCCTGTCAAAGCCTGGCTGAGACAATTGATATTTGAGAAAGAGAGTTTATAGATGTGCAGTCTTCCGCGTGTGCTAAGCTGTACCTTGGATCACCAGAAAACTCTAAATGTGGTGCTTATTAGCTTTGCCTTTCTCAGTGGAAACTCTTTCATGAAGCATATTTCAGTGCTAGGTCTTTATCTTTTTTCTTTTTTTAAAAAAAAGAAGCATTAAATATAGAAAAAGTGAAGTGAATATTTCTATAGCTTCTATAAAAACTGCTTAAAAATACTACCCATTATGCTCTTCAATGTTCCTTGTGCAAGAACTCGTACAATGAATTCCTTTTAAAATTTATTATCAGGAACAAGTTTGTCTCTATTGAAGAAGTGAAGGTTTTGCTTCTTTTTAGACAACAAATGCCATATCCTTTATTGTTTCTCTCTAAATCTCTTGGGAGATTTAGAATAACAGCAAATGGTATACCACAGGATAGAGTGAGAAATCACAGGCAGTTTCCGGGAGGAGCATAGGAGTGTCTTTATCTTCCCTGAATCTGTTCATTTACTGATGAAATGGACATTTATTAAAGGAACACTGTGTTCTAGACACAATGCCAAGGAGAGGAGCATGGTCTTTATCCTGGAAGGGGTTATAGTTTAGGAGGAGGACAAGGTAAATAAACAAATGAGTCCATAGGTGAGAGGCATACTAGAGTAGAGGGATGCATGAGGTCCATCGGGGGTGAGGTGGGGGGTGGTGGTGGTGGTGATAGATATGAAAGAACCCAGCTCTACCTGGACACAGAGAAGGTTTACTTGATGAATCATGAAGAATAAATCCCCAGGGTAGACAGGCTCAGGGTGGAGGACAGAGCACCAACGTAAAAAGGGTGAAGTAACGAAGCAGCCACAGAAACCTATGAGGAGAGGGTACTGAAATGAAGCTGGAGAGACGGGTAAATCCTCAACAACAAAGATTTCTTGTCTTGCCTTGAAGTTGATGGTTTATCCTCTGGAGCATATAGATATGTTAAGGCATTTTAAGCTGCTTATACTTAGCCATAATAAAAGATGAAATACTGTCACTTGAGACAACATGGATGGGCCTTTAGAATATCATGCTAAGAAAAAGAAGTCAAATGGAAAAAGTCAAGAACTAGATGATTTCACTCACATGTCGGTTGTAAAACTGAAAGCAGCAAATAAACAAACAAATCAAACAAAAACTCTCAGACACAGACAACAGTGTGATGGTTACCAGAGGAAAAGGGAAGAAGAAGGGAGGTAGTAAAGGATAAAGGAGTCAAATATATGGTGACAGAAGATTTAACGTTGGGTGACAAACACACAATGCAGTATAATTTTATTAACCAATGTCACCCCAATAAATTTAATAATTTTTGAAAGAATAAAAACATTAAAAAGTAAGAATTAAAGTCTAATGAAAGTATATTAAATTATCTGATGCATTAAACCCCCTCTAAACAGTATTTTAAGCAGCACAATCACATTTGCATGTTTGAAAGCCTTCTGACAACCTAGCAGAAGACAATCTGGGAAGGGGGGCAGAGGAAAAGCAGAGGGTTCAGTTAGGAAAAGTACAGAATATAGATGAAGCACAACACTGAGACTGAAGCAAGGAGAGAGAGGAGAGAGAAATAGAAACTGGAATGAAAGATTTACTGTCCAGGTCAGTGATGGACACAAGGACAGGAAGCAGCAAGAGTGACAATCCAGGTTTGTAAGTTAGGAGACTACGGAAATAGGTGCAGCTATATGGGTTTGGGGCTGCTTTATTAAATTTTGTTCGAGTGGAATTGAGTTACCTGAAAAATGGTGAAAGATCTTGGTAAGCAGCTAGACTTAGGGGTCTGGACCTCAGGAGAGAAACCTAAATTAAAGAAATAGATCTGGGAATTATTTCTTGAAATAGATGATTTCCTCAATTCAATCGTATCTCTTAAGAAAAATCAGGAGTGTGAGTATAGAAAAGGACTGAGTGCGTGGGGATGGGCAGAAATACGCTTGTCCTCAGGCAGCCTCCAGAGAAGCGATTCTCAACCTGTGGGTCGCGACCCCTTTGGGGGTCCATCGACCCCATCACAGGGGTCGCCTAAGACCATCAGAAAACACAGATATTTACATTACGATTCACAACAGTAGCAAAATTACTGTTAGGAAGTAGCAAAGAAAATAATTTTATGGGTGGGGGTCACCACAACATGAGGAACTGTATTAAAGGGTCCCAGCATTAGGAAGGTTGAGAACCACTGCTCCAGAGCCATGGGCAGGAAGGAAAGGAGGGATCAGGAAACATCCCATTACCTTTGTGGTCAGCCTATGTAATTAACCTGTGGGCATCTCAAACTCAGTAAGTCAAAAACTGAGCTCATCCTCTTCTTCCTTTTCTATTCACTGTTTGAAGCAGAAATTTACCCATTTCCCAAGCCAGGTCTTCAGAGTCACCTTTGAGTCTTTATGTCCCCAAGCCTCACAGGGAACATTCTGTTTCTCATTAAGCCATTCCCTTGTCTCCATCCCCTAGTCACTGTCTCAGTTCAAGCCTCACCACCTCTGGCCTGGGTTCTGGCAGCAGTTCCCAGGGATCTTGCCTCTGGCGTTGTTCTCAAATTCAAAATTTCCCACATTCCTTCCATGTTAAAAATCATACAATGGCTTTTCATTTCCTGCTTAATTAAGTTCCACCTTGGCTTGGGTATGGAAGATCTATTTAAACAATGAGATGGGAGGTGGCCATCTTGCTGTCATTCACACAGAAAGAAGTCTCCCTCTTTGGCCTTGCTCCATTCCTCCTGCTCAACTTTTCCTCAGTCTAAAGATGACAAAGAAGATTCAGGAGGAGAGAAGGACACCATGTTTTGCAGAGTTGGGAAATGCCATCTTCAGCTAAGTTCCTGTTATTGAAGAACAGTATTTTTTTCTCTTACCATCACACTTTCGCACATGCTATTTCTTTTGCCCAGAATGGCTTCCATTTCTTTATGTCAATAGATTTATACTAGAAATAACTGATGCAGTGAATTCTGTACAATAAGTGATGTTTTGTTCAAGTTATAGGTAATCTAGTTGTTGTTTTCTTTCTCTGCCTCCTCCCATCCAAGCCAGGATTTATAAAATCCTTCTATTGCTACAGTGAAGTTCAAAGAGACAGAGAGAGAGCCCAGAACAAAGAACAAACAGCCACCTCTGGATGTCTCTGAGAAGCAGCCAGTATTTGTAGAGTGCACTTTAGAGAAAACCAAATCTCCTCAGAAATAAGCCTGATAACTTAAAAATAAATTTTGAACAACTGTTGACTGAGGAACTGAAAATTCTCTGCGGTTTGAATGAAAGCCCTGATGTAGAAAAGCTTTGTTTGCAGAGCACAGAGATTTCAGATGTAGAATTTTGTAAAGCAAAGAAGATGATCAGCAAGTAATGTAGCTCCAGGGCCAAGAGAAAATAATTCGCCCGGTATCTGTAGAGAGACATTTCTCTTAGCAGTATTGGTTAAAAGTTGCACCAATTCTGAGGTGAGGAAAAATAAGTGTTTTATAATGTGTTTTTATGCCTAAATTAACTGTTTAATAATCCATACACAATTCCAAAGTAAGCATTGACTTAGTCATTTTCCTCAGGGGAAACAAAAATTATAAAAAACTAAAACTCCTGGTAAAAATAAAAATCAAGTAGCCTGGCTGGTGTTGATCAGTGGTTGAGCACTGACCTATGAATCAGGAGGTCACAGTTCATTTCCCGGTCAGGGCACATACCCAGTTTTTGGACTTGATCCCCATTGCGGGTGTGCAGGAGGCAGCCAATCAATTATTCTCTCTCATTACTGACATTTCTCTCTCTCTCTCTCTGAAAATAATAAAAAAATATTTAAAATTAAAAACAAGTATAAGTCACTTTACTATTTGATAAGCCCAGGAATAAAAGAATCCTCTATGCCAAATGCTTTGAATTTTGAAGGTGCTTCACTGATAAGATAAAGGTATTTACATTCTGTGACCACAGCCAGAGCTAGCAAAGAGCAAGCACGGTTAAGAGAACAGACAGGAGAGGAAGAGCAGTATTTACATTTCAATTTATACAGGCTTTGTCTGGTATTAAGTTTGTTGGAAAGGAGCTAGAAGCTTTTGGATAGATTCAGTAACTATGAATTTCCCTGAAATAGTTATTTGATGTTAACTACAAAACTGCTACTTAATATTCAGAGTGAAACCTTCCATTGTTGAATGTGCAAAACATTCTATTATTTACTGAATACATATTTATTTTGTATAGAATGGAATTTGTTTACTTGTGTTAATCTATGTAAAAATTGTTCTTGCATTAGTTGCAATATTTTTCTATCTCTGGGTCAATTACTTTTCTTTGCAGGTTGCAAGAAAATACATGCGTTTAGTAGATTCCGATTCAGGATCGGTTTCTGTAACACACTAACTTTAACTTGTTAAGCATCTCCTGTGTACCGGGTATTGTATTGAGCATGACACCTGTCATTCTCTAATCTCATGTGTGAGTCAGAGTTCAGTCAGGGAAGCAGAGCCACTGTAAGTTATGGAAAGAGGGCTTATTCAGGGTGTTCTGGGGCCAGCTAGCATGGGCTCCTGAGAACACTTGGACACCCGTCATTCCAATTATGTGTTCAGTGACTTGATGTTGGTAGCTTGCAAAGTAAGAGTAATTACACCATAAAAAGCAGCAAAGGCCACAAATTAGGCCTCTCAGGAGATCAGATTTATTACAAAGCTGTAAAAGGAGTTGGGGACATGGAGATCTGGAAGATGGAGTTGAAGGGTGGAGATGTCATCTACCAGTTCTCCCGAAGCTTTGGCTCAGAGAACAACTCAGAGCTTGCAGGGACATCTGGGTAGCTAAACAAGTCCAGCAGCCTAAGGTGAACTGTGATGGGGAAGCTCTTGGGGAGGAACAAAGGAAGCTGTTGCCTTTGCGTAGCAGCTGCTCCTGTGGGTTTACAGCCAAGCACCTGAAGGTGGACTTCTGGTTGCTGTTAATGAGCAGAGCTGGCTTTGGGGGCAACAAACCAAGCCTTATCCACTTTGGCTCAGTGGATAGAGCATCAGCTTGTGGGTTGAAGGGCAGCTGATCAATATTTCTCTCTCATTGGTGTTTCTAACTCTCTATCCCTCTTCCTTCCTCTCTGTAAAAAATCAATAAAATATATTTAATAAAAAGGAAGAAAGAAAAGAAAATTGAGATGTATGAGGTTATATAAATATGTCACTAGGTTTCTTAGATTCCAAAACATGCCTTTTTTAACTACTGCAGGGTATGAGGTTGGTTTGTTTTGTTGTTTTTTTGTTTTGTTTTGGTTTGGTTTTTGTTTTGGTTTTTTAATAATGATGCAAGTAAAAGGATCTTATTCCAAAAACAGCTATAGGTAAACATTTAAGATGGTTGAACTCATTTGGCAATTAGGGTCAACATTCTAGTGCACAGAAAGGCCAGACCAGATGAGCATTTACAAAATCACATCTTAACTAGGTTAAATTCAGCTTGGTGCCCTGTACCTTGCCCTTAGCTTCTGAGGATACAAAGATGCTAGGATGGTAGGGTAAGATTTCTGCCATTAGGGAGTACATTGCTTATTTGAAAAAATAGATAGAGCAGTATTTTGGTACCAGACCAGTACTTTTCCAGATTTACTCAGTCCTACCTCCAGGCTCTGGATGAATGCTTGGTGGAAGCTTAGCCAACGCTGCTATTGTCTGAATCTTACCGCCATCATCTCAGCTTCAGCATGGGCTTCATTTTGTCCACTGAAGAAGAAACCTTAGTGCTTATTGGCTCTGATCTAATTAGAGTGAACTCATAAGGGCTATGATTCCTCCTGTACCTCTGGGCTCTGAATAAGCATTGCATCACTAGTGGTGGATTGGGCTTCTTTAGCAGCTTCACAAAGGGACTGCATGAGTTACAATTAACTCGGAAGTGGTAGGGAATTGAGAGGTGACCTTTGACCAATGATAAACAGGATTTGGAGGATCCTGGCAGCTACACCCTCCCTTTTGTTCCACACAGACTGTTCTCATATGCATAGCTGGCTAAAGGGAGTAGGGAGTGTCATATGATTGAACAGCTGACCCTGTTTTTTAGAAAGATGTAGCCAGTCTAGTCCTAATTGTTTTACTTATGTCCAGCTTCTTTTCCTTCCATACTTTCCTTCCTCCCTCACTGTTGCTCTTTGGGATTGCATCTCTTTGAACATCTTGCCTCAGAGTCTGATGTCTAGGAAACACAGACAAAGATAATTACCTAAAAGTAAACAAATGCTAAATAATAATGGCATGTATAAAACACCATCAAAGAGAGTTGTTTAAAAATATAATTCTTTATTTTTGTTTTGATGTTTGCCTAATGTTTTACTAATTAAAGTGTTCACATGACATGAGATGACAATATATTATGACCCTCAGGTAGCATGTTTACATTTTAAAAGAGATCTATTCAGTCAGAGGGATGAGTGTTGGATTACATATTTTACAGTAGGGCAGACACCATGGAGAAGGGAGATTTTCCAGTCCCATTCCACTGATGACCATCTGCTCTATATCAATGTGATAATCTTATGAGTAATCCTTGCTACAGTAGAGACATAACTTTATGTTCTAACACTTGTTAAAATTACTTGAGTTACCAATATTAGAAGTAAACACCTATACATTTTTTTAAATAGAGCTAGTAGATACTTCCTTTAAAAAAGATACGCAATTATTATTATTATATACTAGTGGCCCAGTGCACAAATATGTGCACATTGAAAGGAAATTAATCAGAAGAAATATCTTAATATCACTTTTTCCCCTTTCTCTATAATAGAAGTGTCAGAGATGAAAAAAAATTAGATGAAAATAATATATAAGTTGATTAATAAAAACCAATAATAACATGATATAACAATGAATATTTTCTATGAAATTTTTACTATCAGAATCTTCATTTATAATTAATTTTTTTACAAATATGTCAGGTATTCTGGAAAATTTATATCATTTGGACAAACTTTGCCTTTGCTACAACATCAAGCAAATTTTCCATCAGATGATTTTTCATTGGAGAAATTTAAGGATAGGCAAAATTGACAAGTAACAGTCATTCTACCACAACTGTGTTAGTTAATTGCATCCTCATTTACTTCATCTTCGCTATGAAGGCAGTTGCTACCAGTATTGGTGGTACTTGTCGATGATTGTTCTTCATACATGTTCTGTCAACAACATCGCTTTCTTTAGATTCAGAGGTATGTTGTGCCAATAGTTGTTTTTCAAACATATTCTGTTGATGACATTGCTTTCTTTCAGCCTCAGAGGTATGTTGTGCCAATAGTTGGTCTTCAGATACATTTTGTCAACAATTTTGGCTTCAGAATGTCAGGAAAAATGTGACAACATCATTCCCAGCACCCACAGCCACCATTTGCAGGTTTGGCTGTGACCCACATATTGCACCATGGCAGCATAGGCTGTGATTTGGTGCACTGTCACTCCAGGGTGGTGGCAGGGTCTGTGTCCCACTTGGAAGAAACTGAGTGTTGCTTTGTCGGTGCCAGATCCGTGGTGCTATTTCTTTGTGCACATCATGGCAGCTCCTGCATTGAGTGTCTTCCCCCTGGTGGTCAGTGCACATCATAGCGACCAGTTGGACAGTGGGAAGGACATTTAGCATATTGGCCTTTTATATATGTAGATGACTGTGAAAAAAACCCACATGTCATACAGATGATCTTCAATCAATCATACTAATTTCACTGTAAATGTATAAGATTCTATTAAAATTAATAGATTATGGCAAAATAACAGATACCTTGTATTAATTATTAACATATTACAAAAGTTTAAAAAACCTATTTCTAAACTCAGGGATAACATGAATGTGTTCGTATTTTTTTGTTGATTTGTTTTGTTTTAATCCTTACCCGAGGATATTTTTTCATTGATTTTTAGAGAGAGTGGGAGGGAGACCAAGAAACACACAAAGAAAAACATCAATGTGAGAGTGCCTCTTGCACACGTCCTGACCGACTGGGGCCTAAGATCGAGTCTGCAACCCAGGTATGTGCCCTTGACCAGAACTGAATCTGTGACCCTTAATCTGTGCACAGATGCTCTATCCACTGAACAAAACCAGCTAGGGTTGCGTTCATATTTTTAAATGTGATTGGCAACTGTAGAATAGCTAGATTAGTTTTTCTTTTCTTTCTTTCTTTCTCTTTTAGAACAACTCTCCAAAATTGACTTCGGGGACTAAATCCCAAACTGCAAATAATTGAAAATAAAGGTTAAAAATGAATATGCTGATACAGCAGACACCAGAATGAAATGCATCAACACTGTGCAATTACAATTGGGTTTACTATGTGCAAAGTTAAAAGAGAAACTGCCAATACAACATTCTAGCCACGGGGATTTTTAGCAGAACCTTATAGTAAAATTTAGGGTAAAGGCAAAATGGTAAGTTTACCCTAAAGCACCTCAGAGTCTTCACAATAATTAGAAAAATGAATATTTTTTTCTATCAGATATTACCTTTTCTTTTCTTAGCTACCAGCAGAATCATCTCGATGGAAAATTAGCAGTCACAGTGCAATGTTCAATTTCACTAAATTATGGCACAATTCTGGTCCTGTGTTATAAGGATCCTTTAATGCCACTGCTGCAGGACAATCAGAGATTTTCCCAGTCCTTGGTACTTGAATTGCAAAGGAGAATATTAATAAGATGAAATACAAGAATGGAAAAATCTTTCAGCTTGAAATTCTACGCCTGGAAGAATCACAAGATAACATTTTCTCATAAAGTTCCTTTGCTTTAGAAGATCCACAATCCTGATTATTATTCAAACCTAATTTCAGCTCAGAAACTTAAGTAAAAAACAATCTTCAAGTTCCGAGGATTATAAAAGATGACAGGACATATGTACTTTTGATAAAAAATGTACCGGGGGCAACAGCTGCCCACCAGAAGACAGTCAGAGAGGCTGTCACTCAAAATAACTGGGAGGCAAGTCAGAGCAAATCACAAAACCATCTACTCCTTAAATGCTGGGCAGTTGGGAAATGTCGCTGCACTGTGAAAACATTTTCAGTTTGTTATAGTTTTTATTTAACATTTATGTACTTGAAAAGGCAAGCAAATTACACATTGTCCTTGTTAGGGCTTGAAACACAGCATAACATTCATCTCATTCTGCAACAAATATTTATTGAGTACCTGCTATTTACCCAGGCACTACGCTAGGACCTGGGGCCATAAAAATGATTGAATCTGGATCCTTGTTCTGTAGTAGCTTATGGTCCAGTGGGATTTTACAGTTGGAGGTGCAACTAGATAGAGATTATTATTTTATGAATAAGGGCTGTTGGGACTCTAGAGGGTTAGGGACATATTAAAGGTGATCTAGCTTATTGAAGACAGAAGTAAGAAGATCCATATCCTCTTATTTTCACAACAGAGCTGTTTGGAATTCATTACTCATATATTTATTTACTCATTAACACAGATTCATTGAGTGCCAATGCTGGAAATTACAGTATTAACAGGGATGGTGAATATCAAAATAGTGAAGAAGAAACATATTCCAAAACCCATAACTTGGGTATATATAATGCAGCTTAATTTTTTGATAAGTAAATAAGTACATTTAAACAGTATTTCAAACCCCACCTCTCCTTCAGCCTTCTCCCCTTCTTCCCACTGATGGCAGAATATTTAACATGATCAGTGTCAGGTAAATCCTGTTCATACTGGTCATTTGTTCACTTCTTCTCTCCTATAGTTGATATTAAGTTGCCACTGAAACTCATGAATAGTTGAGGTGGCCCATCTAGTCCTAGGTTATCATATGTCAGTGCTGGCAAGAGATGTCTGATTTTCTCTGTCCTCATCCTCTTTGTCAATTCCTTTGGCATCTATTAAAATTCCCATCAACCGCCTGGTCTGCACTGACTACATGCCTGCAGTGAAGTCTTTTGTCTGGGGTTCCAGGCTTCTCCAGGTCCATACCTCAGGCTCTTTCTCTTCTCCCTCCCCAAATTTTAAAAAAACATTAAAAAAAAAATCTCTCCTTAGACTGAGAAACTCACTCTTACATCTTGCTTTCTTGCAAATCTGTTGCTTAAGTCATAAATATTATGCCTCTAAGTTCTTTAGGGCTCTGTTTTTGATAGTCAAGTGCTAGGATGTTCAGATTCCTTTAAGTCATTGTCATAGAGATGATTTTTGAAAAACTACTTTGAAACAAAAAAATAATAATTGGCATATTTTTCTTTTAATATCTAACCTGAGAGCAGTGATAAGGGTAGGTGGTGTGTTGGTTAGTTATTGCTCAGAGCACTAATATGCATTTATTATGTCCCATGGTTTCTGTGGACTCTCTTACAACATGGTGGCTGGGTTCCAGGGCTAAGCAGGGAAAGGGAGTGAGTGAGAGAGAGAACTTGGCAAAAACTATATTTGTCTTTATAACAAGCCTCATCAGTCACACAGTGTCCTTTTGATGGTTGAGCCAGTTACAAAGGCCCATCTACATTCAAGAGGAGGGAATATTGACCCTAACTCTGAATGGGGATGCTCATCCATATCACATTGTGAGCATGTGGAGTGGGCCATATATTGGGATGGCCATCCAGGAGAATATAATCTGCCACAGGGGAGTTAGCAGGAGACATGGAAATAAAAACCTCTGAGTAATACTTTACAATATTATTTTGTGATATTTGGCCTGCAACTGATGCTTATCATTATTGGGTGCAGATATGGCCAAAAGAGGAAAGGATGCATTGACAGAGAAGCAAACTATGTGTGGTTGGTTTTTTAAAAATTCTCTTCTCTTAGGTGAAAGGCACTTTTCTGATATTTGTGTCCCACTAAGGAGTTTGTTTTGCCTTAGCACTTTTACAAAGGAAGTGCTATTATCTTGCCAGCCACGCCCTTTCTCTACTTTTCCAGATACTGAGTTTATATATATTGTATTTCTCCTACCTCTGTCACAAATTTCTTTCCATCCCCCTTTTTTTTTCTGTAACCTTCCCCCCCCCCGCCTTTTTTTTTTCTGTATCATAACTTAATGGTTCAGCTTTTGGCTGGGGAAATTAATTGGGTTATCATGTCCTTACCTAATAATAGTTGTTTTTTTTTTTGCCCATGAATTTTAACAGCTGCCTAATTGAAGTATTCAAATAGAATGACTAATAATGAGAAACTTAGGCTTTTAATGCATGACTGCAGGACTCATTTGAGGATGAGAGCAGAGCAGGATGGGTAAAAGCAGCTCAATAGCTCCTAATTGTGCCATGCAGTTGCCCATCTGTGTGGCCTGGCCCAGGGCTGACCTGCTTTCAGAAAGCTTAGTGAGCAGGGTGAGAAGAATTGCTTTCTTTTCATGATCAGGCAAAGGGGTTGATCTAGGAGAACAGTAGAGACCAGTCCTTCTCTTTACATGTTTTTAAATGAAATACTTTTATTATTTTATTTTGGTTATAAAATAAATGCATTCCTCCTTTTAAAAATTAAGCATTTCTGGAATGTACAGAGAAAAAACACAATCATCTGGAATTTTACCAACCAGATTTAACTCTTACAACATTTTGGCAAACATCGTCCATATATTTCTATGTGTGGCTATCTACAGCCATACCCATATATAACATTGTATAGATATTATACTATATAAATAGTTTTTATCTTGTTCTTTTTATTCAATAATAGCTGGTGCTGGGAGAAACCAAGATGGTGGCATAGGTAAACACCTACACTGCTGCCTTGCACAACAATTTCAAAACTACAGTTAAAAGACAAAATGATCATCATCCAGAACCACAGGAAAACTGGCTGAGTGGAAATTCTACAACTAGAATGAAAGAGGGGGACTCCTGGAGTCTCAGAGGAGCTGCAAAAAGCTGAGGTATGGAGATACACACATGGAGAGGATGGGCGGTGGAGAACCTGGCTGGCTTCCTCTAGTGGGAGGGAGACAGAAACTCCTGACTGCACTGAACCCCAGTTCCAGGTAAGACTCATACAGGGGAGTCTGGACTGTGATGAAAAGAGAGGAGCACATGGAAACTTAGGGGAGCCGTGAAAGGCAGAGGTTTGGAGGCGTGCATGCACACAAGTGTGCACAGAGAGAGCTACAACGATTACTGAGCCACACTGAGATCAAGGGGCCTCATATGGCAGGGATGACAGAAAGCCAAGGCTGTCTGCTCCACCCTGAGACTCCACCCCATCCAAGCTGAGCACAGAGGCTTTTGCAAATCTTATATCATAAGGCTGACTCCAACACAGAAATTTTCCCAGTATAGACACAGCTGATCCTCATAGCCAATTGGCCTGGAGGTTAATTCCCCTCAGTGATACCAACAACAATCAAGACTTAACTACAAAAAGGCTGTTCACACAGTCCACAAAGGACTGCACCAAGAGTGTCCACCTCAGGTAACTGGGAACAACTAGCACACATAGGACAACTAGCACACAAAGCTACTCTACCAACTCAGGGAAGCAGCAAAAATGTGGAGACAAAGGAACAGATCACAAACAAAAGAAATGGAGGAAAACAAACGACTAAATATAGAGTTCAAAACCATGATTATAAGGTTTTTTCCAGAATTTCCTAGAAAAGCTTGATAAATTTAGCGAGACCCAAGAGGAGATGAAAAAGGACCAACTAGAAATTAAACATATACTGACTGAACTAAAAAAAATATACAGAGACCTAGTAGCAGACTAGATGAGTGCAAGTATCAAGTCAAAGATATGAAATACAAAGAAGCAGAAAACATTCCACTGGAAAAGCATAAAGCAAAAAGAATCCAAAAAATTGAAGATAGTGTAAGGAGCCTCTGGGACAACTTCAAGTGTACCAACATCAAAATTATGGGGATACCAGAAGAAGAGAGAAAGCAAGATACTGAAAACCTATTTGAGGAAATAATGACTGAAAACTTCCCACATCTGGTGAAAGAAATAGACTTACAAGTCCAGGAAACACACAGAACCCCAAACAAAAAGAATCCAAAAAAGGACCACACCAAGACACATCATAATTAAAATACCAAGAGCGAAAGACAAAGAGAATATTAAAAGAAGCAAGAGAAAAACAGTTAGTTACCTACAAGGGAGCACCTATATGATTGTTAGCTGATTTCTCAACAGAAACTATGTAGGCCAGATGGGAGTAGCAAGAGTATTCAAAGTGATAAATAGCAAGAATCTACACCAAAATTACTCTACCCAGCAAAGCTATCATTCAGAATTGAAGGTCAGATAAAGAGCTTCACAGATAAGAAAAAACTAAAGAAGTTCATCGGCACCAAACCAGTATTATATGAAATGTTGAAAGGTATTCTTTAAGGAGAAGAAGAAAAAGATAAAGATAAAAATTATGAACAACAAATACATATCTATCAACAAGTGAATCTAAAAATCAAGTGAATTAAAAATCTGATGAACAGAATAAACTGGTGAATATAATAGAATCAGGGGCATAGAAAGGGAGTGGACTGACAATTCTCAGGGAGAAAGGGGTGAGGGAGGTGTGGGAAGAGACTGGACAAAAATTGTACACCTATGGATGAAGACAATGGGGTGGGGTAAGAGCATGGGGTGGGGTGTGAACTGGGTGGAGGGGAGCTATAGTGGGAAAGATAAGAACAATTGTAATAATCTGAACAATAAAGATTTATTAAATTAAAAAAAATAGCTGGTGCTTATTTTTTCATATTAATAAATATAAATCCATATTATCATTTTATTGACTATAATATTTCTCTGTGAGACTTACCATAATTTACTTAATTAATTCTATTAAACAATCATCATTGTAATTTTTTAAAATATTATAATCAGTGCTCTAAATAACTTTCTTGTGCATCTATTTTTGTGCACTTGTCCATAGATCTCCTTGGGATAAATTCCTATAAGGGGAAACTACTGGGATTCTTAAAAAGAACAAAAGAAACCATGGGCAAAAGGAATCTGGCTGAACAGCCTAATTCCAGAGAATTTATGCAACAGATAGGCATAGAAGTCCATGATGTGTCAGGAGATTGATCTAGACAGTTTGAGATGTAAAGATTAAAAAAATCTTCTAGCCTAGCAGGAAGATACACTTTTACACAAATAACAATGACAGTCCTAGTAAGATCAAGTCCCCAAAAGAGTTATGAACAAAGTGCCATGAGAAGGAGGAAAGAAGGAGCTATTTAATCTGGGCAAGAGAGATGGGGAAGAATGAATAGAAAGCTACACTGAGCTGGTTGTGTGGTTGAGACAAGTTAAAGGGATGAGTGTATTAGTCTGCTGAGGCTTTTGTAAAAAGAGTACCACAGACCAGGTGCCTTAAATAACTTGTTATCTCACAGTTCTAGAGACTAGAAGTCCAAGATCAAGGTGTTGGCAGGGTTTGTTCCTTCTGAGAGTCATGAGGTAAGGATCTGTTCTAGGCCTCACCCAGTGGCTTGTAGGTGGCCATCTCCTCCCTGTATTTTCAGATTATCTTCTCTCTGTGTTGTGTCCAGATTTTGTTTTCTTACAAGGACAACCATATTAGATGAGTACGTACTCCAATGTCCTCATTTTAATTTAGTTACCTTTTTAAAGACCTATCTTCCCAAATAAGGCTACATTATGAGATACTAGGAGGTAAGAATTCAACATATGACATTTTTGAGGGGTGGTGTGGGGGCATGGTTCAGCCTATAACAGTGAAAGAATGGTGAAATGCTTGTATAAAGCTCCAGAGTCAGCAAGGATGCTGTGGTTGGGGAAGAATGTGAAAGTTCTTCGAGCTAGGTGGATAAGGTCTGGGGGCTGGGAATGAGGAAGGGTGTGATGAATGGTGTATCTGTGTTGGGAGGTAGGGCTTCTAAACAGCCCTAAGGAAGGTGAGCATTATTCTGTAAGGGTGGAAAATCTTGGGTAATATTAAGCAAAGAAGTGATATGATTCAGTTTGCCCTTTATCTAGTTATTACTGTCAGAATACCTAAGAATATGGAGTATTTGGAATTTTCACATACAGCTGATAGGAACATAAAATGAGATAGCTATTTTGGAAAACAATTTGACAATTCCTTAAAAAGTTACCCATACAGCTTTCATGTAACACAGAGTTTCTTTCTTAGATATTTACCCAAATGTCTATCAATAAATTGTGGTATACCCATTCAACTTAGGTTTTTTAAACACTTAGGCTGTTTCCAAATCATAGCTATTTTGAATTGTGCTGCTATGAACATAGGGGTCCATATATCCTTTCTGATTGGTGTTTCTAGTTTCTTAGGGTATATTCCTAGAAGTGGGATCACCGGGTCAAATGGAAGTTCCATTTTTAATTTTTTGAGGAAACTCCATACTGTTCTCCACAGTGGCTGCACCAGTTTGCATTCCCACCAGCAGTGTATGAGGGTTCCTTTTTCTCTGCATCCTTGCTAGCACTTGTCATTTGTTGATGATAGCCATTCTGACAGGTGTTAGATAGTACCTCATTGTTGTTTTAATTTGCATCTCTTGGATCATTAGTGACTTTGAGCATGTTTTCATATGTCTCTTGGCCTTTCTTATGCCTTCTTTTGAAAATTTAGGTCCATTGCCCATTTTTTAATTGGGTTGTTTATCTTCCTTTTGTTAAGTTATATAAGTTCCCTATAAATGTTGGAGATTAAACCCTTATCAGTGATAACATTGGCAAATATGTTCTCCGATGCAGTGGGCTTTCTTGTTGTTTTGTTGATTGTTTCTTTCATTGTGAAAAAGCTTTTTATTTTGATGTAGTCCCATTTGTTTATTTTCTCTTTAGTGTCCATTGCCCTGGGAGCTGCATCGGTGAAGAAATTGCTTCAGCATATGTCTGAGATTTTGCTGCCTGTGGATTCCTCTAGTATTTTTATGGTTTCCTGTTTTACGTTTAAGTCCTTTATCCATTTTGAGTTTATTTTTCTGTATGGTGTAAGTTGGTGGTCTAGATTCATTTTTTTTGCATGTATCTGACCAATTTTCCCAACACCATTTAGTGAAGAGACTGTCTTGACTCCATTGTATATTCATGCCTTCCTTTGTCAAATATTAATTGAGCATAGTGGTTTGGATCAATTTCTGGGTTCTCTATTCTATTCCATTGATCTATATGTTTGTTCTTGTGCCAGTACCAGGCAGTTTTGAGAACAGTAGCTTTGTAATACAGCTTGAAATCTGGTATTGAAATCCCACCTACTTTGTTCTTCTTTCTCAGATTGCTGCAGCTATTTGGAGTCTTTTTTATTCCAGATAAATTTTTGGAAAGTTCTTTCTAGGTCTGTGAAATATGCCATTTGTATTTTAATTGGATGTGCATTGGATCTATATATTGCTTTGGGTAGTATGGACATTTTAATGATGTTGATTCTACCAATCCTTGAACATGGTATGTTTTTCTATCTGTTTATCTCTTCCTCTATCTCTTTTTTCAGTGTCCTGTAGTTTTCCACATATAGATCTTTTACCTCCTTAGTTAAGTTTATTCCTAGGTATATTAATTTTTTTTGGTGTGATGGTAAATGGGATTGCTTTTTTAGTCTGTCTTTTTATAAGTTTACTATTGGTGTATAGAAATGCTTCGATTTCTTGGCATTAATTTTGTACCCTGCTACATTGCCAAATTCATTTATTAAGTCAACTATGTATTATCTTGATTAAGGTGATGGTTTTATGGGTGTATACAGATGTAAAAGCTCACCAAATTGAACAATTTAAGTACAGGTACTTTATTGTATGTCTTTTTTTTTAACCTCAAAAAATATAACAACAGCAACAAGCAAACAAAAGGAAAACAAAATCAAAATAAACAAGAAAGGAAGTATGTGAGGTGGATAATAAATTGGAATATAAACTCAAGGGAGGCAGGTTACTATAAAAGACTTGCAAGAGATTATGACAGTCTAAATGAGGCTGGGTAGGTGGTAACCACTTGGCTTGACTTCATTTTTATTCTGGGTCATGTGTTTTTAGGAAATGAATTCCTGTGGGCCACTGACAGGCACTTAGTCCCTATGTGATGGTGGAGCATACCAATGTTTCTTCCTCACTGTCTACTATATGCTAGGCATACTTTCAGAAATTTTTAAGAGTAGTGACTAAGACAGAAAAGTATCTGTTGTCCTCATACATCTATCATTCTAGAGGGAGAGAAAAAATATGTCAAATAGTGTTAACTGATATGAAGAAAAAGTACTATAAGGGACCAAATGATGGGTGTGCATGTATTTTAGAGAGGTATTTTGAAAAGACCCCTCTGAAGAGGTGACATTTGAGCTCAAATCTCCATGAAATGGGGAAGGGAGATTAGTTGATACGAGGAACAAGTGTCCTAGGCCGAGGGACTGTCCAATACAAGGTCTTGAGGTGGCAATGGAAGTGGCTTGACAAGGAGAAGGCTGGAAAGAGTAGGGAGAACAATATCAGAGGCTTAAGTGGGTTCCTGATTTGCCATCAACCTGTGCCTAAACCACAACTCTGATCCTTTATATTGGGCTTTCTTTCTTACAACAATGTTCATACAAGAATGTCAAAGTGTTAAATGTTTGAAATACTATTCTGTTTGTTAGTTGTAGCTTACGATAGATTCACTTTTTATGCTCTTTCTTCTCTCTCTCTCTCTATTTTTTTACAAAGTTGGGGTTGATCATGGCATTTGTTATAATGGGGTTTCATCTCTCTCATCAGGTTCTAAGGTGTGAAAAAAGTCTTACAAAGGTGGATTGAATCCCAAATTAAAACAAATCTGAGAATGACTGAGAAATGGATAATGGGCAGTGACTGAAAAATTAATTTCATTGATACATCTCTATAAATTCTTCTTTTAAAAATACAGTAGTAAGAAGAAGCAACAAACCTTTTTGATTTTCTTTTTGGAGGTGAACATTTCACATCTTAAGTCTTTCAACAACCCTATTATTAACGCTATTTTTCATCTGTAGAAATCAAGGCTCAGCAGCATTTAATAACATGTCCAAGGTCACACAGCTAGTAAATGCCACAGTCAGGATTTCAAGTCACGTCCACTGCCTCCTGCTTGGAACCCCTGTCGCTGCACCATGTCAGTCTTTGAGCTGTGTCCCAATGTACATAATGCCATGCTGTCATCCACTGAATAGAGACAGTTCTCATAAAAAAAGCAAACAACTTCCTTGAGAAAGATGCCTCGAGGCTTTATCTCTTGATTGTCACAGCTCCCTATCTGTATGGCTGTTTGGGAGTAACCTGTGTCCAGCTTCAGTCACTCTTCCCTTCTGACAAGAATTCTCTGAAGGAACTGTGGCTGAAGGAGGCTGGGGAGGAGGCTGAGTCAGCCTGGAGTGATTGAACACTGCTCCAGTACTGAAGATCTGATAAAAATCTAGAGCCTCTGGGTACTCGATTTTTAAAGTAACCCTGTCAGTTCCCTAATAATAGTAATAAATTAACCAAACAGGGGATTCAGTGGTATTTTATGTCCTAAGGGTATTGCTTTCACACTTCAACTTGATAGCATGATTTATCAAGAGATAAATTACAGCTGGGAACAAATGGATTTACTGATGACAGAGAGACAAGTATATTCCAAAGATGTTAGCAGTGATGGGCATGTACCTGACAAGCATACTTGAAAATCCCCAAACAAAAAGCTTCTCCTCAAAGGCTGAGTAACTTGAATCTTTACTTTAGATGTAGGTCATTGCAAGGACAGAAGAATTTTGGAGGTCTAATTACTCCCTCCCTGAATCATTATGACCTGAAAGTATTAATTACTTTGTTCACTGGAGATGGGATTATGCAGCCATCTCTAACCTTTTCTGAAACCCATTTGTAAGATAAGTAGGTAAATGAATGTGAGGTTATGCTCCTATAAATGTGTTATACATTCATTTACAGTAGCTGACTCCCTTCATATTCCATTCCCAACAGGGTATTACTGGGTATCTGTCTTTCTTATACGGGTGCATGTAACTAAGACAGAATTTGGCTGTTGGACTTGCTTAATGAGCAAGACCTCCTCATCCTTGTATATAAGAGAAGCTGGAATTATTTCCAGGATATTTCTCAGAAGAGTAATCAGAAAGCATAAAAAAGAAAGAGAGTCCCGGTAGAGGGCAGAGATGGTGTGGACTCTCCAGTTTAGATGAGAGCTCCCTGGAGATGCATGAACATAAAGAGGCTGATCCAGACCTGCAAACTGAGAATGGGTACTGCCCTGCACACCTATAGATACTACTGGGGCTATTTAGAATATGTAGTTTCAAGAAAAGACATATCAGAAAAATTCTTGCTGAGAAATAGTCTAATGAATGTGCCAATTGTAAAGTCTTTTTTGAGTTTTTATGAAAAGAATAAAAACAGACTTATTCTCTGTGGGCATGCAGTGGTGAGAAGAGATGGGAGTAGGATAGGATACTATTAGCCCTTAAGAGTATCTTGAAGGAAAAGTCCCTCTGAACTTGGACATCTCTCTACCTTATAAAAAAGGCAAGTTAAAGTTGCCTTGAACATTTAAAACATGTTTTTAAAACAAACCCCAAACTTTGGACAGTATACAATGAAAAAAGAGTCACGTAACATTTTCCCCCAAGAAATCAAAGCAAAAAAAATACATTATTAGAAAAAGTTGTAGAAATAAAATTTAATTTCAGAAGCAAGTAAGCCGATTAATAAATAGTCCACTCAAGGAATAAATAGGATTTAAAATGCTCTCAGCCTTTGGATGGTTTAAAGCTGCCCTAACTAGACAACTATGTACCCAGATTAAAAGAAAATGTGCAATGCAGTTTCTTGTTAAATCCCTTTAAAGTTTTCCAATAGCCTGAAGCATCTGTCAAAATCCCAGGGAGGTGCTACCAAGAACTATTTTAAACCTCCCAATTCAGGGCACCTGAAGATGTAAAGGTGCATGTCACTTTCCCTCTTAAGGATAAACAGCTTTGCTACATATATTTATGTGAAAACTTCTCTAAACACGTAATACTTTCCTACCTCCTAGTGTATTTGAATTTCTGTACATTTGGATTTTTTTATTATAGAGGTATTTAGTTGCTTCATGTAATCCTTTTTTTTGACCATTTCTGAGTACTTTATTTTTTTTATAAGAAAAAAAAAGTTCAAATGGGAGACAATTCTCGGACTCTGGGGAGACATCTATTTTTCAGGATAAATCTCTAAGAGAAAAGCCCATGGTTGTGGACATCTAATTTCCAGATAAATCCTCCAAAAAAGCCGTAGGGGCCAGAGAAGTCATCTTTAACATACATGCTTCATTCTGTTTTAGAGAAAACATACCCATAGGCTAATAAGAGAGGCAGGGCAGAACAGAACAGAGGCTTAAATCTTTTACCTGAGAGTCAGCCTTGGGTGTGGAGATGAATTTTGATAGGTGTCCAGCCACTTTTGGCCTCCTGCTGTCTCTCACATTTGTAGTGGGCAACTGTGGGGATACTAATATCGAGAAGCAGGACAATCCAAACTAACTGTATCCAGAAAACCCAGATTTGGCTCTCTGCCAGCCTGCAACACTATTCATTTCTCAACTCCATATTCAATCAGAAGTAGGAGATGGGACAAGGGGATGATCTCTTCCATCTCTTTTGTTACTACCTTTCCCTTGAAGCCAAGTTTAGTCCATAGTGGGTGAGAAAAGAGAAACTGGCCTTGGATGGTGTGGTTCAGTTGGTTGAGCATCATCCTTGTATCAAGAGGTCACCAGTTATGGGCACATGTCTGGGTTATGGGACCAATCTCTAGTGGGGGATGTGCAGGAGGCAGCTGATCAATGTTTTTATTTTGAATTCATGTTTCTCTCTCTGTCCCTCTCCCTTCCTCTTTCTCTAAAATCAATTTAAAAATATTTTTAAAAAAGAAAAGAGAAACTGTTGGTAATACATTTTGTTCTCTACCTAGAAACATACTGTCCCAGTTTTCATCTTTTTTGAACCAATTGACACATCTTTTTTTGTTTTGTTTTAGAAGAAGAATATCAATATTTTTTTCTGCCTTCCTTTAATTGAAGCAAAAATTCCCATGTATCACAACTTTGGCCTGCTTCATATTAACACAAATAGATTACACTTTAAAAATCATACTGTGGGCCTGGAAGTGGCTTAGTGGTTGAGTGTCAATCTATAACCCAGGAGGTCATGATTCAATTCTTGGTCAGTAAGGGCAGGTGCTGGGATTGCAGGCTCCATCCCCAGTGGTGTGTGTGTGTGTGTGTGTGTGTGTGTGTATGTGCGCGTGCGCGTGCTCTCGCGCATGCCAGAGGCAGCCGATCAATGATTCTCTCTCATCATTGATGTTTCTATCTCTCTCTCCTTCTCCCTTCCTTTCTAAAATCAATAAAATCTATTTAAAAAATCATACTGTGGAAATAAATGGGAAGAAGTGGCACTATTTTTAAGTGAAGTATCACATATCATATATGGAAAAATGTGTACCTTGATGAATTTTTACAAACTACAAATTGAACATTTCCATGAAAACCCTACCAAAGTGAATAAATAGAAAATTACTACAACCATAGAAAACCCCCTATGCTTATTTTGGTAAGGCTAATGACTATTTTGACTTTTTGATAGATCAGTTTTTTTACTTGAAATAAATGGAATCATATATACAGTATGTATCTTTTTAAAAATATATATTTTATTGATTTTTTTACAGGGAGGAAGGGAGAGGGATAGTTAGAAACATCCATGAGAGGGAAACATCAATCAGCTGCCTCCTGCACATCCCCTACTGGGGATATGCCTGCAATCAAGGTACATGCCTTTGACTGGAATTGAACTTGAGACCTTCAGTCCGCAGGCCCATGCTCTGTCCACTGAGCCAAACCAGTTAGGGCTATAGTATGTACCTTTTGTGTCTGGCCTCTTTCATTCAGCATTGTGGTTGAGACAGAGTTGTTGGTGCAGCAATTGTTTATTAATTTTAATTGCTCTAGCATTTCATTGGGTGAACATGCCACAATTCATTTATTCTTTCAACTGTGGATGCATATTTAAGTTGTTTACAGTTTTTGCTTATTATGAATAGTGTTGCTATGTGAATTCTTGTAAACTTTTTTTTTTAAATCCTCACCGAGAGTATATTTTTATTTATTTGAAGGATGGAGGGAGGGAGAGAGGAAGGAAGGAAGGGGAGAGAGAGACAGAGAGAGAGAAAGAGAGAGAGAGAGAGAGAGAGAGAGAGAGATAAACACTGATGAACATTGATGTGAAAGAGAAACATCAATTGGCTACCTCCAGTATACACCCTGACAGAGGATTGAACCCACAACCTAGGTATGCCCTAACTAGCAATTGAACCTGCAACCTTTTGGTATATGGGAAATGCTCCACCTGGCCAGGGCACTTATACATATCTTTTGGTGAACATGTATGTATCATCTCTGTTAGTTATATACTTAGGAATGGAACTGATGGGCCGAAAAGTATGTATACACACTTATCATTAGTAGACTCCAAATAGTTTTCCAATGTGATAGTGGCAATTAACACTTTGGTTTGAGAGTTTGGGTTGCTCTATGTTTTCATCATTACTTGATATTGTGTCTTTTCCATTTTAGTTATTCTGGTAATTGTGTGATTGTTACAATGTCTGAGAATATACATGGTAAAACATAATAGTTAAGTTAAAATAAAATAAAATACATTTTCATGTTATGAAGATTAAATGTTCTGAGGGAGACAAACATGTGAATGACTTTGTTGGGGAATATTGGTGCCATATCACTTATGTATGACCAATGTTTTGGAGATAGCTAATTTTAATTATTTCCTCAAAGATGTGCAGAGTTGCTCTAAAGTACAGAATCTTAGATTTCAAATAAAAATAAGACACTTTCCATTTTATATTTTGGGCACTATGAAGAGTGATCAATATCTGATTGCAGGCAATTTGACCACTGGTCAATCTATATTAGCACAGAAATTGCTACAAGAGGAAGACTATTCATATGCTAAGTACTTGAAAGCATTTTTCCCTGCAGTCATCTGGATGCTGCTATTATTTATTAACTCACCTTCCATTTTTTCTATAAACTTTAAGTTTTGAAGAAAGTTTACATGTGTTTCTTATTGTATTAGGACTATTAAAAATGATCATTTTATCATTGTAATCACATTGAATGTATTCACAAAATGTCTAGTTCTTTCTGTCCATGCAGAAACATCTGATCCCAAATGTTAATTAAGAATGCATTTGGTATCAATAACAAATGAATTGTCCCAGAATAGCTCCAAGTGTTTATTTTCCTCATAATAAAAAAGATATATTGCTTTTTTAAAAAAGCATCCATGCAAATGTACCTTTTATTTTACTAATTTTCACCTAGGGATATTTTCCCATTGCTTTTTAGAAAGAGTGGAAGGGAGAGGGAGAGACAGAGAGAAACATTGATGTAAATCTGTGAGAGAGACTCATCAATTGGTTGTCTCCTGCACATACCCTGACCAGGTCCAGGAACTGAACCTGCAACAAAGGTATGTGTCCTTGACTGGAATTGAATCCAGGACACTTTAGTTCACAGGCCAATACTCTAACCACTGAGACAAACCAGATAGGGCTATTTTATTTTATTTAAAATTTTATTGAATTTACTAGAGGCCTGGTGCATGAAATTCATGCAAGGGGGTGTGGGATGTTCCTCTCCAATCTGAGATCCCTCTCACAATCTAGGACTGCTGGCTCCCAACTGCTCACCTTCCTGCCTGTCTGATTGCCCCTAACTGCTTTTGCCTGCCAGCCTGATCAATTCCTATCTGCTCCCCTGCTGGTCTAATTGCTCCTAACTGCCCTCCCTTGCCAGCCTCGTTGTCCTTAACTGTCCTTCCCTGCAGGTCTGGTTACCCCCAACTGCCCTCCCCTACTGGCCAGGTTACCCCTAACTCCCCTCCCTTGCTAGCGTGGTTGCCCCTAACTAGCCTCCCTTGCAGACCTGGTCCCCTCAAATTGTCCTCCCCTGCAGGCCTGGTTGCCCCCAACTGCCCTCCCCTGCTGGCTTGGTACCCCCTAACTTCCCTCCCTTGCCAGCCTGGTCACCCCTAACTGCCCTCCCCTGCTAGCCCGATTGCCCCTAACTGCCCTCCCCTGCCAGCCTGGTCACCCCTAACTGTCCTCCCCTGTTGGCCTTGTCCCACCCAACTGCCCTCTCCTGCAGTCCTGTTCCCCCCCCAACTGCCCTCCCCTGCAGGCTTTGTCTCTCCCAACTGCCTGACCTTGCCAGCCCAGTCACCCCTAACTGCCCTCCCCTACTGGCCTGTCACCCCCAACTTTTCTCCCCTGATGGCCTGGTCCCCCTCAACTGCCCTCCCTGCAGGCCTATCCCCCCTCCCCAACAACTGCCCTTCCCTGCAGGCCTTTTCCCTACAAACTATCTTCCCCTGCTGGCCTGATCACCCATAACTACCCTCCTCTGCTGGCCATTTTGTAGCAGCTATCTTGTATCCACATGGGGGTGGCCATCATTGACCACTTGGGGGTGCCATCTTGTCGTGTTGGAGTGATGGTCAATTTGCATAGTACCTCTTTATTATATAGGATTGGGGTAACATCCTATATAGTAAAAAGGTACTATGCAAATTGACCCTCATAACCTTGTGTCACAAGATGACTGCCCCCACATTGTCACAAGATGGTCACCCCTTGTCATCACAAGATGGCCACCCCCATGTCATCACAGATGGCCACCATAAGATGGGCACCCCCACGTCATCACAAGATAGCCAACACAAGATGGCCATCTCCATGTCATCACAAGATGGCCACCCCCACATCATCAAAGATGGCCACCACAAATTGGCCACTGTCACATTGTTACAAAATGGCCACCACAAGATGGGTGCCCCCATGTCCCCACATTGTTACAAGATGGCCAGCAGGGGAGGGCAGTTGAGGGTGGTCAGGCCTACAGGGGAGGACAGTTGGGGGTGACAGAGCCTGCAGGGGAGGACAGTTGGGGGGAGATTACAAAGCCTGCAGGGGAGGGCAGTTGGGGAGACCAGGCCTTCAGGGGAGAGGTTAGGAGGCTATCAGGCTGGCAGGCAGAGTGGTTAGGGGCAATCAGGCAGGCAGGCAAATGGTTAGGAGCCAGCAGTCCTGGATTGTGAGAGGAATTTCCGATTGCTTGCTTAGGCCCAATCTCAGCAGTTGGACATCCTTCAAGGGGTCCCAGATTGGAGACGTGCAGGCTGGGATGAGGGACACCCCCTCAGTGCATGAATTTTGTGCAATGGGCCTCTAGTTGGTTAATAAAATTATATAGATTTCTATTATACAATTCTATAATACATTATCTATATATTGAATTGGGTGTTAACCACCCAAAGTCAAGTCTCCCTGCCACCATCCCCTTTCCCTCTGGTAATGACCTTACTGTTATCTGTGTCTCTTAGGTATTTTTTTGTTGTTTGTTTATTTGTTTGTTTTTGTTTCACCTTTTTCACCCAGCTCCCAAAGCCCCTCCCCTCTGAGAGCAGTCAGTCTGTTCTCTGTATCTAAAAGTCTGTTTATATTTTTGTTTGTTAGTTTATTTTGTTCACTAGATTCCACATAAGTGAAATCATGTAGTATTTGTCTTTGTCTTTCTCTGACTGGCTTGTTTCACTTAGCATAATACTTTCCACATCACCTGGCCAGCATGGTTCAGTGGTTGAGTGTCCATCTATGAACCAGGTGGTCACAATTTGATCCCCAGTCAGGGCACATGCTCTGGTTTTGGGCTAATTAATGATTATCATAATTGATGTTTCTATCTCTCTCCTTCTTCCTTCCTATCTGAAATCAATAAAAAAATACACAACTCTTCACATCCATCCATGTGGCTCCAAAGGTAAGTTGGAGGTGTATATATTCTTTCAAATTAGTGTTTTGGGTTTTTTGTTTTTGTTTTTGTTTTTGTTTTTTGGTATATTTCCAGAGAGGAACAACTGAGTTAAAAGGCATTTTAGTTTCAGTTTTAGTTTTTTGAGGAAACTCTATACTGTGTTCCACAGTGGTTGCACCAACTTGCATTACCACAAGGGTTCCCTTTTCTCTACACCCTTGCCAACACTTGTTGTTTGTTGATTTATTGATGATAGCCATTCTGACAGGTGTGAAGTAATATCTTACTATGGTTTTAATTTCTATATTTCTAATGATTAGTGACATTGGATATTTTTTCATATGTTTATTGGTCATCTGTATATCCTCTTTGGAAAAGTGTCTACTCAGGTAATTTGCCCATTTTTAATTGGATTGTGGGTTTTTTTCTGTGTGTGTGTATTGAATTTTATAAGTTCTTTATCCATTTTGGATATTAACCCTTATCAAATGTATTACTGGTGAATTTATTCTTCTATTTGGTGGGTTATATTTTGATTTTATTGATGATTTCCTTTGCTGTGTAAAAATTTTTAGTTTGATGGAACCCAATTTATTTTTTTCCCTTCTCTTTCCTTTGCCTGAGGATATGTATCAAAAAATATTGTTATGACTAATGTATGAGATTTTATTGCTAGAATTTCTTCTAGGATTTTTATGATTTCAGGTCTTACCTTTAGGTCTTTAATCCATTTGAGTTTATGCTTGTGTATGGTGCAAGAAGGTAGTCTAGGCCAATATCCCTAATGAACATAGATGCTAAAATTATCAAGAAAATATTAACAAACCAGATCCAGCAATACATTAAAAAGATCACACATAATGGTTGCATCAGTCTGCATTCTCACCAGCAGTGTATCAGGGTTCCCTTTTCTCCATTTGTTGATTTGTTGATAGTAGTCATTCTGATAGGTTTGAGATGGTATCTTATGGTCATTTTAATTTTCATTTCTCAGATGATTAGTAACTTTGAGCATTTTTTCATATATCTCTTGACCTTCTGTGTGTCCTCTTTGAAAAAGTGTCTATTTAGATCCTTTGCCCATTTTTTAATTGGATTGTGTATCTTCCTTTGATTAAGTTGTATGAGTTCCTTATATATTTTGGATATTAATCGTTTATCAGATGTGTCATTGCCAAATATGTTCTCCTATACAGTGGGCTCTCTTTTCATTTTATTGATGGTTTCTTTTGCTGTGAAGAAGCTTTTTATTTTGATATAGTCTCATTTATTTATTTCCTCTTTAGTTTCCTTTGCACTAGGAGATGTATCTGTAAACACATTGCTATAAGAGATGTCTGAGATTTTGCTGCCTATGGTTTCTTCTAGGATTTTTATGGTTTCATGACTTACATTTAAGTCTTTTATCCATCTTGAGTTTATTCTTGTATATGGTATAAGTTGGTGGTCTAGTTTCATTTTTTTGCATGTATCTGTCTAATTTTTCCAACACCATATTGAAGAGACTGCCTTGACTCCATTGTATGCTCTTGTCTCCTTTGTCAATTATTAATTGAGCATAATGGCTTGTGTCAATTTCTGTATTCTCTGTTCTGTTCCACTGATCTATATGCCTGTATGGAGTTTCCTCAAAAAAAAAATTAAATATGGATCTGCCATTTGACCCAGTGATTCCTCTTTTGGGAATATATCCTAAGAAACCTGAAGCACCAATCAGAAAGAATGTATGAACCCCTATGTTCATAGCAGCACAATGTACAATGGCTAAGATCTGGAAACAGCCCAAGCACCCATCATAAATGTAAAAGCTGTGGTACATTTTCACCATGAGATACTATGCAGCAGTAAAAGAAGAAGGGTCTCTTACCCTTTGAATCAATATGGAGGGACCTGGAGAGTATAATGCTAAGTGAAATAAGTCAGTCAGAGAAAGACATGTATCATATGATTGCACTCATATATGGAATCTAAGTAACAAAATAAACTGATGAACAGAGTGGACCCAATGACTCAAAGTTTGGAAGAGAGTGTGGAATCTCAGAGGGAAGGAGGGGGAGATTGGGTGGGTGGGAGGTAATCAACCAAAGACCTTACAGGCATATATGCACAACCCATAGACACAGACAATAGGGTGCTAAAGACCTGGTGTGTGTGTATGGGAGAGATCTGGAGGAGGGGAGCAGACTGAAGGAAGTCATGGTGGGGGAAAGGGGGACATATGTAATACTTTCAATAATAAAGAATAATTTTAAAAAATAAAAAGAAAATTACCTAACATAAAAATGAAAAAAGAACATACACCATGATCAAGAGCGATTTATTCTAGAAATGCAAGGTTGGTATTGTGTCTGCAAAAAAAAAAATGTAATACACCACATGAGCAAAATAAAGAATAAAATAATGTGATCATATTAATAAATAGATGCAGAAAAAGCATATAATAAAATCCAGCAATTATTTAAGGTAAAAAACCCTCAGTAAAGTGGGAATAGAGGGAACATACCTCAATCTAATAAAGGCCATGTATGATAAAACATAGCCAATATTATACTCAAAAGACAAAAACTAAAAGTGTTCCCTTAAGATCAGGAACAAGATAGGGATGTCTTCTTTTACCACTCTTATTCAACATAGTACTGGAGGTCCTAGCCACAGCAATCAGATAAGAAGAAGAAATAAAAAGCATCCAATTTGGAAAGGAAGAAGTAAAGCTGTCATTATTTGCATGTGACATGATACTGTATATAAAGAGGAGTAATACTAGTAAGAAATTTGATGGGAAAATTTTCCTTTTCAGCATTATCCATTGAATCAATGGAATCATCACTCAAATAGGAGTGGAAATTTCCATCGAGTATATCTAAAATTTCTTCATTTAATTTATGAATGTGCTCATTTTTAAAACAAAGAATTGAATGATTAGATATATTTTTAATATTATCTATAGATATACAATTTCCAAAGGTAGCTTCAATAATAGATCCATTACAAATAATTTCATGGGCGACTTCAATAATATCCATTCCTAAATGAAAACTGCTATCAAGTTTGCCATCTCCAAGATATACTAAACATTCACTATAAGCAGAATCCTCTAATCTCATATTTGTTTTAAGAGACAACTGTCTGTAACATCCCCAAAAGTTACAGTACAGTGCTTTAAACTCATTTGTACTATGGCCAATCGCATAGCGTGGGACACAACACTGAGACATTGTTGAAAACACCTTCCGAGAAGAGGAACTTTCCCACCAAATGCAACATTCAAATTCATTATTTCTCTTAGTAATCTGTCTATGGAGTTTATAGCATACCTGGATACCATGGTGCATTTATCAACAATGAGAAGTTGGGCCTTTTTAATGGTTTTAGCAACTTCACTCCCTATATCAAGTTTGAAGTTCGATATAAATTGAAGTTTCATTTAATGGAATTGGTAATTTATATTGGGAATGAAAGGTTCTTACACTGAGAAGTAAATTTGTAGTAATTCCTATAGATGCTGTGGGTAAAACAGTACTACCATATCTTCTAATATAATATATTAAAACTTTACAAAGATATGTTTTTCCATTAGCACCTGAATCATCCAAGAAAAAGCATTTGGGGTGTACAGTTTAATCTCCAATGGAGGAACTTATAGTCTAAAAGGCTGCTAACTGTTCATCATTCAGAGAATTGATCAAAATCTCTGCCTGTTGTCACTCATATGATTCATCATATGTATTTATATTCGTTAATAAAGGATAGTCTGGAAGTTTGAAATGTGAACATTTCATTCCATGCAATGTGAATACATCTTGAGTTTTGTTAAGGGCATGCATTTCATAGTTCACACAGGCACCTTTTCTTCGGTGTAATTTCCAACAAAAATCTTCAACAAAATGAAATTTATTCTCATCCCATAATTTGTCTGCATCAGAAGGACATCCAAACACACATAATTTTGCAAAAAGTTGCCATAGTTGTTTGGGCATATTAAGAATGATCGCATCGTCAATCATATCCTTTCACATAGTGTCGTTGATTAATAATCCTCAATGCTTAGCAGCATCACAAAAAGTATCATAAATGACACCTCCTACAGTTTTTAGATCAGCAAAATTTATCACACTTTTACATGCAGAAGTAAATGTCTAAGGTAATATCATTCTGGTTCTCTAAAGCTCACAGTGAACAGTCTACCTAATACTTTATTCCCACCCTTTTGGCATTTATTCCATGAAGAATTATTAAACACATAATGTTGTGAAATCTCCTAATAATAATAATAATAATAATAATAATAATAATAATGCCCATTAGAATCTTATCTATTCAATAAGAACCAAGTCATCAAAGTCGAATTATGCCTTTTAGCCCTATTATAACTTCAGCAAAATCATCGGCATGAAAATACGAATTCTGATCATTTGGCAAATGGATAGCTAATTTTGTGATTGCATGAGATTGGTCATTCATTCACATTGCAAAAAGTCTCCAAACAGCCTCAGGAGCGCTCATATACCTGGAGTCAATGAAGTGCAGTACTTCATCATGATTGATAATATTTTTTTTTCAGAAATTTGAATATATGCCCAATTGTTACTTTTATAGATGTATTTAAATAAATATTTGATACTTTTAATCGATGCACAGACTTCAACATTTATATGACAGTTATATTTATGACACAAATGTGGGTTATAAGGGACAAACGAAGTGTTATTGACAACTTTATTTCCAATAGATATGGTTCTACCAGATCTTCATTTGTATTTGGGATATCCATCAATATTTCCAGTGGTTGCATTTTGAAATTCTTCTGGATATCCCTCTGAACATTTTCCATTTTCCATACATGGACTATTTGGATTTTGTATTCCACGTGGTACCTGTATCATATTTGATTTTACAATTTTAAAAAGTCAGGACACTGGTCTTCATCTGGAATTTCTGCCTTAACTATACAGTCAATTTCATCTTCCATTCATAATTTGGATTCACTGTCTAATGTCAATAGTATGTGAGCATGAGGCAGTCTGAGTTTCTGAAATTTGGTGACATGAATTTTAGCTATTACATTGCCAAATAAATCAAATTTACATATATCACTTGAAAGAACATTCAGCTTACTATTAAAAATGCTGGCTACCAAGTCAGGTCTGTTTTCCACTTTTTGCCAGGGTTTTAAATTATTTATAATATCTGCCCATTTTGGGTTGCATGTCATGGTTATGAATAAATTGGGCTTGCCATAGTTCATTATAATTGCCATAGAATCCTGATATCACTGCTGCATATTTCTGGGAACAACCTCAAAAGATGACAGAAGTATTATCATTTTACCAATTGGCACATTATCATTTTCAGATCTGGATGTGAGATAATCCATCAAACTACTATATTTTTCAACTCTCAAATTGGTTTGCTTTAATGAAATTTATCTGATTGGCTTCCATATTTGAATATGGACAATATATTGTTGAGTTAATTTTCCTACATTTAAAACAGAATTGATTGTGTCCCAGGTGGAGAGATGAAATCTATAATACTACATTCATGTAACTCGCATCCTTACATTTTGTCTAGTATTATTGTCAATTACACTGTCATCTCTGAGTGTTAATGCAGTATCTGTTCCCCAGCCTCTTTCATCATATGGAAAAAAAACAGGATACATCATTGCATCTAATGTAGGAAACAACATACTGATTTATTTAATTTTAGTGGCATTTGGATTATTGGGTTCTGGTTTACAATGAATGAGCAAGTCACTTTCAAAAGGGGGTTCTCCATCTTTGTTTCTGAATATGATGGCAATTTTGGTTAAATGGGGATAATTATATCTACCCGGATCACTATTACAATCATATTTAATGGCCATTGTTACTTCCCTGGGAGCAATACCTTTTGCTGCTGCTTCATATTGGCCTTCCTTTTCTACCTCATGTAGCATCTTGTATGATTTTGTTAATTCATTTATTTCATTCATGAGGTTGTTGATATTGATTATGATTCTTTCTGAGTAGCCTTGGTTTCCTGGCATTGCTCATCTTTTACTCATTGCTTCGACCATATCGAAAATATAGAGTTGAGCAAACTTCTGAGAAACATCATTCGAAGGTTGTAAAGTTCCAGTATGGTGATAAACTTGTGTGTGTATTCTAAAACAGTATGGCCCATATCCTTATGATAATGCAATATTTGTACCCACTGAAGCAAAAGCAAAAACATTATTTATTGAATGAATATTTTCCATGAAATTTTTACTGTGAAAATGTTCGTTTATCAATTTTTTAAAATGTGCTAGGTATTCTGGAATATTTATGTCATTTAGAGAAACTTTGTCTTTGCTACAACATTAAGTAAAATTTCCATCAGATGGTTTTTCATTGGAAAAATTTAGTGATAGGCAAAAATGACATGTAACAGTCATTCCACCACAACTGTGTTCGATAATTGCATCCTCATTTACCTCATTTTCACTATGAAGGCAGTTCCTACCAGTACTGGTAATACTTGTCGATGACTGTTCTTCAGACATATTCTGTTGATGATATCACTTTCTTTCAGCCTCGGAGGTATGTTGTGCCAGTAGTTGGTCTCCAGATACATTCTGTTGATGATGTTGGCTTCTTTCAGCTTCAGAGGTACATTGTGGCAATAATTGGTCTTCAGATATATTCTGTCAACAATTTTGGCTTTGGAATGTCAACAAAAACATGACGTCATTACTTGGCACCTACAGCCACCATTTGGGGGCTGGACTGGGCTATCAGCCACATTTTGCATCATGGGGTCTCAGCAGTATGGGCCATGATTTGGTGGGCTGTCACTTCGGGGTAGTTGCAGGGCCTGTGTCCCACTTAGGGGAAGACGAGTATTGATTTGCAGGTGCCAGGTCCAGGGTGCTGTTTCTCTGTGTGCGTCATGGCAACTCCTGCATTGAGTGTCTGCCCCTGGTGGTCAGTGTGCATCATAGTGACCAGTCGAATGGTTGGACACTTAGCATATTAGCTTTTTATATAGATAGATAATGAACTATCAGAAAGGAAAATTAAGAATACAATCCCATTTCTATAAGAAAGTAAAGTACCTATTAATAAATTTGGATGTAAAAGTCCTGTACTCAGACAATTATAAGACACACTGAAGAAAATACAAATAAGTGGAAGCATATCCCATATTCATGAATAGGAAGAATTAACATAATTAAAATGTCCATACTACCCAAAGCATTTTATAGATTCAACACAATTCCTATCAAGATAGCAATGGCATATTTCATAGAATTGAATAAATAGTCCAAATATATATATATATATATATATATATATATATACACATACATATATTTGATGTTTTACACAGAGGAAGGGAGAGGGATAGAGAATTAGAACATCGATGAGAGAGAAACATCCATCAGCTGCCTCTTGCATACCCCCCTACTGGGGATGTGTCCACAATGAAGGTACATGTCCTTGACCAGAATCAAACCTGGTACCTTTCAGACTGCAGGCCGATGCTCCATCCACTGAGCCAAACCGGTTTTACAAAAAAATTTATGTGGAACCCACAAAAGACTCTGAATAGCCACAGCAATTTTGAGAAAGAAGAACAAAGTTGGAGGAATCTTGCTACCTGATATCAAACTATACTACGAGGCCATAGTAATCAAAATAGCATGGTACTGGCATAAAACTAGACATAAATAAATGAAACAGAATAGAGAGCCCAGAAATAAACCCATGCTTTTATGGTCAATTAATATTTGACAAAAGAGGCAAGATCATAAAATGGGGCAAAAATAGTCTATTTAATAAATGGTATTGGGAAAATTGGACAGATACATGCATATTTGTTGCTTTTAAAACTTAATTACCAGCTAGTTGTTGCTATCGATCCAACTGCTTAACAATGTATTTAGGCATTCAGTTTTTATTCATTCTGTTTCATCATCCTTAATGCAACAACTTTCATACTCATGCTTGTTGTCTCATGGCTGAAAAATGGCTGCTGTGCATTAGGCATCACATCTATATTTAAGGAGTAAAAAAAGGAAAACAGAGGGAATGCAGACATATCTTTACCATTTATCTGGAAAAGTAAAGAGTCCCCAGAAGACTTATGCTTATGCCTCTGTATTATTTAGCTGTTGCTGTGGAACAACTAGTCCCCCCTTCTCCAAATCAGTGTCAAAACAATGACAATAATAACAATAATAAGAATACTTCAGAGGGTTAATCAGCTGAAAGCAAAGAGTAATAAATAATTTTTCTTTTACAGTTTCAATGGATCAGAGAAGCTTAGTTAGGTGTCTCTGGCTCAGAGGTTCTCATGAAATTTCAGTTAGGATATTGATGGGATCTGAAATAATATGAAGGTCCAACTGAGGCTGGGGCATTTACTTCTGAGATGACTCACTGCCAAGATGGCAGTTAGCAGGAAGTCTCATTTACCCATCCCATAAACCTCTCCATACTTTCTATGTTTTATTCTCACAATATGGGAGCTGCCTTTCTAGAACAAGTGATCCAAGATAGAGCGAGGCAGAAATCACGTTGTTTTATGAACTAGCCTTGAAACACAAACAGTCATTTCCACCTTTTGAAGAGTGGAGTACCAAAGAATCTGTGGACATAATTTTAAACTAATACTGCCTTATTGATCAAAACTGAATCAGCTGTTCAATCTAAATACAGTGGAGTCTAGAAAATAAGTTTATTAGCAGAGGCCGTGTCCATTCTCCCCTTAAACAAAACAGAGGCTCTACTAGCAGGAAGAAAGGGGAAAGGAATATTGGGGAGGGAACTAGCTCATTGATTTGTATGTAATGGAATTTTTGGTAACTTGTCCAAATAATTCTAGAGTTTAGCTAAAGGAATGAACAGTTTAGAAGAGGTACATTTTTGAAAACCAAAGCTTTTTAAGGGTGGATAGGGAAATGACCATACCTATTGGACTATAAAATACAAGATGAAACAATATATAGGCAAATGAGTAAAAAAAATACAGTACATAAATATATGCTAATTTATAGAAAATTAATATTGAAAGGGATGATTTTTTTCATAAATGGCATTATAAATATGTGTTTGAGAGAGATTAATTATATTATTGCTACACAACACACTGAGTTATAGATACATTAGAAAGTAAAACATGAAAAATAAAAACCATTTTAAGAAACTAGGAGACTTTTTTGTAGGAGGATATTTATTTGGTAAATCAAAGAGGTAGAAGAAGCAATTTCTAGAAGAAATGGGCTTAGAAAACAAGTTACAGAGGTAAAAGAAGTGCTCTTGGAGCTTGGAAGTGAGGAAGCTAATGGTAATATGCTTGGGCTGGGAGCGGGGAGGGGAAATGGAAGGGGAAAAAGAAAGGCATGGACATGCCTCTGGGAGGTAAGTATTTGTCTTATCCAAAATTCAGAAGGATCATATAGTAAGTATATTAGTATTGAAAGTACATATAAGGTTATATAAGTCCATAAAGGGAAAGTAGCAAAGGGAAAGATTGATTCTAATAGTATTTAAAATTACAAATTCTATGTTGAGAACATCATAAAAATTTAAATGCAAACCAAGGAACTATGCATTATTGATATTTTGGTGGGATATATTTATTAATAAGAAAAATACCTTAGCTTTCTTGAGGTCTATAGCCTTTTTCTGTGAGCAACTATTTCAGAGAAAAATAATAAAACAGTGGGAAAATATTAATATATAATGAGTTAATCTAAGTGTTAATAAAATCTCAATATTCTCAATAAAATGGGCAAAACATAAACCTATAATTCACAGAAGAGATAAAACAAATGAATAATAAACAGGAATAAATGGTCAACCTCATTTGTAATCATAATGTTGCAAATTAAAATAAAAAATAAAATTTAATATTTTACCTATCAGATTAACACAGATTGTTTAGTGTAAATACTTAGGAGAGGCTAAAATGTATGAAAAGGGATCATCCATTACTGCTGATGTATGCAAAGCAAACTCACAATCTTCAAGCCTCCAACATGTTTGTACTTTTTTGTCTGATAATCTAAACTAATAAAAGGGTAATATGCTAATTAGACTGGGAAACCTTTCAGAAGACCTTCCAGATGTTCTTCCAGACAGAGCCATGGTGATGGGGCCAAGGCAGAGATTGTTAGGGGTGATCAGACCAGCAGGGGTGGCAGTTGGGGATGAGAAGGCTGGCAGGGGGGCATTTGGAGGCCAGCAGGCCAGCGGGGGGGCCCATTTGGGAGTGATCAGGTTGGCGGGGTGGGCATTAGAGGCAAGCAGGCTGGTGGGGGAGGCATTTAGGGGCTATTAGGCCAACAGGCAGAGTGGTTAGGGGCGATCAGTCATACAGGCAGATGAGTGGTTAGAAGGCAGCAGTTCCAGATTGTAAGAGGGATCCCAGATTGGAGAGGGTGTAGGCCAGGCTTAGGGGCACCCTCCCACCCCCATGCATGAATTTCATGCACTGGGTCACTAGTTTTACTTATAATAATCCAGTCTAAGAAAATATCAGAAATAAATTTTAAAATGTACATATAAAATAATATGTCTCAATATTATTTATAGAAATAAAAGAAGCTATCTAAATATTATACAAATAGAGGCCTGATGCATGAAATTCATGCACTAGATGGGGTCCCTCAGCCCAGCCTGTGCCCTCTCACAGTATGGGTCCCCTCAGAGGATGTCCACTGTTGGCTTAAGCCCTATCCCCCCAGGATCGGCCTAAACGAGCACTTGTACATTCCTCTTGCAATCCTGGATCCTACACTTTTTACCGCCTGTCTGCTTGCTCCTTACTACTAAGCTTGCTGCTTCTTAGTGCTGCTATGGAGGCAGAAGAGGCTCCCCTGCCACCGCTGCACTTGACAGCTGTGAGCCCAGCTTCTGGCTGAGCAGTTGTTCCCTTTGTGGGAGCATATTGACCACTAGGGGGCAACTCATGAATTGAGCATCTGCCCCTGGTGGTCAGTGAGCATCTTAGCAATGGGTCATTCTACCTTAATGGTTGCTTAGGCTTTTATTATGTAGATAGATTCATAGTATGGCTAAAGAAATCATGGAATCTCCTTGTTATGGGATATTTGGTTGTTGTTAAAATATTTTAATGAATTTCAATGATTTGGAAAATTTTCATGATACAATTTTTATTATAGAAGCAATACCATACATAAAATATATTTGACATTACATGAATTATGAAATATGTTTTAGGTAAGAACTTAAAAGTTTTGGAGAAAATAGAACAAAATATTTGCAATACTTTCTGAGAAATATTTTGGTGGTGGTGGTGGTGGGGAGGTTATAAGATTATGAAAGATTTGTGTCTTATTTAGATTTATGAACTTCTCAAGTTTTCTACAGTCTGTTGCTTTTGTGATAAAGAAAGTACCCAGTACACTCTAATTAGACTGTCTTAATCTTCACATCTAACCTATCATAGCGTTCTTGGGAAGTTGTAGTGTGTGTGTGTGTGTGTGTGTGTGTGTGTGTGTGTGTTATGAAGACCTAGAGAAAGAAAGATGGCGTGTAAGGATGGGGGTAGGGAGAGAAAGAGGCAGGGACTAAGGGAGGGAAAGAGAAAAATTGCGTACTATAATTCTAGGAGACTTATGTATAAAAAATTCCAAAACTCATTTTGTCAGGAAGTGATAAATTAAAGCTTACAATAGTGCATTAACTCTTTCAGACCACTAAGGGACCAATTAGTACATTATGCTAAGGGTACTAAATTGTATCTCAGTAGCCCGGAGGAGATCAGGCATGTCCTGAAGCTCTAACTCATACCACCACTGGGAAGTAATTCAAATCTGGGAAGAAGCTGGTTCATTGAATATTAATTGAATGGGTGAATAAATAAAGGGAAAGCAAAGAAGAGAACTAACAAGCTAACGCTTATTGATTGATTTCCATGTGTTAGGGGTTTCCCCTTCATTATCCCATTTAATTCTCATGACAACCATATGAGGTCCATATTATTATTATTACCATTTTACAGTGAAAAAAACTGAATTTTTAACCATGACATAAATGCTTCCCTGCCCTTTCTATAGGATCATGCTGGCACTGACTTGAGATAGTCACATTTTGCTCTGCTCTGGAGTACAAAAATCCCTCTTGGTTCCCCAGAGTCTTCTTTCAGGCTGTCTGATTTATGAAATTACACAGTTAAGAAACTATTCCTGTTCTAGCTGGTTTGGCTCAGTGAATAGAGCATCAGCCTGCAGACTGAAGGTTCCTGGGTTCACTTCTGGTCAAGGGCACATGCCTGTGTTGCAGGCTTGATCCCCACGAGTGGACATGCAGTAGGCAACCAATCAATGATTCTCTCTCATCTTTGAGGTTTCTACCTCTTTCTTTCCCCCTCCCTTCTTCTATGAAATCAATAGAAATATATTTAAAAAAAAAAGAAAAGAAAAAGAAACCATTCCTTAGAGCTTCTGGTCAAGATGGCAATGTAGGTAAACACAGTACTTAGTATATCCCATAACCACATCGAAATTATGACTAAACTACAATGCAACTATCATTCAGAACCACCTGAAAATTAACTGAACACTATCACTAAGGATATAAAGTCCTATGACTAAGGATATAAAGAAGAAGGCACATCCAAACTGGTAGGAGGGGTAGAGATGTGGAACTGGCTGGTCCCAAACATAGGTGTGGCAGTTAAAAATCAGGAAGGATTCCTGACCAGTGTTGCTCAGTAGATTGAGCATCATCTCATGCACCAAGGGGTCACTGGTTTGTTGCCTGTCAGGGCACATGTCCAGGTTGCCGACTCAATCCACAGTAGGGGGTGTGCAGGAGGCAGCCAACCAATGTGATATTTTTTTCTTATTGATGTTTCTATCTCTCTCCCTTTCCCTTCCCCTCTTTCTCTAAAAAAACACAACCCAACAAATCAATTAAAAAATATATATATATTTAAAATCAGGAGGGATATCTCAGCAGGAGAGATTCCTCACTGAAGAGAGAGGGATCCCAGGCTCATAGAAGGTTTTTCTAGCCTTGGATTCCAGTACCAGAAAAAGAAGTCTATCACTTTAGGCTGTAAAAAACAGCAGATTGCTCTGGCTGGTGTGGCTCAGTTGGTTGGTTATTGCCCTATGTAACAAAACGTTGCTGGTTCTGTTCCTGGATAGGGCAAAGGCCTAGGTTGTGAGCTCAATCCCTGGGAGGAGGCATACAGCATACAAGAAGCAGTCAATTGATGCTATATTCTCACATCATTTCTCTCTCCCTTTTTTTCTCCCTTCCTTCCTCTAAAAATAAATTAACTATTGTTCAAAATAACAAATACACAACCAAAAATAGAAAAAATAGGAAAGATTGTGGCTAAGATGAAAGGCTTCTGGAGTGCCAGGCCTTCATCTTAAAGGGCCTGTACATGAACTTATTCAGAGTCACTCCCTCTGAGCTCCAGTGCTGGGCAGCAGCTCGAAAGGTGCCAGGGACACACAGAAAGAAAATTAATTTTTTGGCATCTGGGTGTGCTGGCTCTTAGGTGAGAGTTGGAGGGATAGCTTTCTTACAGACAGAAGGGCTGGCATAGGCCATTGTTCTTTAATGAGCCCTCCCCCAACAGAGCCAGCAATCTGGCTCACACTGTTTACCCAACCCTGGTGATTTTCTCTGGCCCCACCTTTCTGTGGGCCCATCCAAAACCTTTCCAGTGGCATTGTCACACAAATGGCCTACCTTGGCTCATACTTCAGACTTTCCTAAAATATCTCAAACCAGCAGCATCTGGCTTCTGTGTACCCTGTACCTTTTTCTATGTGACCCCAGGCCTGGGACTAGAGGCAGCCATCCTTGATTCACAGCTTGACCTCTCCTGGGCAACTCCCAGTCCAGAACAAATAGCTGCCATCTATGGTCACTTTGTAGCTCATACTGGGTGTCCGCAGGCAGGATATAGGCAGGAGCTGACCTTGGCCTGCACCTCTCAGGAGGCCTCAGAGCCAGCATACCCAGTGGACAGCAATGGACCATGCCAAAGCACCATTCAACCACCTCCACAAGCAACACACTCAAGGTAGGGAGTTGGCAGTTAATTAAGTTAATTAACTGTAGAGAGTTTTGCTCAGTGAGGTCAGCTCCTGCATAGATCTTCCACATTGGTCTCAGCCAGTCCTCACAGCCTATTGGCCTGGGGATAATTTTCTCCTATTGACAGGCTAACACCAATCAAAGCTCATCTACAACAAGAGGGTGCAAACAGCCTGCATGGGGTGGAGGGGTGGGGCACACATGGAGCATCTAGCTTGAGTGACTGAGGAGCTGCACCATTAGTCCCTGTAGAACACCTACTGCATAAGGCTACTTTACCAATAAAGGGAGATGTAGTAGCTCTACTGAATACATAGAAAACACAGGGAATCAGGTAAAATGAGAAGATAAAGAAATATGTCCCAAATGAAAGAGCAGAACACAACTCCAGAAGAACTAAACAAAATATAGATAAGCAGTGTACCAGATACAGAGTTTAAAACATTTGTTATAAGAATGCTCAATAAACTTAGTGGAAGGTTAGAGAAACTTAGTGAAAACTTCAACAAAGAGATAGAAAGCATAAAAAAAATGAGCCAATGAGAAATAAAGAATATACAAACTGAAATGGAGAATACATTACAGATAATCAATAGTAAAGTAGAAAAAGCAAAGGATCAAATTAATGATTTAGAAGATAAGAAGCAGAAAATACCCAGCCAAAAACAGTAAAAATCAAATAAAAAACAATCCAAAAAATATGAGGATAGTGTAAAGAGCTTCTGCGACAACTTCAAGTACACTAACATTTGCATCATGGGGATACTATAAACCCACATAAGCCAGCCAGAGAAAGACAAAGTATCACATGATCTCAACTACCTATGGAATCTAATGAACAAAATAAACTGACAAGCAAAATATATTCAGAGACATAAAAACATGCAACAGACTGATGAATCTCTGAGGGAAGGGGGCAGGGCCGGAAGAGATAAACTAAATAATTTATATGCACATATGCGTAACACATGGACACCGACAATAGTGCAATGAAGGCCTGGGGAGAGAGTGGGAGCAGGGTGGAGGGTGTCAATGGGGGAAAAGATAGGGACATTTATAATACTTTCAATAATAAAAGAAAGTAAAATGAAAAAAAAAATAAGAAAACATATTTGAAAAAATGACAGAGAACTTCCCTATCCTGGAGAAGGAAATAGATGTACACATTCAAGAAGTGCAGAGAGTCCGAAAGAAGATGAACCCTAAAAATACCACATCAAGACACATCATAATTAAAATGCCAAAGGTTAAAGACAAAGAGAATCTTAAAAGCAGCAAGAGAAAAGCAGTTAGTTACCTACAAGGGAGCTTCATTAAAACTTCAGCTGTCATCCCAGACATATACCAACCCATTACCTCTACCTGAAATATTACTTTTTCACATCAGATTTTCATGTGTTTTTTTTTCTTCATTTATCTTAGGTTTTAATATAACTTTAATAAATCACTTTTAATGTTAAAAAAAGACTAACAGCTGCTTTCTCAACAGAATCTTCCAGGCCAGAAGAAATTGGCAAGAAATTTTCAAAATGATGAAAAGCAAAGACCTACAACTAAGTTTACTGTATCTTGTAAAGCTATCATTAGAATCTGAAAAAAAAAAAAAAGACAAAGAGCTTTCTAGACAAGATGGAATTATAGAAGTTCATCACCACCAAAACAGTATTATATTAAACTAGTGGCTTAGTGCACAAAATTTGTGTACTGGGAGGGGCAGTTTCCCTTAGCCCAGCCTGCACCTTCTTCAATCTGGGACCCCTCGAAGGATGTTCTACTGCTGGTTTACAGGGATCAGGCCTAAATCGGCAGTCAGACATCCCTCTTGCAATCCTGGACTGCTGGCTCCTAACCATTCACCTGCCTGCCTGCCTGATTACCCCTAACCATTCTGCATGCTGGTCTGCTTGCCCCCAATTGCCCCTGATGCCAGCCTGATCACCCCCAAATGCCCCCCCTGCTGGTCTGCTTGCCCTCACCTCCCCTCCCCATTGGCCTGCTTGCCCCCAAATGCCCCCCTGCTGAGTTGCTCACCCCAAACTGGCCCCCTGCTGTCCTAATCACTCCCAACTGACTCCCACTGATGGCCTGATCACCCACAACTGGCTCCCCTGATGGTTTGTTCACCTCAACCGCCCCCCCCTGCCAACCTGATCATCCCCAATGGTCCTCCCACCCACCAGCCTGATCACTCACAACTGCCCTCCCCTCTTGGCCTCTAACTGCCTCTACCTTGGCCTTGCCATCACGGCTTTGTCCAGAAGAATGTCTGGAAGGTCTCCTGAAAGGTCTCCCAATCTAATTAGCATATTACCCTTTTACTAGTATAGATAGAGGCCTGGTGCATGGGTGGGGGCAGGATGCTTTGCCCTGAAGGGTGTCCCAGATCAGGGTGGGGTTCCCTTGGGTGTGGGGCAGCCTGGGCAAGGGGCCTGTGGTGGTTTTCAGGCTGGCCATTCCCCCATAGGGTGAGGTTCCCTGCTGGGGTGGGATGGCCAGCCTGGGTGAGGGGATGAGGGCTGTTTTCAAGTTGGCCACAACCCCTTCAGGGTGGAGGTTCCTGCTGGGGTGCCTGGCCAGCCTGGGTAAAGGGCTGATGGCTGTTTGCAGGCTGGCCAAATCCCCCAACTGGGACCCTCACCTCATGGGAGTATGGCCAGCCTGGGTAAGGGGCTGAGAGCCATTTTCAGGCTGGTCACGCCCTCCAGTGACCCAGGCTTCCAGCCCCTCCTTTTTTTTTTTTTTTAAATCTAGCCACTCCTTTAGCAGTGGACAGGGCAGGCAGGAAGCTTGGCTTTCTCCATCACTGGGGCAACCCAAGCCTCCTGCTTGCTCCAGCTCTATGATCACCACCATCTTTGTTGGGTCAATTTGCATACTCACTTCTGATTGGCTGATGGGCATAGCAGAGAGATGGTCAATTTGCATGTTTCTCTTTTATTAGTGTAGATGTTAAAGGGTCTTGTTTAAGAAGAAATAAAAAATATGAACAATAAAATACCAATAAATACATATTCATCAACAATTACTTTCAGTGCAATTACTTTAAATGCTCCAATCAAAAGGCATATGCTTATTGAATAGATAACAAAACAAGATCCTTGTATATACTGTCTACAAGAGACTTACTTCAAATTGAAAGACACACACACACAGACTGAAAGTAAAAGGATGGAAAAAGGTATTTCATGAAAATAGGAATGAGGAAAAAGAAAAAAAGCTATGGTAGCAGTATTTATACCAGACAAAATAAACTTTAAAATAAAGGCTATAATAAGAGACAAAAGAAGTAGAAATTCTACTTCTGGGTATAAATTCATAGAAACCCAAAACACTAATTCAAAAATACTCATATATCCATATGTTGATTGCAACATTATTTATAACTAGAGGCCTAGTGCATGAAATTCGTGCACCGGGGTGTTTGTCCCTCAGCCCAGTCTGCACCCTTTACAATAGGGGACCTCTCAATGGATGTCCAACTGCCCATTTAGTCTCAATCCTACTAGGCCTAAACGGGCAGTTGGACATCCCTTTCACAATCCAGGACTGCTGGCTCCTAAATGCTCACCTGCCTTCCTTCCTGATTGCCCCTAACTGCTTCTGCTTGCCAGATCACCCCCTAACCACTCCACTGCCAGCCTGATTGCCCCTAACTGCCCTCCCCTGCAGGCTTGATCACCCCCAACTGCCCTCCCTTGCAGGCCTTGTCTCTCCAAACTGCCCTTCCCTGCTGGCCATCTTGTGGCAGCCATCTTGTGCCCACATGGGGGCCCCCATCTTATGTGTTGGAGTGACAGTCAATTTGTATATTACTCTTTTATTAAATAGGATAGCCAAAGTATGGAAGCAACCTAAGAGTCCATCAATAAGTGAATGGATAAAGAATTGGTGTATATATACAATGGAATATGACTCAACTTGAAATCTTGCCATCTGCAACAACATGCATAGACCTAGAGGGTATTGTGCTCTGTGAAATAAGTCAGACAAGAGAAAGACAAATCTCAGATGATTTCACTTACATGTGAAATCTGAAAAACAAAATAAATGGACAAGTAGAATAGACTCATAGATAACAGAGAACATTTTGATGGTTGCCAAATGAGAGGTGAGTTAGGGAGGTGAGTGGAACGGTGAAGTACCCATTGGTACTTACAGAATAGTTGTGAAAATGTGAGAAAACAACATAAAGAATATAGTAAAAAATATTATAATATTATATTATGTATGGTGTCACCTGATTATTAAATTTATTATGGTGACACTTAGTAGTTATATAAATGTTTAATTTTGGAATTGTACATCTGAAACAAAAATAATATTGCATATCAACTGTAATTTACAAAAAGATACCAATCCTTTTTGGATTCTGGCTTTTCTGAGTCTTACATAGTAAATAGTTTCCTATTGGACAGTGGGTAGGAGACAGGCTATTAGTCACTTACACTGAAATAGAGCTCCTTTTCATTACTTCTTGAGAAGTATTTATTTTTGAGAAATATTTTAATTAAAAAAAAGTCAAATAAAGCAAATGAGAGTAATGACTACTGGAGGACCAAGAGAAGTGTCTGAAGACATAGAAGAGGAGGTCTTGGGTTACTACCTATTAACTGGTGGTGTTAGAAATGTGCTTAAGCCATTTTTCTTTTAATATCCTAAAGGCAAAAAGCAAGCCTTTGCAAGATAGTTATCTAGGCTGTTAGGCATAGGTATAAGTTGTTTTTGTGATTTGAAGCAAAGAAAACTAGCTTATAAAGAGAATGTATTCTTGACTCATTTCATTAATAAGGAGCTGTAAACTAGTAAGTTGGTGATTGCAGACTTATAAATGGTACATGGAACTGACATAGGAAACACAATATCAGAGTTGAATCAATTTTTTTTTATAGAGATCCTGTGTTAGGGGAAGAGTTGGCTGCTCTGAATATTTCAGATTTTTATTTAGAAGACTTTTTCTGAAAGAGTGGGAGCATATTCCTGCACAGGTGATAGGATACAGTTTTACATTCTAGACAACATAAAATTTTGAGTACAAATTCCACATCCCTTTAATTTTATTTTTAAAAGATAGATTGAGAAATAAGATGTAAGTTCTAAAATCTTTTAATTCTTTCCTGCTTCTTAGTTTGGGTACATTTACACAAAGGCTTTCAAAAACTGAAGAAGGCAAAGTGTTTCTTTCTAGAAAGAAAATCTAAACTAGTGATATCTTTAAATATATTTACACCCAAATTATACACTAAGTCTACAAGTAACTTTATATAAAATCATCTACATGGCATTTTGTATTATGATTCTTTGTATGATAGCAAAACTCCTGTAGGAGGGAGAAAATAATGATTAGACTAAGCAAAGTGAAAAGATATTTTCTCAGCTGGAAGCTGTTAATACTTGAGCTGATAGAGACTTGGAGAATAATTCCTCTGTTGTGTGTTAAAAAATAAATATACAAGCATTGGAATAATCCATGGGATGAGAAATCACAGGAGGGAGATAACAGCCACAGAGATCTGAGACTGATTGTTTTTCTGCTCATGGGAATGCTGCTCTTTAGCTCTAAATCTTGGACTGACAACTCTTCTGGATGTTGTCTCTAGTCCTCTGAGCCTTGCTGTCTTTGAGTAAATACTTCATTGCCAAGTCAGCAAAGGGCTTTACCTTATCATAGAAGACAGATAATTATTGGAAACAGGCAAAAAGTTGGGGATTCTAAACCTCCTCCACACTTAACCTCCCACCCCTTATTTTATAAGCAATACATTTTCATAATAGAAAACTTAAAAAATACAAAGAAGCAAAATGAAGAGTCTATATAATAATCCTACTAATGAAAGATAATTACCAATTAGTATTGGAGTTACCTATTCTTTCTTTCAACCCAATGGGTGTATACTAGTATTTAAAAAAAAAATTCTCTTATGGTACATATCCTATCTAATAAAGAGGGAATATGCTAATTGACCCTCACACAATCACAAATATGGCAGTGCCCACAGCCATAATATGGTGGCACCCAATCCCCTCAGACTCCCAAGGGTCTCCTAGTTCCTCCAGTCCCCCAGTTTCCCAGGTCCAGTCCAGGCACAGGCAAGCCTTGTATGGCGGCTGTCCACCTACCTGTCCAGGGCTGCCCAAGGCTCAAGTAACCAGGGCCAGCTGAGGCTTGCACTGTCAGTAGCAGAGGTGTGATGGGGCATCACTCTCTCTTGATCACTAGGTTGCCTGCTGCCCCTGAGGGCTCCCAGATTGTGAGAGGGAGCAGACCAGATTGAGGAACCACCCCTTCAGTGCATGAATTTTCATGCACCAGTCCTCTAGTAGTTTTATAATCTTCTTTGGTCTACTTCCTCATCTGTTCTCATGAGTAACAGTTAAAAGTCTACATTTTGGGCCCATCCAAGGTGGCTCAATTGGTTGAGTGTGGTCTCATGCACCAAGGGGTCACAAGTTTAATTCCAGGTCAAAGCACATGCAGAGTTGCAGGCTGGATCCTCAGTAGGGGGCCTGCAGAAGACAGCAGATCAATGTTCTATCTCTCTCTTCCTCTCTCTCTAAAAATCAATAAAAACCTTTTTTTTTTAAGTCTGCACTTTGGAATCAGAACCTACATTAATAGAATTTTCAGTTTGCATGTCACCACCTGAGTGATGTCAGTCTCAATTCCCTCCTCTACAAAATGAAGGTAATGTTGTCTGTTTGTAGAATGGCATGAGGATAGAGATAATGTGGGTAAAGTGCTTAGCACATAGTAGTTACTCAGTAAATAACAGCTATTATGATTTTTCTCTCTTTCTACCTTTTTGTACCTATGCCATATTAGTGCTGTGCTCTATCTTTTGCTGGGCTCAGCTGCCTGCCCCTCCTTCCCCATGCATACACACACACAAACACAAACTAGTTCCATTTACAATCACTTCAAAAGATTTCTTGCCGAAACTGGTTTGGCTCAGTGGATAGAGCATTGGCCTACGGACTGAAGGGTCCCAGGTTTGATTCTGGTCAAGGGCTTGTACCTTGATTGCAGGCACATCCCCAATAGGGGGCATGCAGGAAGCAGCTGATCAATGTTTCTCTCTCATCGATGTTGCTAACTCTCTATGCTTCTCCCTTCCTCTCTGTAATATATATATATATTTTAAAAAGGAACCTTGAAGTTCACTTATAAAAAGTTTTTTTTTCTTGAGTCTTTGGTGACTGTTCCCCAAACCTCAGCTTTCTTGAGGCTGGACGGCAGTGCTTCTCACACAGTCACTTGTGGCACCTGTGTTTTCCATTCAGCCTTGACATAGGACATTGATTTTCACAACCAATAATAAAATCCAGTCACTCACATTTCTCATATCTCATAGTAAGTGTGATGTAATTTTCTAGATGATTCTATCTGCCAGGAATAGACACTTGTAACCTTTGGCTATCCTCTGAATAACCTTGACATACAGGGTTTATTCTAGTTTTCTGCTTCCTTTGCAGAGTAATGTCTTCACTGTTTTACCTCCAGCCCTTCAACTTGTAGAAGAACCCACATGTGTTCTTCTACCTCTTCCCATTTCTCTAGTCATTCCCAAATGCCCTTGATATAATCATTCCTACCAACCAGAGTGCTCATATCACAAGGTCTTCTGATCTCCATCCATCAACTTCAATCTGTTCTGTTTGTTACCTTGAGCCATTATTAGTATATATTATTATAATTATTTATAAATATGCTAAAAGCTAAATTGTATAAATCGTTGAGTTGCTTTTTAAAATATTACTAAAGTTATATATGTCACTCAAAAATATATATTTCTTAAACTTTTTTCTTGACAAATGAATAAGAAGTAAAGTTTTCCATTTGTGATCATCTGCATTAAGGAAAAGTAGTTTAGGTTTGAGTGCTGATTTACTTTTTTTTTTTTTTTTTTTTTTTTTAGAATGTATAAAGATTGGAATGTTTTGAACAGGTAAAAATAAACAAGCCTGACAATAGAATGTTTTAATTCACTATTTACCACTGTCTCTTTGAGTATGATAAAAAGTTGAGCCAATAATAATCCAGGTCTCACTTGTCTGAGAGAGGGATAAAAAGATTAAGAGCAGGAAGTCCTTACCTCTGCAGAACAACCTTTGGACAGAACGGAGTGTGGGCATGAGGCTCTGTTTGGATGGGCAGGATCATAGAAATGGCATAAGAAGGTTGACTCTCACCAAGGACTAGGACTCTGCTGGGACACATGTTCCTTGTTTCAGATTGGACTTTTATGATTTTACCTTGGACAAGCAAGATGGAGGTGTCTGCCTAGGAACTGTTAAGTCATGGAGTAAGAACTGTCATATACAATAGCATATCAATTGTACAGCATATTCACATTCAGGGAATGCTGAGTCTGGCAGAGTCTACTTACTTGGCTTCAGCAATGGGCAATAGGTGAGGAATGGGCAGTCAGCTGCTCCTCCTTCCTTTCTTTGTTTGCTGCACCCTGTCCAAGTGCCTGGTATAATGGAATGATCCGTTTAGTTGGCCATTGTGAATGGGCCTGGGAAGATTTTAAAAAATGTTTTTTTTTTTAATTATGAAATTAAAAAAATATGTAAGATTAAAGAGAATAGTATAATGAAGCAATGAATCACCACATAACTTTTAGCAGTTTTCAATATTTTACTAATTTTGTTTCATTTTTTTTCTCTACCACTTACCTTCTATGACTCCCTTGTAATGACAGAATTCTAAAGCAATTCTCAAAGAAATTCTCTAAATACTTCAGTAGATATCTCTAAAAGATAAGGACTAAAAAACAAAACAAAACAAAACATAATCATGGTACTATTCATACCTAACAGAATTAGTAGTAATTCCTTAATAACTAGTCCCTGTTTTTAATTTTCTTGATTGTCTAAAAAATTCATTGGTTTGTTTAAATCAGAATCTAATCAAGGCCTACATATTGCATTTGATTGTTAGTTCTCATAAAACTCTTTAATTATAACAGTTCTTTCTTCCTTATACCCTATTTTTATGCCAGTTAGTTTTTAAAGAAACAAGATCATTTTTCTTCAGGAAGAGGGCAGTTTGGATGAGCTGTTTCTTCAGGCCTAAAGATTCTTTTGGCTAAATTAGAGGCCATGTGGAACGATGTAACAGTGTGTCTGCTAACATGTTAATATTATCCATCATGGTGGGGCCAAGATGACTGAGTGATTGATAGGACAAGGGAAAGCAACTTTAGTCATAAGTTACAGAAGATTGAGAACAACTGTGCAGAGGGACTCCTTATGCAGAGAAACTTAAATGACAATCAAGCTGAATAGCTGCCTTGCCAATGACCTCATTGATCATATTTCTGTTCTTTAAGAGCACCACTCTACTCAAGGATCACAAGATCTGTGAGTGTGGACTTCACATCTTTTTCTTCATACAGGCTGTACTCCCCACCAGCATCATGCTGGCTTTTAAAAATTTTTTTTTATTGTTGTTGATAATACACTGCTTTTTCCATTTGTAAATTCTCAGTGATTCCAGCCAACGCATTGGGAGTAGCTATTCACATACCTACTCTATGCTCTGCAGAACAGCAGAGGTGTAGTGATGTCATTTGAAAGGTATCTTCTTTTAATCCCAGCTTCAGACAGATGAACTCTTTGGTTTTTAAAAGATGCTTAGTTGATTCTTTGGGCTTTGAAGCCTTCTGATCCTGCTTTGAGCTGGAAAAGAAAATGAATTCTTTCTTGACATGACTTCTGGGTTAATCTCAGCCATTCTGCCATCTTTGTGGGTCGAAACAGGTAAGAATGTGTTGACAGAATAGTAGAGTTTTGGATTCTTTTATGACCTATAGACTAATCAATATTTCTTAAACATACTTTATGATTTTCCAGCATTGAATTCTGTTTTCTCTTTTAAAAATATGTTCCTTCTGCATTTGTACTGAGACCTGTTTCAGATCCTTCACAAAACCTTTATGGAGCTCCCCAGCCAGGTCTGCTTTCCTCTTCTGTGACCCTTCACAGTGCTAACATTCAGTGGAATTGCTGGGATGAGAACCTGTGCAGAGACCAGAGCTCTTACTTGTCCTCTTGCTTCTAATCCCTCTAAAGATTGTGTCCAAGTATCTGACTGAAGACAAGGGGACAACAAAATAGTCAACAAAGAAGCAAAACCCAATGAAGAATGACAGAACTTGCCCAGCCAATGTTGCTCAATGGTCACAGTTTGATTCCTGGTCAGGGCAAATGCTGGGTTGTGGACTCACTTGATCCCAGGAGGCAGCCAATCAATGATTGATAATTCTCTCTCATCATTGTTGTTTCTATCTCTCTCCTCTCTTCCTTCCTCTCTGAAATCAGTAAAAAATATATTTATGTAGATATTTAAAAAAAGAATGACAGTACTTAATGCAAAACATTTGTCGAGATATCCTTACCTGTGCCTTGCTGGTGAATGGAAATTTCAGTTCAGTTCAGTAAATCCCCTCCATGCCTCCATGTTTGCCATGTGCTAAGGATCATGCTAGATATGGAGGGTACAAGTAATAATAATAATAACAACTAATGTTTGTGTCATGCTTCTGATGTATCAGATCCTTTTCTTAGCACTTTAATTATTTACTTAGTCCTCAGAATGATGCTAAAAAGTTGGTACTATCACTATCTCCATTTTATTGTTTGAGAAACAGAGGCATTGTGAGGGTAAGCATTTTGCCAAGGTCATAGAAACCAGGATCTGTGACAGAGCTAGGCTCTGAATCAAGGCCACGTGATTCAAATTAAAATAAGACATCATCCTTTAGCCTTCAAATGTTTATAACCTGAGGATTCTAACAAAAGGGGGGAAATGATTCTCTTCAGTCTTAGACACATTCCACAGGACCAGATGTCACCAACAATGAGATACAGAGTATGTTCTTGGTTGGGACACTGGACAGGTCACAAGTGAGACCAGTGTTGAGATGGTTGTCCCAGCATGCACCAGGAAGAGAGGCAATGTAAACAAGGGCTGAGCTGAGCTCCTGCTTAAACTGTAAAGCCTCCTGCAGAGGGCAGTGTTGGGCATTAGCCTTCAAAAGTGACTGGGAGGGGGGGTCAGCTATATGAGGAGGCTGGTCTTGAAAAATTAGTCTTTGTTCTTGCTCATTAGTATCAGTTAATCTAATTGCACAATGCCATTCTGTGGTGTGGAATTACTGCTTATTAAGAACTGTTCTGAAGAGACTTCAACATATAAATAACCATTTGGATGTTTCCTTCCAAAGCAACAGGTCATATGGCAACGATGAAGCTCCATTGATCTGAAATCATGTGGAATTGTAGCTAAATGTTAGGATGACATAACAATAGCCACAAGAATTTCACTGGGGGTTCAGGAATGTTCAGAGTAACCTTCTATTTTAAAACTGTTGTTGTTGTTGTTGTTTGTTTGTTTGTTTGTTTGTTTAGCCAAATAGATTTCCTGAGAAAGAAGAGACTTTAAGAGCTTCTCTGGAGACAACTGAGCATATAATCATCTGTTCTAGTCGAAAATGGTTCCCAATCTCTGGCATAAATCTGGGAAGTTGTTGCCTTAGAAACAACTAATGTTGTGTAACTCTCTTGCCTGGACAACCATATGGGTCTCTATAATTTGCCCACTTGTACCCATGGTTTCTAAATCTTTAACCCCAGATGAAAAAGCTTAAACTCCTTCCCCATGAGGATAATAACAAACAACCTTTCTTATTTCACCATGCATTAAACACTTGGTAGGCACTTACCCTCTTTTCCTTAAGAGGAATTCTACTAAGATGGTGGAGAGGAGATCTTTTATGGCAGGGCAATTAGGAGGTTGATAACATCTGTCCTGGTTTGCTAAGGGCTGAATAGTTCCTGGAATGCAGGATTTTCCATGTTATGACCATAATGTTTATTTACTAAAATAGGGATATGGGCAGCTCTCCAAGCAAGGACATCCAGATCCATGGCCTCTGGCCTGTGCACAGCTCTGAATTCCTCCCCCAATATCATCAATGGAGGACAGCTCAGAGAGTGGTCCCTACTGGACTGTCCAGTGATTGTTTTTTCAGATTTCCCTACAACAGACAGTTATATTAGAGAAACAGAGGCATTGTGATGGAAATATTACACACAGTCAAATTCAGTTCATTTCATTTAATTTTACTCAATTTACTAAGCTTACATGAAGTTTCTATAAATATGTAACACTGCACATGAGGCAGGGATATAAAGATGAATAAGGCACAGTCCTGCTCACTAAGGACTTTTAGTCGAATGGGAGAGATGAATGAATAAGCAAAGAAGCACCTTGCAGTGTGATGAATACTTTAGTTGAAGTGGCAGACAAGATATAGGGGAGGGACATATCATGTAGGCAGTTACACGAGAAGATCAGGACAGGCTTCACAGAGGTGGTGATACTTCAGTGGAGAATTGGAGGATAGTAGGTGTTTGCTAGCCAGACAAAAGGGAAAAGCACTTCAGGTAAAGACCGAACACAGAGCTAACACCGAGATAAGAAATTATCTGTTGAGTAGGAACTTACAGCAGGTATGGTTGGAAGGCAGGATTTGAGATAGGAGGAATGGTGGGAAAGGAGGCTGTAGGCAAGGAGCAAGAAACAGACCATGAATGGCATTGTATTACTGTTGGCCATTTAGCCAACTCCTTTTTCCATTTGTTGATTTTGTTTCGGGGATCCATCCTCCCCATAGAGGATGGGCTTCTTTGAGCTAATCACAATGATTTCATTTCTCTTGACAGTGGCTCATTTAACATTTGAACTTAAGTAAAATTCTGGCCAAAGGGATGTGAGGAGATCTGTGTTCTATTGCTGAAAGTTATTGCATCTGTGTGTGGCAGCTATCTTGTGACCATGAAGAGAGCTGGTGTGGAGACAAGATGACTTGCTGAGGATGTTAGATCAGAAAGATGGGAAGTGCCTTGGAGATACTTTATATTACAACATATTTTGTTATATAAGATTTTTAAAAAATTTCTTCAATGTCCTAGCCATTTTGAATTGAGATTTCTGTTGCTGGTGGCTGAAAGCATTTAATGATATAGTAAAAACACTAAAAAGCTGAGGCTTTTGGTGACAGAAGGAATGGAGTAATGTCATGGGTTTTGTTTTAGGACTTTGACTCCTATTTGTCAGTAGGCATATTTCTTGCATTCAAATCCTGGATACAGAAATTCATTAATTCATTTATTTAATTAGCACTTTTGGAAACTATACCAAATACTATTCTTGATGTGGTAGATATAATGTCAAATAATATATGCTATGTACTCTTAGGGAGTTTGCAATGTCATGATGGAGGCAGGCAATCAAATCAATATTACAGTGTATTGTGCAAATGCTTTGGTAAAGTTACATTCAGGGCACTGTAGCCATAGTGAAGGGCTCCTAAATCAGTATGCTAAATTGTAGCGTGCTTATCAAGGAGGTGAAACTGGACCTAAACCAAAGACTCCTGGAGCAGCAACTGGTTGTCCAGAGAATTCTATCTGGGCCCAGATATATGCACACATCCAAGACACACGGGTTCAGTGTACTAATAACAGCTCTGAGCCATACCCACGTACTCATTTTGAGACTGATGTAGAAGATCATATTGACTTTGAAAATTTTGGAGTAGGTGAAAATTAGATAGGAAATAATTTCCATTTTCCTCTTGGCCTCATTTTCTGAGGGAGTTTCAGACTTTCAAACATACTGGAAAGCAGTAAGATAGCTGTCAAGTAGTTTATGAGAAATATAATTAGCCCTTGAGCATGACTTAAAGAAAAGAGTGATCCCATCTTGGGATCTTGAATGGGGAGAATTATTTGAGCTGGTTCTTAATGGATTTTTAAGCCTTTTAAAAATGGCAGAGATGGGTGAAGATAGAATCATCAGAGGAGACATGGCCATATGCAAACCAGAGTGGAGAGAGGCAAGAAAAGAGAGAAACTGGGCTGTGCAAGTTGTGCAGATAGTCGGAGCTGAGGATTCACTATTGGTAGTTGAGAGAGATATGACTTTAAAGGTAAGATAGGGTGTGAAGGGTAATGCAAAGATTTGGGTTTTAGAATTTGTACAGTGAGAAGTGACTGCAAGATCCAATAAAGGGAATGACATGATCAAAGCAAAGTTTTTGGTGGATTGGATGTTAACCCTCAAGCAGGATGAATTAAAAAAAGATAAATGCAAGGAAACTAAAATTAAGCAACACCTGATATATACGAAGCTCTGTGAAGTTATTGCACTTCAGCTCTCAGGACTATATCAGGAGACACTTTTATTTCCATTTTAAGACTGTGGAAACTGAGACTTCAAAAAAGTTTAAGTAACTTGACCAAAGTTTCAAATCTAAAATGTAAGTCTGAAGTAATTTTTCTGACTGTCTGCACTCAAGAAACATGATTTGATCTGCCTCCTTCATATAATGGAGAAAAACTGGCATTATGGATAACTCATAATAATTGCTCTAGTGAGTGTGCCAAGATACTAAAGTTTAAAAAATGCAGTTTTAAAAATTTCCACCCAACCTTTTGGAGAGTGGAAAGTTTGATGGACTTGGAGAAGGGCTAGCCCTTAATTGGTCTATTAGACCCTGAACCAGAACAGCTGGTTCACAAGAAATATTTTATTGGTATACTTTTATGTTTTATTTTTCCCTACTCAAGCTCTCAAAGGAAGGAAGAAAGAGAGGGCAAGTCATAACGGGGGTAATGAAAATTCTGCTCTAACTTGCTCAGAACACTTTGACAAGACTTTCTATCCTGACAGGTACGAATAGAGAAGAAAAGGCAATGATTTTTGGCTTGTCCAGCACAGTAGGCCATCTCTTTGCCCTGCCTGGAGGTATGTACATGTGAATGGTATACACATACCCATGCTATACTGACAGAATTAGACAAAATATATGCAATCTCACTCACCTGGATTTTTGTCTCTATAGTGAGTGCCATGCAAGCTTTTCTAATCTCTTTTTTAAGTAGAAAAATAGTCTAGAGATATGGATATTAACTTAAATGACTTAGAAATGCTTTCAAACAATTTCAGAGGAAAAAATGGGAAAAGGAGAGTTTTAGAAAGCTAGTGCAAGAATCTTGTGAGCAAATTTTGGAAAGAGAAGTTTGATTTGATTTTTTATAAATTTCACACATCTAGGAAGGAGAGAAGGAGAAGCCCCAGAGAGTATTCAGACTGGCAAGTTGTGGTACTGGTCCAGGATTTCCATGGTTCTTCTTAGACTCAATTTCTATTTCATCCTTTCAGAAGCTCATCGTCACCCAGAGACTGACCTAGATCTCCAGTGTCTTGAGGAGGTTTTCCCTGTTCCTTGCGGTTTCATCTTAGTGCAAAAGAGAAACCCACAGCAAGAAGATGCATGGGGTCAAATGCTTCCGCTTTCTAGCTGCTCCTTCAGTGTATCTGGGTGGGGCAGTATGCAGCTTTGCTATAGAAGAACAATCTGTTGAGATTATTGCATCAAATATTGTTGAACACTTATAAATTGTGATGATGATTAAGACTCATTGTGGATGATAGTTGGTGGCTCTTGATTTCTACAGGATGAGACAGCAGTGTGACAAAAACCTAAAATAGCCATAGGGATAATATTTGGCCCAGAGCTTGCCACCTTCAGACAGCATCCAGGATTTTGAGTTTGGCTTTGAATGACACACTGTGGAAATGACAGGAACAAATTTGAGCTCATTCAGCAGAGAGCAATGAAGACCAGGAAGTGTTTTGAAATTTTAAGGCACTGAGCAAGCTTTGTTCAGAGCACCTAACTCCTAGAGTTAGACTGGTTATATAACAACAGTTAAACTGCTGTTTCAGGCAGATAAAGACAGATACCAGAAATAACTCTTCTAATAATGACAAAATGGGCTGCTGATAAGAAATGAGCTCCCTAATGCCAGAGATGTTCACATATATGCACCTGATGACCTTCTAAATCAAAGTTCTGTGGTTTTATGATTTCTCATAGTCTTGAAGGTGTCCTATTTATATGAGTGTGTGCACAGTTGTCAGCTGTGGTTAATGCCTACTTCCTTTACCCACAGTCTCTTTTCAGCCCAATCTAAGATGGCTTTTGCCCCAACCACTCCATAGAGATTGCTTCTGTCGACCTCTCAGTCATCAAACCCAATTTTCTCCATTTTATTTCACTTTTCAGAAGCATTTAGCACAACAGCAATTTCTACTTTATGGAAAAAGATCCTCTTTTGGCTTCCATGCCTGCATATTTGCTCAGAGGTTTTCTTCCGATTTCACTGACTTTCATTTCAGTCACTTTTCTAATCTTTCCTCTTTCCTCAACTTCTAAATGTTGGAATGACCCACAGCTCTCCTTAGTATTCCTTTACCTCTATGTTAATTTAGTCTTTGTGGTGGCTTTAAAACATGCTCACACATTCCTTGACTCTCTTCCTACCCAGAGATGGGGTCTATGTCTCCTCCTTTTGAATCTGGGTTGAGTAAGTGACTTGTTTGTAATGCCACAGAAGAGATGATTCCTTATATTAGAGGCTGGATCAGAAAAGGTCATGAAGCTTCCACCTGGTATTTATTGGGACATTGGTCCTTGTGGTCCTGAGCTTCCAGTACTGCAAGAAAGACTGGGCCCATAGAAAGCCCACTTATAATACTAATGCCAGCAGCCCAGCTGAGGATCCAGACATCGTGCAGTAGAGATAGCCTTTTCTATCCAAAGTGCTCTGTCCAAATTCTTGGCCCACAGATGCTGAGATTATAAGAAAATGGTTCCTTTATGTCACTAAGTTTTGGGGTGGCTTGTTAAATAGCAGTGAAACTGATACATAACCTAAGGGGTCTCATCCTGTAACATTACTTGAAATATCATCTATAAATGCTAATGGCTTTGAAATCTACTTTCCAACCCTGATCTTTTCCCAGAACTCTAGACTTAAATCCAATTATCCACATATCTACTTGAGACCTCCACTTGTGTGTTCAGTAAGCATTATCTCAAACTCAGTATGACTGAAACAGAAAGGTTGATATTAATTCTTGACCCTCAAACTTACTTAAATCCAATTATCCATATGTCTACTTTTACTTTTTCTCCATCTCAGTATACATCTAAGTTTTCAAGATAAAACTCCCTCGGTTGTACTTCTCCCTTTTAACAGCAAGATAACAGCATGGTCTGTTTCCTTTTTCTACAAAGTGTACTGGAATCTGTCCTCTTCCTCTCTATCTCATCTACCTCTGTCATAATCCAAGTTACCATAATCACTCTTTTCTCTACTGCAATATAAATTTGACCAGCTTTTCTTCTCCCACTCTTGTCCTCTTAAAATCCATTTTCAACAAAAGTCTGTATCAGTTATTTGTGCAAAGAAATTAGCCCAAAACTTTGTGGCTAAAAACAAGAACGTTTATTATCTAATAGTTTCTGTGGGTTAGGAATCTGCGCACAGCTCAGCATGGGGCCTCTAACAATGGGTCTCAAGCTCAAGTGGGAAGCATCTACTTCCTAGCTGAGTCACCTGGTTGTGATAAGATTTAGTTCCTCAAGGGCTGTTAGACTCAGAGCCCCAGTTCCTTATGGACTATTGGCTGCAGGCCTCCATTGGGTCCTTACTTCATAGGCTTCTCCCTAAAGTGTCTCACAACATGGTAGCTTGCTTTATCAGGGTGAGGAGGAAGGCAAGAGAGAGAGAACTATCAAGTCACAGACTTTTATAGCTTAATCAGGGAGGTATCATCCCATCACTTTTGCCATGTTCTTGCTTCTATTAGTTAGAAGCAAGTCATGATATCCAGAGCACATTCAAGGAGAAGAGATTACACTAGGCATGAAAACCAGGAGGTGGAGATCATTGGCAGCCATATCAGAATCTGCCTACCACACAGCCCCAGAGTGATTTTTTAAGATCATAAATCTTATCACAGTACACCTTTCTTAAAAAATCTCCATTGGTAAATACATCTTATTTTGCATTTGTCTACAGTCATAGATGTAAAAAAAAAAAAAGAGTAAACCCTAAAAGTCATAGATGTAAAAAACAAAGTGAACCCTAAAAGTCATAGATGTAAAAAACAAAGAGTGAATCCTAATATAAACATTAGACTTGGGTGATAATGATGTGTTATTATAGATTCAGTTGTAACAAATGTTCCATTCTAGTGGGGATGTTGATATGTGAGAGCAGAGGGTTATATGAAAAATCTCTGTACTTTCCACTCAATTTTTCTGTGAACCAAAAACTGCTCTAAAAAATAAAGTTTATTGAAATAATCATTTGCAATGACTTTTAATGCACTTTAAATGAATTCCAAATTTCTATCTCTTTACAAAGCCCTACATATTTAGCAACAAACTACTTTTCTCCCTTCTTATTTTAATACGCATTCTCTCAGCCATTTCACTCTAGCCACACTGGTTTTCTTCCTGTACTTGAGCTCCAAATGTGCTCCTTCCTTGGGCCTTTGCATTAGGTGTTCCTCTTTTGGACTACCTTCCCCTGGTCTGTGTAGGGTTGGCTGGTTCTTTCCAAGCAGACCTCAGCTGCACTGTCACTGCCCAAAGAGGCCTTATTGACACTCAGCTTTAAGTGGATCTCTTGTCTCTATCACATCCGTCTCCTTGATTCCCTGCACTGAGCTCATCACCACTTACTATTATTCTGGTTTGTGTATTTATTATCTATCTGTTTCTCACCTGCAAGTAGAATGTAGATGCCATGACAGCAAGGACTATTTCTGTCTCAGCTACCATGGCCTTCCAATCCTCAGATCTCCATCTGGGTCCCTGCTACCCTGAAGATGTGTGTGTTTCCTGGCAGCATTTGATGCCAGGATGTGTGTCCACAAATACCATCCATCATTTTCTCCTATGGGGGTCCCAAATAATATTTTATCTAAAGTCCAGACATCACATGGAACTTGCTGTAGCAGTTCAACAAATGAATAGATTGGATTTAATGAATTGACCATTTCCAGCCCAGCTCATTAACTCTACACCTTCTGTGATATCAATTTGTTGATAGGGTTAGCAGAGATTTTCTAATACACAGATTTCATGACTAAGTTTATGGCAATAGTTAACAGTTATATAATACTTACAAGGCAAATACTGTTTCAAATGCTTTATGTTTCATCATGACACTCCCATTCTGCAGATGAGCAAAGTGAGACATAGAGAGGCTAAGTTAGCAAAGGTCACACAGTTAATAAGTGGTAAAGCTTAGATTTGACCTCATAGTCTAAATTTTTTTTCTTTTTTGTTAAATTAAATCTTTACTATTCAGATTATTACATTTGTTTCTCTTTTTTCCCCTCCATAGTTCCCCTCCATCCGGCTCCCAACCCTCCATTTACCCTTACCTCCCTCCCATTGACCTCATCCATAGGTGTATGATTTTTGTCCAGTCTCTCCCTGTACACCCCTCACCCTTTTCCCCTGAGAATTATCAGTCCACTCCCTTTCTGTGCTCCCGATTCTATTATATTCACCAGTTTATTCTGTTGATCAAATTTTTAATTCACTTAATTTTTAGATTCACTTGTTGATAGGTATGTATTTGTTGTTCATAATTTTTTGTCTTTTACCTTTTTCTTCTTCCTCTACAGTACCTTTCAGCATTTCATATAATACTGATTTGGAGTTGATGAACTCCTTTAGTTTCTTATTATCTGTAAAGCTATTTATCTACCCTTCAATTCTGAATGATAGCTTTGCTGGATAGAGTGTTCTTGGTTGTAGGTTCTTGCTATTCATCACATAGAATATTTCTTGCCATTCCCTTCTGGCCTGCATCATTTCTGTTGAGAAATCAGCTGACAGTCGTATGGGTGCTCCCTTGTAGGTAATTAACTGTTTTTCTCTTGCTGCTTTTAATATTCTTTCTTTGTCTTTTGCTCTTGGTATTTTAATTATGATGTGTCTTTGGATTCCTTTTATTTGGGGTTCTGTGTGCTTCCCGGACTTGTATGTCTATTTCTTTTACCAGATGTGGGAAGTTTTCAGTCATTATTTCTTTAAATAGGTTTTCAGTATCTTGCTCTCTCTCTTCTTCTGGCACCTCCACAATTCTGATGTTGGTACACTTGAAACTGTCCCAGAGGCTCCTTACATTATCTTCAGATTTTTGGATTCTTTTCTCTTCTTGCTTTTCCAATTGAGTGTTTTCTGCTTCTTTATATTTCAAATTTTTGACTTGATTCTTACATTCCTCTAGTCTGCTGTTAGGTCTCTGTATAATATTTTTTATTTCAGTCAGTGTATGTTTAATTTCTAGTTGGTCCTTTTCCATCTCTAGTTGGTTCTTTTCCAGCTCTAGTTGGATCTTTTCCATCTCTAGTTGGTTCTTTTTCATCTCCTCTTGGGTCTCACTAACTTTATCCAACTTTTCTAGGATAATCTTGAAAAACCTTATGAACGTGGTTTTTAACTTTATATCCAATTGTTTGTTTTCCTCCATTTCTTTTGTTTGTGATCTCTTCCTTTGTCTCTGCATTTTCACTATGCCGTGAGAACTTCTGTGTTGGATTCAGCCTTATGATACAAGAGTTGCAAAACTGCAAAAGCCTCTCTTTTGAGCTTTGGATGGGTGGAGTCTCAGGGCTTAAGGGACCACCTTGCCTTCCAGTCGGTTCCGCCCTCCATGGCCCCTGAGTCTCACGTGACTGGGCAATCGCTGGAGCGGTCCCTGTGCGCACACACACTCTCTTGCAGTGCCTCTAGACTGCTTCCTCTCTGGCTCCCCTGTATTCCGGGACTATATGAGTCTGGGTCCCCAGGGTTTTGCCCAAAACTGGGGTTTAGTGGAATTAGAAATGGCACAGTTGGGAGGGTCTGTCTCCCGCCCACTTGTGAAAGCCAGCGGTACAATCAGCAGTCAGTCCTCTGCTCACAGTGCTGTGCACGCCACCAGACTTCTGATCTTTTGCGACTCCCCTAAATTTCTGTGCACTTCTCCCTTTTCACAATCCAAACTCCCCCCTTATGAGTTTTGGCTGGATCTGGGGTTTAGTGTCATAGGATAAGGGATCCAATGCCATTGAGAGTCTCTGTCTCCCTCCTGCCAGAGAAAGCCAGCCAGGTTCTCCGACACCCACTCTCTCCATGTGCGCATCTCCATACCTCAGCTTTTTGCAGCTCCTCTGGGTCTCTGTGAGTCCCTCTCTTTCCTTCTAGTTGTAGAATTTTCACTCAGCCAGCTTACCTGTGGTTCTGTATAATGTCCGTTCTGTTCCTTAGTTGTAGTTTTGAAATTGTTGTGCAAGGCAGCAGTGTAGGTGTTTACCTATGCCGCCATGTTGGATTCTCCCTGATTCTTTATATTTAAAATTTTTGACTTGATTCTTGCCTTCCTCTTGTCTGCAGTTAGGTCTATGTATAATATTTTTTATTTTAGTCAGTGTATGTTTAATTTCTAGTTGGTTCTTTTCCATCTCTAGTTGGTTCTTTTTAATTTCCTTTTGGGTCTCGCTAAATTTATCCAATTTTTCTAGGATATTCTTGAAAAACCTTATAAGTGTGGTTTTCAACTCTATATCCAGTCCTTTGTTTTCCTCCATTTCTTTTGTTTCTGATCTCTTCCCTTATCTCAGCATTTTCAGTATGCCAGGAGAACTTCTGTGTTAGATTTAGCCTTATGATACCAGACTTGCAAAACTACAAAAGCCTCTCTGTTGAGCTTGGGATGGGTAGAGTCTCAGGGCTTATTGTACCGCCTTGCCTTTCAGTCGGCCCACTTTCCACTGCCCCGAGTCTCACGTGACTGGGTAATGGCTGAAGCTGTCCCTGTGTGCATGTGCGCTCTCGCAATGCCTCTAGACTGCTGCCTTTCCAGCTCCCCTGCACTCCGGGATTATATGAATCTGGGTCCCCAGGACTTCGCCCGAATATGGGGTTTAGTGGAGTTAGAAGTGACGCAGTTGGGATGCTTTGTCTTCTGCCCTCTTGTGGAAGCTAGCGGCACAATCAGCAGTGGGTCTTCTGCGCGCAGTGCTGTGCATGCTGCCTGACTTCTGCCCTCCTGCGACTCCCCCAAATTTCCGTGCACTTCTCCCTCTTCACAGTCGAAACTCCCCCCATATGAGTTTTGGCTGGACCTGGGGTTTAGTGTCATAGAGTAAGGGGTTCAATGCCGTTGGGAGTCTCCCGCCAGAGAAAGCCAGCCATGTACTCCGGCACCCACTCTCTCCATGTGCGCATCTACGTACCTCAGCTTTTTGCATCTCCTCTGAGTCTCTGTGAGCCCCTCTCTTTCCTTCTAGTTGTAGAATTTCCACTCAGCCAGCTTTCCTGTGGTTCTGGATGATGTCCGTTCTGTCTTTTAGTTGTAGTTTTGAAATTTTTGTGCGAGGCAGCAGTGTAGGTGTTTACCTATGCTGCCATCTTGGTTACCTCCGAGCTTTTCCTCATAATCAAATTTAAAGTCTTAATTAGTATATGCTCCTGCCACTGACACTGTACAAAATCCCTCCATCACTACTCAACACAGGAATAGGCTGGCTACTAGATTTCTGCAATCCTTATAGATATTTTTTTAAAAGTATGTAAAACTTGCAGTCTTTTGATCTGTTTATAGTGTTGACTAACTGCATTTCTAGCATTTTAGTGACTGTGTTTCAACGATCCGGGTCAGAGAAGGAAGTGTTAAAATGTAAGGAGAGACATTCTCCAAAGAGCTTTTCAAAGCCATAGTTTTACCCAGAGAACAGATTATGTCTCTCAATGTCTCTCAGATCTGCCCTGGCCTGTTATCGTGGGAGGACTTTCAGGAGTTTCTCTGGCTTTTTGGCAGGAAGAGAAAAACTGTAAGCTTGGTTATGACCTAAAAAGTACTCCCTTGCTTTAAAGATGTTATTGACTCAATGATACTTCCTGTGTTATACCACTGAACGCTCCCCTTTGCTGCCACAGTGCAGGCTTTTGCTGTGTAATTGCTTCATTCTCCGTCCATGTGGAGCTATACCTACTCCTCTGGTTCTACTATCCCAATCTGCTATCATACACACTTCTCTCCACTCACATTCTGAGATTTAGCTAGTAACATTCTAGCAAAGAGATTCTTCCTGCCCAGTGATGACGATCAAATGGCAGACAACAGGGAGACCCGTTGCCAAGTACTGAGCTGGAATAAACATCACCCCGCTTCCCATTCCTTATGTTCTAAGAAGGGATAGCAATGTCTTGAAAATCAGGAAGAAAAAAAATGCCAAATAAAAATTATTTATTGAAAAATATCTAGAGTCCCTCTGTAGAACTGTCACTAATGTTGTCTTCACAGGCAGCCAGGCTCTCAGAGGACCTAAGCACAGACACTATATTCTGTGATAAATGTTATCTTGGGTTGAAGAATGCTGTTTTTTGTTTAAGCTGAATATTCACCTGAACAAATAGCAGATGTTGATGAATGTTAATTTGTGCTTAGATTAATGTTGCTAAGTGTCAATTTAATTTCTGTTTTACCATTCAGCCTCTGATTGTAATGAGCTACTTCAAGAAGTAGGGAGCTTGAGGACAGGGCTGGAGGTCTCCAGGAATTGGAGTAGGGTTTTCAGGCAGAGGGACAATTCCAGGGGAACCCAGGTGGCCCTGAAAAATTATACAGCTGTGCTTTGGCCCAGTGGAGAGCTGGCAACTCCTGAAGGTCAAGTGTCTTCAGGACAGGCCCAGAATGGGCTCTGGGCTCTGAGTGGGACAGGCTGCTGGATGCCCTCTTATGGTCTCCTCTCACTCCACCTCAGACTATTTCTGTTGCTGAGAAATTTAATTCTAATTTGTATCTTTCTAGATCTACACCTTGCAAGGAGAAGAGCGCCTTCTTTTGGAATGAGGCACTTCAGGGTGTAAGTCCCTGTATCTCACTGGCTTAGTTAGGCACATTTTGTAACCTTTCTTAGCCTCAATGTCTGCACTGGTAAAGCAGAGACATTGAGTAGACTATGTGAGGTGCCTGTGTTCCATGCTTAGCGAGGGCCTGGCACCAGGCAGCACTCAATGCTGCAGAGGAATAGACCCATTTTCAAATAATGTAAAAATTAAACTTCTTTCTTAATGAGTTTTCATACATCACTCTGTCGTGTTTCTCTAATTTTCTAATTCTGTGTGTCTTGTTAGTCCCTTGGTAAATGGCTAATGTTTTTATTTTGAGTTTTTGGACAGAATCACAGGAATGCTGTGACTTTTAAAAAGGGATATGAATGGCACCATATTCTATATCTGTCTTGTTCCCCATTGACTTATGTTGTTGTTTCTCTATTAGTTGGGTAAATAGAATGAATTTTTCTTGCCTTCTGCATCCCCAGTTTCTGGCCCCCTGGGATCTGCCTCACCATTTTACTCCTTACTCCTCCTACTCTGCCGGCTCGCATTCCATGGGCACCCAGGTTATTGGCACATTGCTATCTGCACTCAATAGAATCCTGAGTAGGGCTAATGTGTAGGATTACAAAGCCTAGTTGTCTTGTTCTTAAAACTGTTGATGGCAGGTCTCAGCAGGCTCTGAGGATTTTTGCCTCCCTCTTGATTTTCTTCTGAACTTAGATGTCATATTAATTTCTCAGGACTGGCATGACAAAGCACCAAAAACTGGCTGGCTTGAAATAACAAGAACAAAAATTTATTGATTCATTGTACTAGAAGTTAGAAGTTTAAAATTGAGGTTTTCCTGAGCCATACATACTCTTTCTGTGGTCTATTGGAGAGACTCCTTCTTAGCCACTTCCAACTTCTGGTGGGTGGCCATCCCTCCTTGGTGTTCCTTGGCTTGTGGCAGCATAATTCCAATCTCTGCCTCTGTCTTTACAGAGCATTCTCCCCATGTCTTCACATCATCCTTCTCTGTGCAGATCTGTGTGCAAATTTCCCTTTTTTATAAGGACGCCAGTTATGTTAGATTAGGTCCTATGCTAGTGACCTCAAATTAGTTAAATCTATAAAGACTGCTTCCAAATAAGGTTATATTCTGAGGTACTGGGGTTAGGATTTTTTGTGTGGTGGGAACACAGTTCAACTCATAACATATATAAATTATTTCTCTCTTTCTCTTTTTTTTTTCTCCTTGGGGCTTTGGTTGACCCTTTTGGATGTTCCTTTAGTTTTAACCAAAATCAGCAAAGCCTTTCATAACCTGGCCTTTTTCATTTGTTCATTCATGAAAACATTTATTTAGCACTTATAGTATGCCTGGTGTGGAGCTTTTATATCTATCAACTTATTGGATTTTCAAATTTCCTAGAAAGGTTGATATCCCCATTTTACAAAGGAGAAAACAAAAACCAAATAACTTAAGACACTTGCCTATCTTCTCAGAATGTCAGAGCTTGATGTCTGAGCTGAGTGCCTCTGACTTTAAGTATTGACTCAGCAACAACCTTTACTTTCTGTTCAACTATATATCTCTGTCCTGGACTATGAGAAATCCTGCCTGTCCTTGATTTCTTCTCTATCTCAACATTCTCTGGTCACTCTCTGTCTTTGACTATTTCAGTGACTTTTGGCCTGTGCTCTCTCTGTCATACCAGCAATATTGGCTCCTACTGACTACTTTCTTCCTTGTTCTCTGTTCTATTCTCTTTTAAGGACTTTTCTCTTCCCTGCCCCTTTCCTTTCTGTCTCACTCTTTGTTCTTCACCTAGTTCTTTAAACACTGCAGGATCCTGACTCCTGGTGTCAATCATCTACACCTAAATTTATCTAGCAGTCTCTGTCCTTTATGTTAATACATTCTGGACATCAACATTGTTCCCTACCACTTCTTCTTGACACTCCTCTGTTTTTCTTAAAGCAACTCTTATAGCTTCTGAGTTATTTTAAACAGTCTTAAGACAACGCTTCATCCTGGAACAGAGCCCAGTTTCCTACCTCTACTGCTTCTTCCAAACACGACATTGTACCCCTGGGGCACATTATGTGCTTTTTCCTTGAGTACTGAGAGGTGCTTCCTGCTAATGTTATTGCATGGTGCTTTTTCAACAAAACTTAAGGAGTCTCGATGTTTGACTGCTCCTCTAATGAGCTTAGTGCCCTCCCTGAGAGAGCTACTTGAATTCATTGAAAGAATACTGGTTGATAGGTCTGCCTGTTAGGATGACTACCCCAAAGTACCCTAGAAAGATAAGAACCTAGTCTATTTAAAAAAAAACCACACAAATATGGTGATTTAGTTACTCCCTTATAAAATTAAAAACAACTCTCCATAGAGAGTTCCATATTTTATTCTGTCTGTATTGTATATGCTCATGTCCTCAGTGATCTGATTTTTCTTTATAGCTTTTAGGTTCTATTTACATGCTGGAAAATGTCAAGTATTATTCCTTCACCTTGGTACCTTCCTCAAGCTCCAGACCTATGTTTTTAGTTAATTGCTATCCACTTCGATGTCCTGCAGGCACCTTATACTTAACTGTCATTCATCCTGGCTGAGTGTTCTCTTCCTCTTGTAATCTGTATTTAATGTAGGATGATGTTATGTCCTCCAACTCCCAAGTTATGCACCATTATTCCTAGTTCTGTGTCCAATCAACTGCTATTCTAGCTCAGAAATATCCACATATCGTACTTCTGTTTATTCTTGTCCCAACATTTTTCATTGAACTTGCCATTAGCCAGTCTTTCCCTCCAGCTTATCTTCATTTCAACCCAAATAGACTTCTTTCAAAAAGTAAAGTTGTCCACATGGCTGTCTTGTTTTGAAATAGCTGCTGGTTTCCCACTGCCTTGGATAAGTCTCTAAACTCCATACATTGTCATTCTGGGCCTTTACAAATCTGACTGTGGCTGACTTTTCATTCCTTAAGCTCTGTGCTCTTGTCTCTCCCCATGCCCAAGCACCAAACTTCTGCCAAATGGGCTTCTTCTTGTGTCTTGGAGACAACATACCCTTTATACCGTGGTGTTTTTTGCACGTGCTATTTCCTCTGCTTAAGTCACTCTTTCTTTCCTTCTTTACGTGGCAAATTTCTTCTCAGGTTAGTGGAACTCATAGTAATTCCCTTAGCTAGAGTTGGTGGTTCTCTCTACTCCACCCCTATGGTACTTTATTCTGAGCTGTATAATAATTTGTGTGTTCTCATGTGTCTCCTCTACTATACTCCTAACTCTCCAGCAGCTAGGAAGTGCCTGGCATTCCATGGAAAAGCAACAGATGTTTTGAAGGATTGAAAGCTTCAGATCATCAAATTCAACTCTGTATGATGTTGAGGTATGATCCTTCTATTCCCACTTTGCTAAGAGTTTTTATCAAGAAAGGGTGTTGGATTTTGTCAAATGCTTTTTCTGCATCAATTGATATCACTATGTGATTTTATCCCTCAATTTGTTTATGTGATGTATCACATTTATTGATTTGCTGATATTGTACCATCCTTGCATTCGTGGGATGAATCCTACTTGGTCATGGTGTATGATCTTTCTGATGTACTGCTGGATCAATTTGCTAGAATTTTTGTTGCGGATTTTGGCATCTATGTTCATAAGAGATATTGGCCTATAATTCTCTTTCATTGTGTTGTCTTTGTCTGATTTTGATATTAGTGTGATGCTGGCTTCATAGAAGGTGTTTGGAAGTGTTCCTTCTTCTTGAATGTTTTTGAATAGTCTGAGGAGGATAGGTTTTAATTCTTCCTTGAATGTTTGGTAAAACTCTCCTGTGTAGCCATCCGGTCCCGGGCTTTTGTTTGCTGGAAGCTTTTTGATGACTGCTTCAATTTCTTCCATAGTTATTGGACTATTGAGATGTTTAGATTTTTCCTGATTGAGTTTTGGAAAGTTATATTTTTCTAGGGATATGTCCATTTCTTGCAGGTTGTCCAATTTGTTGGAATAGAGTTATTCATAGTATTTTTAAAAATCTTTTGTATTTCGGTGGGGTCTGTTGTTATTTCTCCTCTTTCATTTTTGTTTGTTTGGGTCTTCTCTCTTTGCTTCTTGGTGAGCCTGGCTAGAGGCCCATCAATCTTGTTTATCCTTTCAAAGAACCAGCTCTTGGTTTTGTTGATCTTTTGAATTGTTTCTTTGGTTTCCATGTTGTTTATCTCCACTCTGATCTTTATTATTTCCTTCCTTCTGCTTTCACTGGGCTTTTCTTGTTGCTCTTTTTCTAGCTCTTTGAGTTTTAGGGTTAGGTAATTTATTACCATTGTTTCCTATTTTTTGCAGTAGGCTTGTAGGGCTATGAACTTCCCTCTCAAGACTGCTTTCACTGTGTCCCACAAATTTTGTATTGTTGTGTTGTCATTGTCATTTGTTGCCATGATGTTTTTTATTTCTTCCTTGATCTCTCTGGTTACACAGTCATTGTTTAATAGCATGCTGTTTAGTCTCCAGGTGTTTGATTTCTTTATATATTTTTTTATTATAGTTGATTTCCACTTTTAAGCCACTGTGGTCTGAGAAAATGCTTGATATGATTTCTATCTTCTTGAATTTGAAGAGACACTTCTTATGACCTAACATATGATCTATCTTTGAAAATGACCCATGTGCACTGGAGAAAAATGTATATTCTGTGGCTTTGGGGTGAAATGTTTTGAAGATGTCAATTAATTCCATCTGGTCTGGTAAGTCATTTAGGATTGATGTTTCTTTGCTGATTTTTTATTTAGAGGATTTGTCCAGTGGTGACAGTGGGGTATATGATTGTATTGCTCTCAATCTCTCCCTTAATATCTTCCAGGAGTTTTTTTTGTTTTGTTTTGTTTTTTTAAATATATTTTATTGATTTTTTCACAGAGAGGAAGGGAAAGGGATAGAAAGCCAGACACATCGATGAAAGAGAGACATCGATCAGCCACCTCTTGCATGTCCAATACTGGGGATGTGCCCCTAACCAATGTACATGCCCTTGACTGGAATCGAACCTGGGACCTTTCAGTCCCCAGGCCGATGCTCTATCCACTGAGCCAAACCAGTTTCGGCTCCAGGAGTTTTTTTTATGTATTTAGGTGCTCCTATATTGGGTGCGTATATGTTTACCAGAATTATTTCTTCTTGTTAGAAGAAATTATTTCTTCTCTTTAGTATTATGAAGTGACCTTCTTTATCTCTTGTTATGTCCTTCACTTTGTGATCTAATTTGTCAGATATAAGTATTGCAACCCCAGCTTTCTTTTCATTTCCATTTGCCTGAAATACCATCTTCCATCCCTTCACCCTCAATCTGTGTGCATCTCTTTTCCTGAGGTGGGTTTCTTGTAGACAGCAGATATATGGATCATGTTTTCTTATCCAATCAGTTACCTTATGTCTTTTGATTGGAGCATTTAATCCATTTACATTTAAAGTTATTATTGATAGGTACTTATCTGTTGCGATTTTTAGTCCTTACCCCTGAGTTCCTTCTTTGCTTCCTCTTTCTTTTTATTACAGCAGACCCTTTAATGTAATTTTTGCATTGCTGGTTTGGTGGTAATATATTCCTTTAGTCCTTTTTTGTCTGTGAAGCTTCTGATTTCATCTTCAATTTTGATTGAAAGCCTTGCAGGGTACAGTATTCTTGGATTCAGATCCTTCCTTTGCATGACTTTGTATATTTCATTCCATTCCCTTCTGGCCTGATGAGTTTCTGTTGAGAAATCAGTTGCTAGTCTTATGGGGATTCCTTTGTAGGTAACTTTCTGTCTCTCTCTGGCTGCTTTTAAGATTCTTACTTTGTCGTTGGTGTTTGCCAATTTAATTATAATGTGCCTTGGAGTCAGCATTTTGGGGTTCATTTTGCTTCGGACTCTGTGAGCTTCTTGGATTTGCGTGGGTTTTTTCTTTTCTATATTAGGAAAGTTTTCTGTCATTATTTCTTCAAACAGGTTTTCTATTCCTTGCCCAGTTTCCGCTCTTTCTGGAATCCCAATTATGCAGATGTTGTTTTGTTTCATGTTATCCCAAAGTTTCCTTAGGCTCTTCTCTTGCTTTTTAATTTTTTTTTCTAGAAGCTGCTGTACTTGGGTATTTTTTCCTACTGTGTCTTCTAGCTCACTGATGTGGTCCTCTGCTTCTTCTAGTCTACTTTTGATGCTTTCTATTGAGTTCTTTATAGCAGTGATGTCATTTTTCATTTTTTCTTGCATTTCTTCTTGCTTCTTTTTCATTTCCTCTTGACTCTTACTCACATTGACGATTTTGTCTTCCATTCTTTTCATCCACCTTATGATTATTTCTCTGAACTCTTTCTCTGGCAGGCTTATTTCTGCTTCTATTTTATTTACTTCCTTTTTTGGTGATACCTGCCTTTCTGTCATATGCGGGCTGTTTCTTTATCTGCCCATGGTCTTTCTTCTCCTGGCGTTTGGTTATGTAGTTCTCTCTCCTTATCTCAGGCAAAATCTGACCTTTCCATGTGCCCTGTGGAGCTCCTCTGAGTCCGTGTGTCTGCACCAATTGTAGAGTGGTGATCTGGGTTCCCTGGCTGTTTGGTGGGTGCTGCAGCTGTAGTTTTCAGACCGCCGTAGACATCTACCTCCTTTCTTGACTTGCCAACAAACACTCCCAGTGTGACTCTCAGCTGCTCTCTCTCCCTCTGCCCAGTGACAAGGCTCCAGATGGGTCTGTCTATTCTGTCGCCATTTTTTTCTCCTTTATTCTTTTGATCTTTCATTCTTCTTTTTTTTTCTAAAGAGAACAATATTATTATCAAAATCCATAATATAAAAGCTTTAAATAGATTAATACATGAGTAAACAAATAAACTGGAATTAAAAAAAAAAGCTGGTAATGGGATCAAGTCAAGAATGGGTTGGTACATCATCTGTCTGCCTGATCAGGGCAGGTATTAGAAGGTATATGTAGGACTTGTTCTGAGCTCCCAGCAGCCCAAATAAAGAGTACAAGATTGCTCTGGGGAATAGAGTCTAAGTTTTGAAACCCAAGATAAATTTCTCACAAGGGCATCATGTAACTAAAAAACACCACATTTTTTCCCCTCTGATAGAATAGCTAGCCAGATGACTTTTGGTTGAGTGATGGGAGAAGAGTGTAATATTTGCCAGCATGTACACTAATGAGTTTTAATTAGAAATATGAATATATTTCCTTTTGGTCTGATGAACAGGAACAGGGAAAAAGTGAAGAGGAGAGGATTCTCATCTTTTAACTAAAATCCCTGAGAGTTTCACTCATCTATTCATTCATTCATTCATTCATTCATTCACCAGGCACTGATTATTAATGAAATGTCCATTTTTTATAAGGCCTTATGAGGGATTTCTCCCCCATTTCCTACTATGCAATCTTTCCCATCCTAAGTTCAGCTGGAAGGTGTATTACCATGTATTGGCTTTTTCAGCCAGAGGCCAGAGGATATATCTGCTTAAATTGCATTGTACAGGATTCAGTACTCAAAATGGAGGTTTTTCGGAGGCAGGTAATGGTTGTCATAGGGAGGAACAAAAGGGGCTCTTGGACACGCTTCTTTTTAAGCATTCAGGGAACATTTTCCGGCTCTGGAAAGATTGCTTTTACAGAGCAATTTTAGCCATTATCAACTGAGAATAAAACCTTCTTTACAAAATTAAATTAGCTAGCATTCCCTCCCAGATTTATTTTTCCTCTTTTAGCATGGTGAAACCCAGCTCTATTTAGCAGGCCATGTAACCTCTCTTACCTCGCCGTTCAAATCATTTAGTAAAATAAAAGAGCTTTAAAAAAGGGTGTTGAAAATATAAACATGAGTGCAATTAAGATCTCAACTCCATTAGATTAATATAACTACTTTGCATGGAGTTCATTATGATGCACATCAGGGTTTTAATGTTTTCTCCAGTTTAGTGCTATCCTTAGTTAGAGGGAAACATCGGGCTATAGGAAACAATTGCCTCTTGGGTTGGAAAATAATTTGAATAGGATTCCATTGTGATTAATTAAGCTTACACACGATAAAGCAGAAAGAACCAAATAGTTGTTCTTCAAATTGACAGCATATTTGGCGAACAAAAAGATTTGTAACACCAAATTTAAATTTTTCTGATGTAATAATATATTATGTAAATTATTATTTTTCCTTTTTGTTGGAAACATGGTAGTTCTTTTTTTTTTTTTCCCTATGCAAAGAATAGAGGCAGAAACAATGAAGGAAATAGAAGAAAAGAGTACTTAATGAGGAAGCATAGAAATGATAATTTGGATATAAGCCTTTATTTTCTCTCCATTACCTTCAAATTATTTCCCACAAATATTGTATCTGACAATTCTTTGGAGTCCGTTCTGTGTGCTGCCTTTGTGAGGAGGGGCTGTACATCTTTCTCCCTCGAGAGCAACCCTCATTCCTGAAAATAATTCTCCAAATTGAAAAAGCAGCCACCCTGTCCTTTCAGTTCTTCTGCTGGCCTAACCTATGCTCTGTTCCACTCAGCAGGTCCTTCAGGAAATACCATTGTTAGCCCTTAGACTGCCAGGTGAGCCACATTAGTGGCATTCATTGGAAGCCTATTCTCTGCAAAGAGAATAATCAGCCTCACTTTGGAAAATGTTTCCTCTCAGTCTCTCCTTTTCACTCTTTCTGTATTTTGTCTTTGCCTTGTCATTCTGTCTCTTCATTCCTTTCTTGGTATCTGTGTCTTTCTCTGTGTTCATCCATTCTCAGTCAGTCCATCCATTTCCTCTGCCCACTCCCACCTGGTCCTGGCCCCCTTCCCTGCTACTGCTTTGTCCATTCCCCACCCTCTTTTCCTTTTAAATGCTGAGTCTCCAGGTTGCAATCAAGATCCTTGAAGCCAAATTAGGAGTGATGGCGCATGTCTCCGGAGAGTGTCTCCTATTAACTGGCAAGACTCAGGAACAGCTATTAATGAACAGAGACAGCTCCCCAGGTTACCCAGGAAGCACATTCAAGTACTTTCTGTCTTTGACAAACTAAGTTGGGCATCCAGCACTGGTTTCTTGTCTGATGGAATGAAGCTTCCAAGTCTGCGCAGGATCAGTGTGACACTTCAAAAGGTCTTGGCGCGGTCCTCTGTCCATGCTGCCGTAGTGCGGCCTGCATGGAGCCCCAGGAGTTGACCCCATGAGAAAGTAGATGGGCCTATGGTGGTGGGGATACAATTTAAACTCGCCCTTGTCTTTAGAAGACACCAAAACAATATTTCCCCTTAAACCTCCTCTATGTTTGGGAAGAAAGCTGACTTCTCATAGGACACTGGCAGCTTTCTGATAGAAAGCCTAATGAGCTAAGACAATCATAATTATCTTGTTTGCTCGAGATGTGCAGGCTGGAAAAGCAGACTTACCAAATCATTCTGTAAATCCAAGGGGATGAAACATGATAGAAATTTTATTTATTTGGCAACTTTCTCTCTCTTTTTTTGAGCTCGTGATGAATGTCTGGAACGAATATATAACAAACACCCATGGACCAGCAGCCTCCTGATTTCCGATGCTGCCTCCCTCTAAACCACACAGACTTTGCTTTACAAACTTTTTAAGACAGTTAAAATAATTAATTTTGAAAAAATATATAAACAAAAATAAAACCTAAATCTAGATTTCAGCCTTTCCCATCTATGATGAACAGAGAAAAGGAGTTAAAATACTTTTAAAGTCAAGCTATTAGTAGATGTGTTTATTCCTAGGAATATATTCCTTTACTTTTTAAATTTTATCTTTATTGTTGAAAATATTACATATGTCCCTTTTTACCCCCAGTGACCTCTCCCAGCCTGTGCCGCCCACCCCTCCCCCCACCAACCCCAGGTCCTCTCTACCCTATTGTCTGTGTTCCTGGGTTATGCATATATGCATACAAGTTCACTGGTTCATCTCTCCCCACCCACTCACCTCCCTTGCCTTCCCTTTGAGGTTTGACAGTCTGTTCAATGCTTCTATGTCTCTGGATCTATTTTTGTTCATCAGTTTATGTTGTGCATTAGATTTTATATACGAGTGAGATCATGTGATACTTATATTCCTTTAATTTTTATTATTTTTCAGTCCTTGGCACTATCTGTAAAATAAGAAAACAATAATTGGAATACCTGAGGTTAGTTCAGTTAAAAATGTATTTATTAACTATTATGTATTAAACTGGGAACATAGGGTGAGTAGGACACTGCTCTTGCCCTCAAGATGCTTACAGTCGCAGGGATCTTGTAAGGAAAGGACTGAATGTATGCCATTTCTCTTTCCTGCTAATTACAAACATTCAACTCTCACTTGCATTCTGATATAAGGGCTTTCTGGCCAGGGTGAGCATGCACACATTAGAATCCTTCCTTAGCTTGGATTCTTCAGTTTTTTCCTACTTCCTACTAGGGTCTCCTTGGTACAGTAGTAGCATCTCTGTTCTCTCAAATGTTATTTTTTAATTTATTTTTTAAAAAATTTAATACATCTTTATTGTTCAGATCATTACAATTGTTCCTCTTTTTCCCCCATAACTTCCCTCCACCCAGATACCACCCCTTCTTCTGACCTTACCTCCTCCCAATTGTCCTCATCCATAGGTGTACAATTATTGTCTAGTCTCGCCCTGCACCCCCCTCACCTTTTCCCCTGAGAATTGTCAGTTCATTACCTTTCTATGTCCCTGATTCTATTATATTCACCAGTTTATTCTGTTTACCAGATTTTTTATTCACTTGATTTTTAGATTCACTTGTTGATAGATATGATATTTGTTGTTCATAATTTTTTTTTTACCTTTTTCTTCTTCTTCCTCTTCTGAAATACTGGTTTGGAGTTGATGAGCTCCTTTAGTTTTTTCTTACCTGTGAAGCTCTTTATCTGCCCTTCAATTCTGAATGATAGCTTTGCTGGGGTTCCTGCTATTTATCACTTTGAATATGTCTTGCCACCCCCATCTGGCCTGCATAGTTTCTGTTGAGAAATCAGCTGACAGTCGTATGGGTACTCCCTTGTAGGTAATTAACTGTTTTTCTCTTGCTGTTTTTAATATTCTCTCTTTATCTTTTGCTCTTGGTATTTTAATTATGATGTGTCTTGGTGTGGTCCTCTTTGGATTCCTTTTGTTTGGGGTTCTGTGTGCTTCCTGGACTTGTAAGTCTATTTCTTTTACCATGTGGGGGAAGTTTTCAGTCATTATTTCTTCAAATAGGTTTTCAGTATCTTTCTCTCTTCTCTCTTCTTCTGGCACCCCCCTAGTTCTGACGTTGATATGCTTGAAGTTGTCCCAAAGGCTCCTTAAACTATTTTCAAATTTTTGGATGCTTTTTTTTTTTCTTTTCCAGTTGGGTGTTTTCTGCTTCTTTGTATTTCAAATCTTTGACTTGATTCTTGCATTCCTCTAGTATGCTGGTAAGTCTCTGTATAATATTCTTTATTTCAGTCAGTGAATGTTTAATTTTTAGTTGGCCCTTTTTCATGTCCCCTTGGGTCTCGCTAAATTTATCTGTCTTTTCTAGGAAATTCTTGAAAAACCTTATAACTGTGGTTTTAAACTCTATATCCAGTCATCTGTTTTCTTCCATTTCTTTTGTTTGTGATCTGTTCCTTTGTCTCTGTATTTCCCTGCTTCCCTGAGTTGGTAGAGTAGCTTTGTGTTCATGGTGTCCTATATGGCCCAGCAGCTCTGCCTTTCCAGTTACCTGAGGTGGACTCTATTGGTGCACCCCTTTGTGGACTGTATGTACAATCTTGTTGTAGTTATTATATTATATTAATATATATGATTGATTTTTTTCAGAGAGGAAGAGAAAGAGATAGAGAGTTAGAAATATTGATGAGAGAGAAACATCAATCAGCTGCCTCCTGCACACCTCCCACCAGGGATGTGCCTGCAACCAAGGTATGTGCCCTTGACTGGAATCAAACCTGGGATCCTTCAGTCTACAGGCTGACGCTCTATCCACTGAGCCAAACCAGTTAGGGCTGTAGTTAAGTCTTGATTGTTGTTGGTATCACTGGGGTGAATTGAACTCCAAGCCAATTGGTTATGAGAATCAGCTGTGTCTACGCCAGGAGAATTTCTGTGCTGGAGTCAGCCTTATGATACAAGACTTGCAAAATTGCAAAAGCCTCTGTGCTCAGCTTGGATGGGGCAGGGTCTCAGGGCTGAGCAGACATCTTTGACTTCTTGTCAGCCCTGCCCTATGCAACCCTTGGGTCTCAGTGTCCCTCGGTAATTGCTGCAGCCCTCTCTGCGCACACTCGTGCTCACGTGCCTCCAGACCTCTGCCTTTCGCAGATCCCCTGAGTTTCTGTGCACTCCAGGGACCTCTATGAGTCTGGGTCACCAGAGTCTCATCAGAATCTGGGGTTCAGTACAGTTGGAAGTGGAGTTCAGTGTAGTTGGGAGGTTCTATCTTCCTCCTGGTAGAGAAATCCAGCAGCACAATTAGCAGTCAGTCCTCTCTGCACGCACTGGTGTGCACTCCTCCAGACCTCTGCCTTTTGCGACTCCCCTAAGTTTCCATGCACTCCTCCCTTTTTCTGACAGTCCAGACTCCTCCCGGTATGAGTCTCGCCCAGAACTGGCGTTCAGTGCATTCGGAACTGGAGGTCAGTGCAGTCAGGAGTTTTCATCTCCTTTTTGCTAGAGGAAACCAGCCAGGCACTCTGCAGCTCGTCCTCTCCATGTGCATGTCTCCGTACCTCAGCTTTTTGAAGCTCCTCTGAGTCTCTATGAGCCCCTCTCTTTCCTCCTAGTTGTAGAATTTCCACTCAGTCAGCTTTCCTGTGGTTCTGGATGATGTCCATTTTGTCTTTTAGTTGTAGTTTTGAAATTGTTGTGCAAGGCAGCAGTTTAGGTGTTCACCCATGCCACCATCTTGGTTTCCCTCTCTCATATTTATGTTCAAACTGTGAGCAGGGGGTGTTTGTTGAATGAATAAATGAATGAATAGGGCCTGAATTGTCTTTCAATTATTTTGTATTAATCTGTTTTTTACTTTAGGCTTTATGAACTCTTCCAAGGAGGGAGGGTCCTACTCTCTCATTTTTGTATCCCCATATAATATGTGCTGTCAAAAACTGTGAGTGACATTCAATTTTATGCCCCGCTCCCCCCATCTCTCTTTGGTAGAAAGAGAATGGTTTTCCTCTTATCCTCATTCCAGACACAGGAGGTATAGGGCTATTGTGAGGCATAGCAAGTGTGAATTTTATTGGATCTGAGCAGCTTGGGGAGGAAATGGTAGGAAGGGTGGAAGGTGGCATCCATGACACCTCCATGAGAAAACATGGCAGGTGTTTCTAGCCTTGGTGTTTCTGCTCTGAGCACCTCAACAAAGACCCAAATTCAGCAGCAATTGAATAAGCAATTATTTTTCTTCTCCTGCCAACTGTGAAGCGAAGGTGTTGGCTGGCTTCTGGCTTTCTCCGAACCTCCAGAGCATGCCTCTCTTCTGGTTATAGTGATCCTATATCAATCATCTGTTTCTTGCTTGATGACATGCCTTCAGGCCTTTTCTGCCTTCCACCCACTCTGAATCTCCCTACACACAAGCTCCTCGCAGTTCCCACCTCTTCAGCTCTCTCACTTGTTTCACTGTTCTCTTCTTTCCTGGCTTAGATGTGGTAACCTGATTTTGGCATATCTGCTTTTGGACTGACTTGAAAATTCTTAGAATACCATTGCTGTGAACAGTTCCTAAATTTTGCTTCTTGATGTGACTCAGAGCCATCTCACCCTTACTTTCATCTCTGGTCCATGATATGCAATAGTCTAGATCCCCTGATCTTGTACTGTATCCCTGGAGAAAGATGCAATTTCCCCAAGATAGGCTGCTGTTCTCACTCTCCAGCTTTCCAAGTTATGGATCAGAGATTGTGGGTGAATTTAAGATAAGCATTTCTTTTTCTCTCTCAAAGGGCACACAGTTAACCCTAGCTTCATCCAGGTGCACAGGAATAAGCAGTGTGTGGGTGCCACCTGCAGCTTCCTCATAAAGATAGCTAGAAAGTTCATATGCTGGTTCCTAAAAAGAGCTGAGAAATACCATAAAGAATCTTCTTGGGGTAAAAACAAACAAAACTAGTGAGGATGCTCAACTCATTAAAAACACTTCAGAACAGGAAAAATATAAGGAGATGTATCTGATCCTGGTTTTTAAAGCTAGCCCTCTACCCCCAGACACTAAACTCATGAAAAAGGATAGTCTCAAGGACAAAGTAGGAAAAACAAAGACTCTATGGCCTGGCTATGCAATGCGTTTTCATTTTATCATTGCTCCTTAGACTTAGAGAAGCCATCTTTGTTATCTGAAGACTGGGTTATGTGTTCTTCCTAAGTGCCCTCTTAGCACACTTTGCATCCATTCTGCCAGCACCCAGTATGTGAAGGGCCAGTGTCTGTGAGACGGTAGGTGCATTGAGTGCAGGGCTTCACAGAGACACACCAGGACTTGTTGAATGAGTAGAGTAGGCAGGTCTTTGATAACCTGGGTAGTCTACTTTAGAAAAAGCTATGCCACCTTAAAAAGTCTATCAGGCAACTTATACCCAGAATGTGATTTATGAGTGTTGATTAAATTTCCCCCCTAAAGTTTGAGGCAAAGTTTGTGAATGAGCACAGTACTTTTTCCATGGGGATTTATGAGGACTGTCTAGCTTAGCTCTTGGCAAAGTCTTCAATAAATGTTGAACTTTGCCCTTTATTACATGCAGGCAGCCCTAGAAGAAGTGACATTTTACACTGTCCAGTTGGAATTAGATAGGAATCTGAGAAGTTTATGGTGAAGGTTGTTGTATCAGAAGAGAACACAGAGGGAGTGAAATGAGTCAATATTTGAAAAGTGCAGTTAGCACTATAAAAATGTTTGTTGAATAAATAAACCATTATTGCTGCTATTATTATTACTAGGCACTAGGACACCATACAGACAAGAAGACCATTTCCAAACCACAGAAGTTCTGATATTCCAGAGAAAAAAAATGTGCTATACATTTTGAAAGCACCCCAAATAAAACATGGAAAAGCTCTTGGCTTGAGGTTTATTCTATTTAATACCTTTCAATAGGGCAACATCTGGATGTTCTCAGGCTTGGCATGATGAGATGCTGAAATACAAATTCTGGAAATGCTGTGCATTAGGCACTCTTGTCTTTGCCCGTAATTGCCTTTAAGAAATAAAAGAGCCTGATTGTAATAACTCCCCTAATGTAACTATTCTTCATGTCTATTCTGCAAGAGAAGGTAGCAGGAAGTGGTATCGCTCTCAGGATATGAGTAAGGAAAGAGGGGAGCTACTCTTAAATATATGTGCCTGGCATCTCAAATAGCTACTCAACAAATTGTGAAAGTAATATACCAGTAATCATAACCTTTTAATGGAAATAATTGTTGCACTAAGATTAAAAGCCCCTAAGTTTTCTGGGCTAGGTGACCCTATGTTGGAAAGCATTTATTTCCTAAAGTCCTGTTTCCCAGAGATAGGGATGGAAATTTGGAAATGGGGTCCCCTCTTGTCAAGCAAGTGAAATAGTTGTTTCATTTTTAATCTGGATCCTTTGCCCTGATGGATAAGTCTGAAGGATGCTGTTAAGAATATGGTGAATTGGGATCCTGCTGATGGCTGCAGGAAAAGAAGAAAGATACGGCAGCTACAACTGTGTTGCCCTGTTAGGATGAAACAGATAGAGCCTGACATTTCTGAGACTGAAGCAAGGAGAAACGTTTGTCTCAAACATACCTTAAGTCCTTTCACTGGACTTTCATCTCTCACTTTTGGGGCTGTATGGAAGATCTTTGGGCTGAGCTGGGATGATGGGAAAAACCAAATACTGTTATGGCTGGATTTGTTTTACCCTCAGGTATCATGAAGCTTTGTGGACAGTAAAATGAGTCCTTTGTGCTGTGGTCCAACAGCTCTAGCTGAGGTGAGTTGCAGTAAACAAGGGTGCAGAGGGTATGCCTGAGTAAACCCTGGTGTCTTGTGGCCAAAAGCCATATCCCATAAGAACACAGGCAAACTGCAGTTTAATTTTTATTGGGTCATCTGATGCATGTGCACACCCAAACTGTGTGAGTATAGTTCCAAGTAGACTTTTGTTTGGACCCAAATATAATTTAGATTTACATATTGACAAGAAGTTATTGCAGCTTTTTAGCAGGAAGTTACATGATTTGATTTAATTTTAGAACAAAAGTGGGGTGAACCATTTAGAGCTCAGTCTATAACCACAATAGTAATTTGAACAGGGAAAATGAAATACTGCATAAAAGTTAATGATATTACCTACTAAGAAGTATAAAAGGAATCTCAAGAATACAAGAATAAGACATAGGACACAGTCACCCTATCTAATAAGAGTAATATGCAAATTGACTGTACCTCCACTATACCCACCAGCCATGCTTATCAGCCAATCAGGAGCAAGTATGCAAATTAACCCCAATGAAGATAGGTAAGGCCACAGAGAGAGCAGGAGGGAGGCTTGGGTTGCCCCAGCAATGGAGGAAGCCAAGCTTTCCACACACCCTGGCTGGCCCAGGCCTCCGCTTAAAGCTACAAAATTTCAATTATGGAAGATAAATAAATTCCAACTGAAATGGCTGAGGCCATGGAGCAAGCAGGAGGCTTGGCTCCGCTCCAGGCTACAAAGTTTCAATTGTAGAAGATAAATAAATCCCAGATACCAAGGCCTCCACTTGGGTTGTCAGGGGGCATGGCTGACCTGCAAACCACCACAGGCTCCTCGCCCAGGCTGTCCCATGCCCCAAGGAAACCCCCATCCTGATTTGGGACACCTTTCAGGAAAAAATAGCTGACCCCCACCCATGTACCAGGCCTCTACCCTATCTAATAAAAGAATAATATGCAGATTGACCATCATTATAACACACAAGATGACTGCCCACATGTGGTCAAAAGATTGTGCCCCCATGTGGACATAAGATGGCCACCACAAGATGGCCAGCAGGAGAGAGCAGTTGGGAGGGACAAGGCCTGCAAGAGAGGGCAGTTGTGGGTGATCAGGCCAGGAGGGGAGGGCAGTTGAGAAGGAGTAGGCCTGCAAGGGAAGGCAGTTAGGGGTGATCAAGCCTGCAGGGCAGGGCAGTTAGGGAAGACCCAGGCCTACAGGGGAAGGAAGTTAGGGGTGACCAGGCCTGCAGGGGAGGGCAATTAGGGAAAAACAGGCTGGCAGGGGGGCAGTTAGACATCAATCAGGTTGGCAGGGGAGTGGTTAGGGGCTGATCAGGCTGGCAGGCAAAATCAGTTAGGGGCAATCAGGAAGGCAGGCAAGTGAGCAGTTGGGAGCCAGCAGTCCTAGATTGTGAGAGGGATGTTTGAGTGCCCATTACCCACCGGGATTGGGCCTAAATGGGCATTAGACATTCCTTGAGGGGTCCCAGATTGGAGAGGGTGCAGGCTGGGCTGAAGAACACCCCTCCCCATACATGAATTTCGTGCACCAGGCCTCTAGTTATTTATATGGCTGAGAGATAGCGTGCAAGGTAAGGACACATTTGGAAGAAGTTTCTCTCTCGACTGCCAAGACTATGATTATCCAGTATGGTCCAGTAGGAAACAGAAGTTCACAGAAGTGATGCAGTCTGGGCTGACAGCAGGAAGCCACTTGCTGGAAGGCGTCATGAAGTTTCCTGCACACCACTGGCAAGGGATCTGTCCATTGGCAAGAAAGCAATGTGCAACACTTTGTAGGAAGAAAAGTGCTGGAAACAGGAAGAGAAGCCCCTTCCTCTTGCAATATTCCTCCAGTGCCCACTCTGGACAAGGCCTGACCCTGTTCTTCTGGCAAAGGAAATATTTATTTGATTCAGCTCCAATATCTCCAAGCAGAGGATAGATGGTTACAATTTGGGCTTGGAGATAATAAATTGATAACAGGAATAAGTAGTGAAGTAAAAGTTGGCTTGAAAAAAGGAGAGTTTAAAGGCTGGAGTGGATGGGTAGTGGGTAAGGTAGAATAAAGTGATATTATCAGGTGAATGCAATGACTGTGCTCCTGATACTGGATAGACAGTGGGGCTGGCAGGGAGGGGGTATCCCAGTGCTACTGATAAGATAGAATAGATGCAACCCCAGGCAGATGAAATGGAGACATGAGAAAAGGAAGAGAAAGGGATGCTCCCAGGTTTGGTGGACTTCATAGCTGGGAGGAAAAAACCAGGTTTGAGTTTGAGGGGAAAATAAGGAATTCTGTTTGAGGGAAAGATAAGGAATTCTGTTTGGACATGTCAATTTATGTGTGATACCTGTAGAATATCCTGATAAGATTCAGAATTTCCTGGAAAAAAAGCACAATGGATTCAAATATGTACTGGGGCCATGTATTTCCACAACCACTACAACACATGCAAAGAAAAGGAGTGAAAGACAAATGTCCACCTTAAGAAAAATTTAAACAAATTTATCTTTCAGAAATAAACCTTTTTCAAATTTATAAATATACATGCCAGGCTGGTGTTGCTCAGTGGTTGAGCATCAACTCATGAACTAGGAGGTCATGGTTTCATTCCTGGTCAGGACATATGCCCAGGTTGTGGGCTCAATCCCCAGGTTGGGGCCTTCAGGAGGCAGCTGATCAATGATTCTCTCTCATCATTGATGTGTTTTTTTTTTCTCCCTTTTCATTCTTCTCTGAAATCAATAAATCTAGGAGCTGTATTACTTTCTCCTCCAAACATCCTGAAGCAGCTTTAATCTAGACTAAGGGTCAACATTAACGTTTAATGTGTGTGTGTGTGTGTGTGTGTGTGTGTGTGTGTGTGTGTTTATTTCTGTATGCTTTTGTAGTCTGTGATTCCTAACAGAGTAAAGTTTCTATAGTAAGCATTCTGAGAAATGTAGTATTTTACCACTGTAGCAATTTATTGTAGGTCAAAAGTTGGTTACACAAACATGCATAAACTCAAAAGAAGGAGGTGGAGTTAATGGGCTGAGGAGACACATGCCATATATATATTCATTTCTTGTGCCATGCATCATGGCACTTAATTATATTTTGTGTCCCATTATTTCCTGTATGTGCTAAGTTTCTAGAGGGCAGAAAAGGTACTATGTTATTTATATTTTACAGTTTAATATTGAGTTCTCAATAAAGACTTGATTTTACCCAACTAGTGATTATGAAGCACCACTCTGAGCCAACACAGGCCTAGATGATCCTTGGAACCAACATGAAAAACACAATCCTTTTCTTGAGGATTTCATGATTGAAAGGGAGAAAAACATAGAAAGAACTCATTTTGATAAAATATTGTTAGGTGCTTAATGTACCAATCCTTTCCTGAACAGAACCTTCAATTTTGAATAGTCTTTGGACTAATGGCCAGGAAGTACCATCTATTCTTTACACTAAAGTTTGTGAGTTGGTAGGGTATCAAACATCATGTGGGCTGATCAAAACTTAAGAGGTTGAATGCAAAAATCAAATAAATGTTCACATACTGCATGAAATTATACAGGAAGGAACATCAACAGTCTAAAGCTTTATAAACTTAGCAAGAACACTGGGAAAATAAACAAGGTAATATTTAATACAATACTTTGAAAATAGAAAGTGCTGCCTTTAGTGCTAATTATGATCATTAGCCCCATGACCCCATTTTCTTCTCCCTTCACTGTTAGATCTATTGTAAACCTTCTTAACTTCAAGGAAAGTTACTTGTTTTTAGATGAGCGTTTTTTATGAAATCAGATGTTAATATATGCATTTATGGAAGTACTATTTCTTCCATTATTGTTTCTATCCTCCCTAGAGGGCAGAGGTTGTGTCATTTATCTCTTCTTAAGACACCTAGCAATGCAATGCATTTTGTCACTCTATGTTGGTGTTGGCTGTCTTACTGTTAGAAGGCAAATGTATGTTTAGAATCTAGTTTGTGACTACAAACTAGATTTTTTAAAAATCAGAACTTAGGTAAAAAAGAGATTTGCATTTTAAAGAGGTCACCAGGGAGACTAGAGTTTACTCTACCAGAGATGCTGACAGTACTCCAAATATTTTGGCTTTTTTCATTTGGAATTGCTTTCAGAAGCACTTTTACAAACCATATTAAGAGTTTATATCATTACTTTAGGTCACATCTTATATGTGGAAAAGAGCATGAGAGACCAAAAGTGGGGAACATGCCCAAAGCCACCTCTCCTCTCTCTATGGGTGTATATAAGACTCAGAGAGTTAATGAGCTTGAAACTCATTGCAATAATATGAAGCAAACCATACTAATGCTTTATATACCCACATTAGCTTGAGAAAGTTTCAAACAGAAATATCAAAAGGTTTTAGAAAAATTTAAATTTTAGATTGTCTATTAAACTTGGTTTCTTAGGGGAGAATCAAAACTATATTTAAAAAAAACTTTCACTGAAGAAGGAAAGAAGGCAAATAGAAAGAATAACCACACACACACACACACACACACACACACACACACACACACACACCTCTTTTCTTTTTTTCCAGTAGTTTAATCAAATATTCTGAAAAAGCTAACCCAACAACCCAGGATAGTTCCTTCTTCTTTTTTTCCCACTACATTTCTGACATTGATAGCCAGAAATTTTTGGTTACTTTCCACTTTTTTTTTTTTAATCAATGTGATTTTTTGCCAGAGAAGAAAGAGAATAGATAATGAGCAGCTGAAATAGAGAGTTGGCTGAATAGTCATAAGCTTTTATTTCTTTCCCTATCTCATGCATCTATTTAAAGCTTATATTGGTTTGCTAAGGCTTCTGTAACAGAGTACCACAAATACATGGCTTACACAATAGAAATTTATTGTCTCACAATTCTGGAGGCTAGAAGTCCAAGATCAGGGTTTTGACAGGGTTGGTTCTTATTGGAGGCTGTGAAGAAGAATCTGTTCCATGCCTCTCTCCTAGTGATTTGCTGTCAATCTTTGGTATTCTTGGCTTATAGACACATCATCCTGATCTCTATCATGCTCAGTTGGCATTCTTCCTGTGTGCTTGCCTGTCTCCACATTTCCCCTTTTATAATACCAGTTATATTAGTTAAAGTCTATTCAAAGGACCTCATTTTAATGTAATTATTTCTGTAAAGACCCTGTCTCTAAATAAAATTATATTATGAGATACTGGGTGTTAGGACTTCATATACATTACAGGGGAAAGGAGATAGTGTCAACTCAAGTCTAAATTGGTGCTGTACAGAGAAATGAGAAGGGGGGAAACAGCAAGCCTAACAGCCTGATCTTTGGCATTATGGCCTGTATAAACAGGAAGTCAATCTGCTCACTTTCATCAATTGGCATACTTATAAGGATCTGGGATAACACATCTTTATCATATTCATCTCAATTAGATTTCCATAGCACTTTACCTGTACCTGCTTTTCCCCCTAAAAATCATTATTGTTGAAAGTATTACTTATGTCTCCTTTTTACCTGTACTTACCCTTTGACACAATTTTCTGACTTGTACTATAATTTTTATGTATATAATTTACCTCTCCTATAAAAATAAACTCTTTGAGAGCAGTATCTAATTCATATTTATTATAATTTCTTATATGTGCCTTATACATAATAGATACCCAATAAATTGTCATCTATCTATGAATGACCATCCAGGATTTATAGTTAGAGAGTTCAAAAAGTATACAAACTCATTGTTAAGCACTATAGTCAGAATAGGTTAGGTTGTGCTGCAGGATCAAACAACTTCAAACTCTCACTGACCTGATACAACAAAGTTTAGTTGTTTGATCCACAAAACTTCTGAAGATCCAAGCAATTCTCCAAGGTTGTCTGTCATATTCAATGTGGGAGCAAAGCATCAGGGTTTCCTCTGGTAGGGGTAGAGATCACGGAGAAGCCAGAGCTGCATCTTAAATGCTTCAATTGAAATGACACATATCATTATGCTCCTGCTGGGCAGAACTAGTAATATGACTTCTTCTAACTTCAAGGAGAGCTAAGAATCATTGTCTTCCATGTCTCAGGAAGCGGGAGAGGTCTAAAACTGTTTCTGATTATTAATAATGACTACTTTAGGCCCTTTCTTTCTAAAAAGTCTATCATATAATAGAATTGTATTTGATACAGTATTTATTGAGCCCTTACTATGTGCCAGGCAATGTTTTAAATGCTTGTGGTCCAACAGTGAAAAAGAGATTAGAAGCTACATTCCAGGGTGGGGCAATGATAACAAAGGGGTGACTCCCCCAGAAAAAATAAATGAGATATTTACATATAATGATAAATACTATAGAGAAAATAAAACAGGATAATATGATGAAGAATAAGTTAGTTCCCTGTGACCTCAGTAGACACGTTCTATGTATTTTAGTTTTCCATTGGAAAGTTAATGCATATTTTTTTTGTTCATAAAATTTAAAATGTAATGGTTATTCTTACACTATATTATATTAATTAAAACCCTATTGAATAGAACTTCAAACTTCTGGAATTTAGAACTGTTCAACACATTTTAGGTATTAATATAAAATAATGAGAAAATTAGATTCATAAAATATTTATAAAAATAAAATATTTTTTATTTTTTATTTTTTTATTTAATAAATTTTTATTTTTCAGTTTATTACAATTGTTCCTCCTTTTCCCCTCACAGCTCCCCTCCACCTGGCTCCTACCCCTCCCTCTACCCTTACCTCCCCCTACATTGTCCTTATCCATAGGTGTATGATTTTTGTCCAGTCTCTCCCTGTACCCCCCTCACCCCTTTTCCCCTGAGAATTGTCAGCCCACTCCCTTTCTATGCTCCTGATTCTATTATACAGTGGTACCTCGAGATACGAGTGCCCTAACATACGAGATTTTTGAGATCCGAGCCGTCGAGCGAGTGATTTTTGCTTTGAAATACGAGCAACATTTGAGATAGGAGTAACCGCGCAGATCCACTGGCTGCACATGACCCACCAGTTTACCACGACTAGAGCGTCTCATAGTTTCCCACGCCTCAAGGTTACGGAACGAATTAAACTCGTATCTCGAGGTACCACTGTATTCATCAGTTTATTCTGTTCATCAGATTTTTAATTCACTTAATTTTTAGATTCACTTGTTGATAGATATGAATTTTTACATAATTTTTACATAATTTTTATCTTTACCTTTTTGATAATTTTTAAAAATGGAAGCACAAACACTCTCTTGCTGTATAATAACCTACCCCCAAATTTAGTGGTTTTAAACAACAGCAATTATATATGTACTCTTGATTCTGCAATTTGGCAACACTTGGTAGGGACAGCTCATCTGTGTTCCATGTCTGTTGGACTGGAATCTAAGATGTCTTATTTATTTTTAACTAATGAATTAGTAGGATGACTGTTATTGCTGTTTCTCTCTTTCTTGTCTCTCCAAGTGGATATCTTGTGCTTCCTCACGTCATGACAGCTGGGTTTCAAGAAGGATCATTCCACAAGGATGAGTCCAATACTAAGTGCTTATCAAGGCTTTTCTTGCATCAGACTTGCTAATGTCCCATTGACCAAAGCTAATCACATGGTCAAGCCCAGAGTCAATCTGGGAGGCAATTACATAAGGGCATGATTCACTGGGAGCTAATGAATTATTTGTCTATCACTGTGAACTCTCTGAATTCTAACAACTCTTATTCCTTCTGTAGAGACCACAAACTGCATCTTTTTGGAGACTCCTTACGTATCATTCCAGTTAGCACCACGCTCAAGCTTGAAGTCTAAAATTCCTCCATGTAAGTCATGCCCAGGGAGGATGAGACTTCTTAGGTGTGGCTGCTTTTAATCTGAACACTTGCAAATTCAATAGGTAAGTTATCTTTCCCTCTTCTGCTTACCATCAGCAATCTATAATGGTGGAGCAAGAACAGAAAAACTATAATAAAAGCAACCATTCAAATAAGGGAAACTGGAATAAAGAGTTAGTCTTTTACTAGACTAAAGTGGTCCATTCACCCATATACATCAAAGCCCAATCAAATGCGAACAGGAGTTTGCAGAAAAGAAAGTAGAGGTTTTTTTAATTGAGGAAATGGTGCCAAGCCCAGTCACAGGTAAGCTAGTGTTAAAAGACCTGGTTTCCTGATGGCATCCTGGGGATGAGTTATATAGGGGGAAAATCATTAATCATGGTGGCTAAATGAGTTGGGGTCATGGGCTCTACTGATTAGTTGGGGCCAGGGTAGGTATGTTGCAAGGGTGTGGTCCATAGAGTCTTTTGCTTTCATAGGTCTGGATCTGAAACACAACTAAAGCTAAGATGTTATCTTTAGCTTGCCTGAATCTCTGATTCTGTGGTCAACAGATCTGAGGCTTTGATAGTTTGATAGTGGCCAAAATCTGATGTCCTGAGAGTTAATGATCAATGAAGGGAGTGAACAAACAAAAAGAAAGGGTCATGATAAAGACATGGAGTTTCTTCATGGTTACACTAGTCTTCAGCAAATCTGAAATCTAGTTTGGTACATATTGCTAATTTCTTGGTTAGGACCCAATTCTGATATTTAGTTCTCTAAGGATCATGATTTCAACTGAGTCACATTTTTACTCTTCATCCTGCTTATAGAAGGTTAAAAGCATTTTTTATTCTGAAATTAAGATTTCATTTTGAAACTAGAGCCCTGGTACATGAATTCATGCACAGGTACAGTCCCTAGGCCTGGCCTGCGATTAGGGTCATCTCCCCCACTGCCTGCAGCTGGCCCTGCTCCCCGCCACCATGCACCCCCAGTTCCCCATTCACCATCAGGTAATTGGAGCCTCCCAGCTGGGGAAAGGGACCAAGAGGTGGTCAGTGTGCCTCATAGTGACTAGTCAAGCAATCATTCTGGTCATTCTGCTATTAGGGTCAATTTGCATATTATCCTTTTATTATATAGGATAGAGGCCCAGTACATGGGTGGGGGTCAGCCAGCCTTCCCTGATGGGGACTCCAGATCAGGGTGGGGGTCCCCACTGGTGGGCAGTTTGGCTAGGATGAGGGCTGTGGCAGTTTGCAGGCCAGCCATGCTTCCAATTGGGGTGGAGGGTTTTTGCAGGGAGGTGGGGCCAGCTGAGATGAAAGGCCATGGTTGTTTTCTGTCTCTGGTCTTTCTGGTCTCGGGTCATTCTGGTTATTTTGCCCTTTTGGTCACTGGGCTTTTATATATAGGACTAGAGGCCCAGTGCACAAATTTCATGCATGGGGGGTGTCTTTCAGCCCAGCCTGCTCCCTCTCCAATCTGGGGCTCCTAGAGGGATGTCCCACTGCCTGTTTAAGCCCAGGTAGGATCGGGCCTAAACAGACAGTCAGACATCCCTCTCACAATCCAGGACTGCTGGCTCCCAATTGCTCACCTGCCTGCCTTCCTGATTGTCTCTAAATATTTCTGCCTGCTAGACTGATCCCCCTAACCACTCCCCTGCCAGCTTGATTGATGCCTAACTGCTCCTTTGCCAGCCTGTTTTCTTCAAACTGCCCTTCCCTGTAGGCCCAGTCACCTCCAACTTCCCTCCTCTGCCAGCCTGCTCACCCCCAACTGCCCTCTCTTGCAGGCCTGGTCCCTCCCAACTGCACTTCCCTGCTGGCCATCTTGTGGTGGCCATCTCGTGTCCACATGGAGGCAGGATCGTATGATCACATGGGGGCAGTCATCTTGTATTTTGGAGTGATGGTCAATCTGCATATTACTGTTTTAATAGATAAGATAGAGGCCTGGTGCACAGATGGGGGCCAACTGGTTTGTCCTGAAGGGTGTTCCAGATCTGGGTGGGGGTTCCCTTGGGATGTGCGGTGGCCTGGGCGAGGGACCTGTGGTGGTTTGCAAGCTGGCCACGTCCCCTGGTGACCCAAGCAGAGGCCTTGGTATCTGGGATTTATTTATCTTTTACAATTGAAACTTTGTAGCCTAGAGCGGAGCCAAGACTTCTGTTCACTCCATGACAGCAGTCATTTCTGTTGGAATTTATTTATCTTCCATAATTGAAACTTTGTAGCCTTAAGCAGAGGCCTTGGCCTGCCAGGGTGTGTGGAAAGCTTGGCTTCCTCTATTGCTGGGGGCAACCTAAGCCTCCCTCCTGCTCTTTCTGTGGCCATAGCCATCTTGGTTGGGTTAATTTGCATACTCATCCTTATTGGCTTGTGGGTGTGGCTTGTGGGCATGGTTTGTGGTACACAAGTGGAGGTATGGTCAATTTGCATATTACTCTTTTATTAGATAGGATGCCTCTGTCTGGCAATATTTGTTGTAGTATAATTCTCTATAACCTTTGTCAGTTTCTTCTAAAGCTTATTGTAGGCTCAATTCATTTGACATTAGCTTTGTCATACTCATAAAGCTCTTCAAGGCAGATTTCTCTCTAATTTTGCCAGAAAGTCAGGGTGCTGTGGGACAGCACCTCAGTGACCTTACTATCCCTTCCTATTCTTAGAAAATTTCCCAGCCCCTCAACTGAGACAGTCTGTGTGTCTTTAGGATTCTTAGAAGTCCTCTTGTATAGTCAAGAGTTTACAAGTCTGTGTTCTAAATTTTTCTAAGTTCTTATAAAAAACATCCTTGATTTGATCTTTAATTTGGGGTCCCCTTTTACTGGTAATGTTCTAGTTTGATATTTTCCCTGAGGAAATTTCTAACTTTAAGAATATTTTCACAAGACACACTGAAGATGTGAATTTTACTTTTGAACCCTAAAGGTCTTTACATTTTCTCTAAATTCTGCTTGAAAATTGAACTCTCTATCTCTTCTTTCTCTTTCCCTAGATCATTCAAATTAACTGAAAGATGTCAGATGCTACTTTGAACATTCTGCATGGATTCTTAGTTGGATCCACAAGTTAATTAGCTACCCTTTGTATTTTCCAAGTTACTGTAGGTGACAGTTTTTCTAATTGAGCCACACACATATAACTTGGGTTTTCTTTTTTACAACTTTTAAAGCAATTTCCTCACTGCCATTCTATCATGAAGAGCCTTCTTTAGGTTTTTCAGGCCCCTGCCCACTGCACAATTCCAAATGCCACATGTTTTAGGTTTTGGTGTAGCAGCACTCAATTTTGGGTACCAGTTTCTAATTTTCAAGTTACCTTAAGGGACTGTTTTAGTCATTGTTTGCCATCACATACCTCAGGTCACCTTTCTTCAGCTTCCAACAGCTATTTCTTCACTGCCCTTCCATTCTCTACTAAGATGGAAACACAAACAAAACCTCTTCCAAATTATTTCTTTAGGGCAATAAGTACACTTTTAATTTTATCCCCTATATCTTTGGAATCAATAGTTATTGCACTGAATAACCATAATTGCAGTTATTAAAATTTCTCAACTGCCAAAGGTTCCATTTTCTTAGATTTAACAAAACTTACTGAAAAAAGTTTCTTTCCTCCTTGTTTCTTACTTTCTCTCTCCTTCCTTCATTCCTACTGACCTATCCATGGTTTTCCTGCCTTTCTATACAATAATGGAGATTCCTCCAGAGCCTTGCTTTGAACTTAGGTTCCCCAAACTCAATTTCAATAATATGATATTGAATGATCGCTACTTTCCTCAATAAAATAGTAACATTCAGATAGAAATGATCTCAGAGGTAATGCCCCAACACAAAGAATGTCTAAAATTATGCCTGGGCTTATGATGGACACATGTAGGAATACGTGGGTCTTTCAGGCTTCCTTACGTTGTTATGGCAACTCCACATGGTCTTTGTAACCTCCTGAAATTCTCCATGAGTCAGGCCAACTGCTGGAGAAGGCATGCTTTCAAGTGTGGGTAGAACCAGTAGCTGTGCTATTAAACTTATCTTTTTTTTTCAAATTTGAGTGATTTGCAATGTAAGACTGACTTTATAGCTTTACTTTAGAAAACAGCTTATGGCTCCTCAAGTTGCTGAAAGAATCTGATCAATCAAATTGGTAAAATTTTTACCTTATAGCCACCAGAACTTTGACTGCATGTGCAAGTGACTTTGTGACCAGCATTTGCTTTTCATATTTACTTCAAATAAATCTATGTAAATTTACCTCTTCTGAATATTCAACATTTTTAAAAATTTTTTTCAACTCCACCCTCTTTTTTCCTTAGTGCAATTTTCTTTTGTGATTGTTTATACCATAGTCTGCAACATCTGGCCTGGATATCATAAGGTATGGCAAGATAGTGAATGTGATATTAAGTTATATCCGTGAGGCATTGGAACCCCCCACAAATATAGTACAGCCATGGGAGGTGCTCCAGAGCCTGGCTCCAGTGAGGAGACAGAGGATAGAAGCTGCTAGGGTCCTGCTTTACTTCTTGAAACCTATGGGGCCTGTTCAGTTTCAAAACTGATACATTTTAATAAACACAGAATGCTCTCAAGTAAAAGGAATAATGGCAAAGACTCACTTAACTTCTTCAAACAATAACTTCTTAATGTGTAAAATGCAGGTAAAAACATCTGCCCAGCTTTCCCAAATATAAGTTATATTTACAGTACTGGCCACTCTGGGAATGGAGAGGTTCATACATTTATTAGAGCTTTTCTGCAAACCAAAACAAAAATATGTTCCTTAGGGCAGGGAAGGTCTAGCTGAGCTGCTTAAAGTAGAGTTGCTTTCTTGCTTTCCTAGAAAGCAAGATGAAATCCAGAGAAAGGAGGCAATACCTCCGTTAATGATACCATTCATTCTAATTAACCTAGTTATTAATAACAGGAAAGGAGCAAAAGGGGAACCAGATATTATAGGCATGTCCTCAGGGAAGCTTTGCCAGGAAGCTACAACTTTACACTGCCCAGGGGTTCAACAAAAGGAGATAGACACATACCCAGTAAAGTGGGGTGACATAAGGAAAGTGCTTATTATCAATTACACCTGGGGACAAAGGTTATTAACCAGAATGGGCAAGGGTGCAAAATTTGGGATATTTAATTTCTTGAAGAGAGGAATGAGCTCTCTTGGTTCCTCTTGTGTGCTCTTGGGCTCTTGGGATTTGGGTGACTCTGGGCTTATGGCACCCCCTTGCATTGTCCCACATGGCCCAGGGCCATGCAGACCCCCAAACACAATGGACTAATGGACTGCAGCTAGCCTGGTGCTGAACTGGACTTAGCTCCAAAGTGAAAAGGAAACCTTGGACTCTGACTCTGCTTCTAGTTTTACTGAAGGATGTAACTCAATGGAAACAAAGCTTTCTACCACATCACATCCTCTGTGGGGGCCTCCGGAAATGCTTATTCCAGTGGTTCCCCAAAAACCCAACTTTCACTGATAACATGCAACCTGGAAGAATTTTATTTCTCTCTCTCTTTTTTTTTGTAGGAATAAAAATAAAATCTAGAGATGCTCCCTTTCTCTGGGGGCAGTTAGGTGTGAAACAGCTTAAAACCATCATCTAAACAGTTATGACAAAGCTACTTCTTTTTTCAGGGCAGAAAAGTATAATCCTATTATCTTTGTGTAGTTATCAGCACCGCTTGAAATTCCAATTAGTGCAGCTAATCACCATGGGAAACAGCTAAGTCTAATTAATACTTTGGAATGGTGGGTAAATGGCATTTGTTTTACTCCTCTAGACACATTTTCTAAGAAAAATTCTGATTTGGAGCTTGTTTCATTGCAAATAGATGATTTATAAAAAGGAACAAAAAAATTAACTCTGTATAAAACTAACAAAATAACATCTTAGATGATCTTGTCCAGTCTGAGAAGAACTAAAGGCTCCAGAAGGCAGCTACTCAATGGCCAGTCACAGGCATATTTTGCATCTATTTGTTGTTTAAAAAAAATAAATCTACAAAATAAGAGAGGCATTATTCATTTAAACTCAGATTTGTAAAGAGAATCATTTTCACTTGACTCATTAACAATGATTCCTTGCTTAGAATCAGGATAAAGCATTAATAACCCAGGCCTCTGGGCTTAATTCAAGTGGCTTACAGCCGGTGGTCTATGACAAATCCACTACCAGGGTGATCTCCAGGCAAAATAATACCTTCCCTGTGGACACTGGACATTTTAAATGGGAGCTAGGGTTTGGCAATCTGTTCTTTCATGCAGAAATTCTCTATTAGCACATGCCCCCCAAATTCAGAATTTCACTATCTCCTGTCCTAGTGAGGTCCCAGAGTTGATTTAAATGTAGAGCAATTTCTCATGAGGAAGCAGAGCTTGACCACATGCACAGTGTTGACCTATGTGGTTTACATGTGCCCATGCTCATAACTTAATCAACCCACTGTGACTATTGAATTCTAGTCTCATGGTTATTGTCCCCTTGCCCTTTCTGTTTGAAGAAAAGTGTCATAATTTTATTACTAAAACCAAAGGAGTAAGGGTCTGATTTTTTTTTTCAATCCATTGGCCTGGTGGATTCCTATGCTTGTTTCCCAGAGTAACTTGTATATAATTAAATAATTGCTTTATTTTCCTCCCTTGAAAAAAACCCATATTTGCAAAGACTACTGGAGTTTCTAAACCAGAAAAGGCTAGAGAAGAATAAGGACTTCAAAGAGTTGCAAATTTCTTAGGTGTTGAGCTCAAGCCTTTGGCTGGGCAAATGGTCTGGGTAAAGGGGATACTTATTTTAAGTCAAGAATTCTGTGTTTGATTTTTGGGAATATGAAAGAGCCAACTGTGTACTTGGGAAGGGATTGGAAACCTTTTGTAGGCTTTTTGAATTTTTCAGATAAAGGCAACCACACCACCGTTTTTAGGCAAGATAGTTCTGTCAGTCTCTATCCCAGGAACTGGAGAGCCACCCAACATGTAAGCATTATTCTGTATAATTATGGATATTTTTTCTTCCAAAAATATTTTTTTCGACAAGCTGCTATTTCAAAGGCTTTCAATTCCTTGTGTCATTATCAAATAATCTTTTTTGTACTTGGGGTGTTTATTATTGGATTGCAACAAGCATAAAGCTCTAGGGGTTTTTGTCTCCTTTGGTATGCTAATTAGCCAGTTTCCTTTTGATCTTTCTCTAACTAAAAAGAGTGAAAAGCTATCTCGGTAGGGAATCTTGGTGCTGTACAGTCATCCCCTCATCTCCATAATCTGAGGATCAGAGGAAGACAACAGTTTCACTGCTGAATGAGAGCTTCTAGAAGCTTTAGTTAGTACTCACTGCTGCCAAATCATCCTGCTGGCACTCCGAGGTGGGCACGGAGGAGGAGGATGCAGAGGGTGAAAGGCACAAATATTCATGTGGCTAAGTGAGCTCTGTTGCTTTTATTTTTCCAAGCATTCAATCCATGCAAATCTAAGTCATTTTGCCCAATTTTTAACTTTTAGATTTCTTTTTCCTACTAATGTGTTTTTAGTGACAATGATTGAATACTTATTTGTGGCCTGAATAACAGGAAAACATACAAGAGCTGACAAAAATCTGTTAGATTACAAAGCTGTCTTTCAAAAGACACAGTAAACTCAGATATGCAGAATAACTGGAGGGAAATGCTGTGGCTCTTATGGTTTGAATGCACACATTTACACCTTAGAATATGTGTGGGAATGATTGGAAAATTAGATTTTTAATTTGATCACTGATTGGTCTTGTATAGTTGTGAATATTCACATTTTTATTAAGATCTAAAAATTTAGAACAAAGACTAGGAAGTTGAATTGGAAATTTCATCAACAATATCATCATCTAGCATCTATTAAGAATGCACTGAGAGGGCAACACTCATTATGAGGAGCAAGTGAATTGATAATTAAATATTCTAGTTACAAGCCAGGTATGCGTGCGCACACCACACACACACACACACACACACACACACACACAAACAAACACACAAACACACAAGTTGAACCATAATAATACACTGTTTTTTTGCAAATAAAAAGCAATTTTAGGATCTTTAATTTAATACAATTTACAGATTGGGAGGTATGTTAGTAAGGTAATTATTTATTTATTTATTTTATTATTTTTTTATTAATTTTTATACATATCTCCCCATTGCCCCCCCTTCTCCCCAGGCATACCCCAACCCCTCAGTGTCTATGTGCATTGATTATGCTTATATGCATGCATACAAGTCCTTTGATTGATCTCTTATCTACCTCACCTAACTTTGATCTTCCTGCTGTAATTTCACAGTCTGTTTGAAGCTTTACTGCCTCTGTATCTATCCTTTTGTTCATCAGTTTATAATGTTCTTTATTATCCACAAATGAGTGAGATAATGTGATGCTTCTCCTTCATTGACTGGGTTATTTCACTAAGCATAAGGCTCTCCAGTTCCAACCAGGCTGCTGTAAATGGTAAGAATTCCTTCTTTTTAATGGCAGCATAGAATTTCATTGTGTAGATGTACCACAGTTTTCTGATCCACTCATCTGCTGACAGGCACCTAGGCTGTTTCCAAATTGTACTATTGTAAATTGTGCTGCTATGAATATAGGGGTGCATAAATCCTTTCTGATTGGTGTTTGTTATTTCTTAGGATAAATTCCTAAGAGTGGGATTACAGGGTCAAATGGGAGATCCATTTTTAGTTTTTTGAGGAAACTCCATACTGTTCTCCACAGTGGCTGCACCAGTCTGCATTCCCACCAACAGTGCACAAGGGTTCCTTGCTCTCCGCATCCTCGCCAACACTTGTCGTTTGTTGATTTGTTGATGATTGCCATTCTGACAGGTGTAAGATGGTATCGCATTGTCGTTTTGATTTGCATCTCTTGGATGATTAGTGACTTTGAACATGTTTTCACGTGTCTCTTGGCCTTCCTTCTGTCATCTTTCGAAAAGGTTCTATTTAGGTCTGTTGCCCATTTTTTTATTGGATCGTTTATCTTCCTTTTATTAAGGTGTATAAGTTGGCTGTAGATTTTGGAGATTAAACCTTTATCAGTGATAACATTTGCAAATATGTTCTCCCATACAGTGATCTTTCTTGTTGTTTTGTTGATGGTTTCTTTTGCTGTGAAAAAGCTTTTTATTTTGATGTAGTCCCATTTGTTTATTTTTTCTTTAGCTTCCATTGCCTTTGGAGCAGTATCAGTGAAGAAGTTCTTTCGGCATATATCTGAGATTGTGCTCCCTGTGGATTCCTCTAGTATTTTTATGGTTTCCCTTCTAATGTTTAATTTCTGTATCCATTTTGAGTTTATTTTTGTATTTGGTGTAAGTTGGTGGTCCAGTTTCATTTTTTTGCATGTATCTGTCCAATTTTCCCAACACCATTTATTGAAGAGGCTATCTCGGCTCCTAGTTGAGCAGAGTGGTTTGGGTGGATATCTGGGTTCTCTATTCCATTCCATTGGTCTATATGTCTGTTCTTGTGCAAGTACCAGGCTGTTTTGAGAACAGTTGCTTTGTAATATAGCTTGAAATCTAGTATTGAGATCCCACTTACTTTATTCTTCTATTTCAGAATTGCTGTGCCTATTTGTGGTCTTTTTTTGTTCCAGATGAATCTATGAAGAATTCTTTCTAGGTCTGTGAAATATGTCATTGGTATTTTAATGGGTAGTACATTGAATCTATAGATTGCTTTGGACATTTAAATGATGTTGATTCTCCAAATCCATGAGCATGGTATGCTCTCCCATCTGTTAACATCTTCCTCTATCTCTTTTTTCAGCATCCTGTAGTTTTCTACATATAGGTCTTTTAACTCCTTATTTAAGTTTATTCCTAGGAATCTTAATTTTTTTGGTGCAATGGTAAATGGGACTGCTTTTATAGTCTCTCTTTCTGTAATTTCACTATTAGTATATAGAAATGCCACAGATTTCTTGGCATTAATTTTGTATCCTGCTACATTGCCAAATTCATTAATTAAGTTAATTAGTTTTGGAATGGAGTCCTTCGGGTTTTTTATGTACAGTATCATGTCATCTGCAAATAAGGATGGCTTTACTTCTTCTTTTCCAATTTGGATGCCTTTTATTTCTTCTTCTTGTCTAATTGCAATGGCTAATACTTCCAGTACTATTTTGAACAAGAGATGTGAGAGTGGGTATTCCTGTCTTGTTCCTGTTCTTAGGGGAAATAGTTTTAGTTTTTGCCCATTGAGTATGATGTTAGCTGTGGGTTTATCATATATGGCTTTTATGATGTTGAGGTATGATCCTTCTATTCCCACTTTGCTGAGAGTTTTTATCAAAAAAGGTGTTGGATTTTGTCAAATGCTTTTTCTGAATCAATTGATATGACTATGAGATTTTTATCTCCCAATTTGTTTATGTGATGTATCATGTTTATTGATTTGTGGATATTGTACCATCCCTGCATTCCTGGGATGAATCCTACTTGGTCATGGTGTATGATCTTTCTGATGTAATGCTGGATCTGATTTGCTAGAATTTTTGTTGCGGATTTTGGCATCTATGTTCATAAGAGATATTGGCCTATAATTCTCTTTCATTGTGTTATCTTTATCTGGTTTTGATATTAGGGTGATGCTAGCTTCATGGAAGGTGTTTGGAAGTGTTCCTTCTTCTTGAATGTTTTTGAATAGTCTAAGGAGGATAGGTTTTAATTCTTCCTTGAATGTTTGGTAAAACTCTCCTGTGCAGCCATCTGGTCCCGGGCTTTTATTTGTTGGAAGCTTTTTGATGACTGCTTCAATTTCTTCCATAGTTATTGGACTATTGAGATGTTTAGATTCCTCCTCATTGAGTTTTGGAAGGTTATATTTTTCTAGAAAAATGTCTATTTCTTGCAGGTTGTCCAATTTGTTGGAATAGAGTTGTTCATAGTATTTTTTAACAATCCTTTGTATTTTGGTGGGGTCTGTTGTTATTTATCTCTTTCATTTCTGATTTTGTTTATTTGGGACTTCTCTCTTTGATTCTTGGTGAGCCTGACTAGATGTCCATCAATCTTGTTTAACCTTTCAAAGAACCAGCTCTTGGTTTTGTTGATCTTTTGAATTGTTTCTTTGGTCTCCAAGTTGTTTATCTCCACTCTGACCTTTACTATTTCCTTCCTTCTGCTTTCACTGGGCTTTTCTTGTCGCTCTTTTTCTAGCTCTTTGAATTTTAGGGTTAGGTAATTTATTACCATTGTTTCCTATTTTTTGCAGTAGGCTTGTAGGGCTATGAACTTCCCTCTCAAGACTGCTTTCACTGTGTCCCATAAATTTTGTATTGCTGTGTTGGCATTGTCATTTGTTGCCATGATGTTTTTTATTTCTTCCTTGATCTCTCTGGTTACCCAGTCATTGTTTAATAGCATGCTGTTTAGTCTCCATGTGTTTGATTTCTTTCTATTATTTTTATTATAGTTGATTTCCACTTTTAAGCCACTGTGGTCTGAGAAAATGCTTGATATGATTTCTATCTTCTTGAATTTGAAGAGACTTTTCTTATGACCCAACATATGATCTATCTTTGAAAATGACCCATGTGCACTGGAGAAGAATGTATATTCTGTGGCTTTGGGGTGAAATGTTCTGAAGATGTCAATTAATTCCATCTGGTCTAGTGTGTCATTTAGGATTGATGTTTGTTTGCTGATTTTTTGTTTAGAGGATTTGTCCAATGGTGACAGTGGGGTATTAAAGTCTCCTACTATGATTTTATTGCTGTTAATCTCTCCCTTAATATCCTCCAAGAGTTTTTTTTATGTATTTAGGTGCTCCTATATTGGGTGTATATATGTTTACCAGTATTATTTCTTCTTGTTGGATTGTTCCCTTTAGTATTATGAAGTGGCCTTCTTTATCTCTTGTTATGTCTTTCACTTTGAGATCTAATTTGTCAGATATAAGTATTGCAACCCCAGCTTCCTTTTCATTTCCATTTGCCTAAAATACCATCTTCCATCCCTTCACTCTCAATCTGTGTGCATCTCTTTTCCTGAGATGGGTTTCTTGTAGACAGCAGATATATGGATCATGTTTTCTTATCCAATCGGTTACCTTATGTCTTTTGATTGGAGCATTTTATCCATTTATATTTAAAGTTATTATTGATAGGTACTTATTTGTTGCCATTTTTAGTCCTTACCCCCAAGTTCCTTCTTCACTTCCTCTTTCTTGTTATTATAGCAGACCCTTTAACATTTCATGCATTGCTGGTTTTGTGGTAATATATTCCCTTAGTCCTTTGAAGCTTCTGATTTCACCTTCAATTTTGATTGAGAGTCTTGCCGGATATAGTATTCTTGGATTCAGACCCTTCCTTTGCATGACTTTGTATATTTCATTCCATTCCCTTCTGGCCTGATGAGTTTCTGTTGAGGAATCAGTAGCTAGTCTTTTGGGTGTTCCTTTGTAGGTCACTTTCTCTTTCTCTCTGGCTGCTTTTACGATTCTTACTTTGTCGTTGGTGTTTGCCAATTTAATTATAATGTGCCTTGGTGTCAGTTTGTTGGGGTTCATTTTGCTTGGGACTCTGTGAGCTTCTTGGATTTGGGTGGTTTTTTTTCTTTCCTATATTGGGGAAATTTTCTGTCATTATTTCTTCAAACAGCTTCTCTAATCCTTGTTCAGTTTCCACTCTTTCTGGAACCCCAACTATGAGGATGTTGTTTTGTTTCATGTTATCCTAAAGTTCCCTTAGGCTCTCCTCTTGCTTTTTAACTTTTTTTTCTAGAAGCTGCTGTACTTGGGTATTTTTTTCTACCATGTCTTCTAGGTCACTGATGCGGTCCTCTGCTTCTTCTAGTCTACTTTTGATGCTTTCTATTGAGTTCTTTATAGTGGTGATGTCATTTTTAATTTCTTCTTGATTATTCTGCATTTCCTTTAGTTTTTTCTGCATTTTTTTGCTTCTTTTGCATTTTTTTCTTGCTGCTTCTGCATTTCTTCTTGCTTCTTCTGCATTTCCTCTTGTGTCTTCTTCATTTCCTCTTGGGTCTTCTTCATTTCCTCTTGGCTTTTACTCACAATGTTGAATTTGTCTTCCATTCTTTTCATCCACCTTATGATTATTTCTCTGAACTCTTTCTCTGGCAGGCTTATTTCTGCTTCTATTTCATTTACTTCCTTTTCTGGTGATACCTGCCTATCTGTCATATGCAGGCTGTTTCTTCTTCTGCCCATGGTTTTTCTTCTCTGGGTGTCTGGTTATGTAGTTCTCTCTCCTATGTTGATTCAAAGGCACAAACTACAACATGACTAGGTACAGCACACAAGGCACTGAACAGAAATGTATTCATGATGTTAATAATCACCAATAAGGTGACCACCAATGAAAGACAAATTAGGGGTAAGTAGAGAAAGAGGAAGAGGAAATTGAGGGAAAAAGAAAGGAAAGAAGTGTCAAAATCAAATTGGGAGAAGGAGAAAAAAATAAATAAATGAACTAAAAATAAAATAAAATAAAATAACATAAAGGAGAAGAAGAAAAAGAAAAGTGAAAGAGAAACAAAGTCAGAGAGAAAAGAAAGTGGATAAGAGAGAAAAGGGGAACAAACTATAGATGTCAGGAGAAAACTCCAATAGAACAGTCACTACTCCCAATAAAGACCAGCAACCAGTACCTAGAGATTAATACAAACTGCAGATAACATCTGGTATCGAGGGAGGTGAGGGAAAAGAGAGGTAAAAAACAAAGCAATCAAAAAGCAAAATAAAATAAGTAGAATACGCTAAAACAATCTTACAAAAAAGCTCAAAAATTGATATAATCACTGTTTAGGCAAATAGTAACAAAGGGAAATAGAGAAAAAACAACTTTTTGGCTGGTGAAGACAAGAGGAGAGAAGTTTGTATGGACTTGTAGTAGGGGATTTGAAATTAGATATGTAATTGGGGTGAAATTTTAACCAGGTAAAGAGAAAGAATAGCGGGAATCTAAAGTTGGAAAAGGGAAAGTGAAACATGACAACAAAATGGGGGAAAGTAAGGAGGAAAGTGTTGGCATAAAGGTAGAGTTGAGTTGGATTAAAATGATGCTAAAGGAAAGATGAAAATAGAATGTAGAACTCTAATCCTGAAGTAAAATAAAGAAAGAACAAAATGACACTTTTTTTTTCCCAAAAGGTAAAATACTAGTAGTAATTAATAATACTAGTTGAAAACAAAAATGTAATCATTAAAAAGGTAAAATCAATTGAGGCGGAAAGAAAAAAATTGTTTTTTAATTAAAATATGTAAAAATGAAAAATAGAAAAACACTTTTAAAAAAAAGAAAAAGAAAAAAAAATAGAATGGTCCTTCACTTCCACTATTATTCTGCTTGGCACTCCTGTTTCCCAGTAGGGAAGGTATTGCAGTTCCCTGTGTTCCACTGTTGGTGTTTTAATCTCTTTATTCTTTTGTGGTTATGTGAGAGTCAATTTGTGTGTCATCCACTGGGTCACAGTGTTTCGGAATTGATCTCTGAGACAAAGCACAGGACCTCTCTAGCTGTATTCAGATCCCACTACTCTGTGGTTCTCAAAGCCAGTTTGTGGGGATTTTGCAGCTGGGACACTGTAATAGCTCCCAGACTGTCCCTCTGCCTCAGATAAAAAACGAGTCATTTTCCAGAGCTCCCCTCTGTCAACAGCTCAGAGAGTTTGCCTCCATACTTAGGGATCACGCCCTGCCCACCTCTGCGGACCTCTCCAGAGGCAGCTTTTGTGAAGCCCGGCTCCCACAGTGTGCGTGTCTCTGTTCTGAGGGGCAGGAGACCTCACCTTATCCCAGGTGAAATCTGACCTTTCCGTGTGCCGTGGATCTCTGAATCCGCCACATGTCTGTGCCGATTGGAGAGCGGTGTTCTGTGTCTCCGGCTGTTTGGTGGGTGTTTCAGCCAGCTGCAGCTTTCAGACTGCCGCAGACATCCACCTCCCTCGGCAAGATAGCGCGGTCTCCACGTTCACGCTGGTGGCTCTGGCCGACAAAAACCCCGTGGCAGTGGGGCTGCCTGGCCAGGAGAGCCCCGTTCAGCAGTTCCCCGCCTTCTCCTGGAGGATAACTGACTCTTAACTTGCCAACAAACACTCCCCGTGCGACTCTCAGCTGCTCCCTCTCCCTCTGCCCAGCGACAAAGCTCCAGACGCGTACGTCTATTTCGCTGTCATTTTTCTATTCCAAGGTAATTATTTATTTAAATAAATTATTTTTTAAAAAGACAAAATATATGCCAGAGATCATATATCAAAAAGAGTATTGACGCCATTAAAATCACCCTAAGAGAAGTCTGATTCCAAAAATGCCCCCATGGCATGGGACATTTTTAGAGTAGTCGTAAATCTGAAGGCTTTCATTTTCTCAATGTTTGGAAAGTAGTCTTTACCCTTTGAAAGTGGGTTTGAATTTTGGAAATAAAGAATAGTCACTCAAAATCACCTATTGTGAGTAAAATAATTTATACTGAATAAAACTATTTTGAACTTTCTTTTAAATAAGTAAAATTTGAATATAAATAATGCAACACTCTTTTTTGGTTGCATCAAATATGCCACCAGACACTTAAATTTTCCATTTAGAAGGTATCTTAGAGATGGTTTGGTCCAATAGTCCTCATGTTATTTTTGATGGGGTGTCCTCTGTGTTCCCACTGGTACCAGTGTAAGTGAGCTTCTTGGGATGCCACTGGAATAAGAGTTTCTGAATGGATGAGTATAGTGGAACATTTTATTTCTGTGAGTGCCAGGACCCTTTGTTGCAGGAATTAATGGTCCTGATTTCCCAGACATGAGTAGGAATGAAGTTCTTGTAATATCTTCAGAAAATACATTTTCTAAGACTTGCCTGGGAGGATGGGATGTGGAAAAATTTTTCATTTGCAGAAAGTTACATTGCTCAGGTTACATCATCCCCTGCCCTTAAGCCAGTCCTGGAAAAAGTGCAGCTGGGTGGAGTTCAGCACTCAGGCTAATTACAGTCTGTTAGTCTATGTGTGGAGTCCAACATGGCTAAACACCAAGTGGGCCAAAGGGAGTGCATCCTCTGCCACAGGAAAGCCAGGAACCTGATGCGTATGTAAGAGAGAGAGAGAAGAAAAGGAGCTTCCTTCATTTGGAAGTTTATATATTTAGATTTTAAGGCTTGCAGTGGCCACTGACTCACTTTCAGGTGTGATTGATGGGCAAGCAAGTAGGCACCTTCCCATGTCACTCAGGCCTTACTGGGCATGCATCTAATCTGCCTTTGTCTAGTCCCTTCTCCCATCAATCAGCAGGGAGCAGACTTGGAGAGTGTTAAATGCAGCTTTTTTGGCAAAGCTGTATAAGCAGTATATCTGTACTATTTCATTTCCCCTTCTACTCCTTCCCCGTTAATAATAACCAGTTATTACAAAAGCATCACCATCTCCCTCATCCCACCAAGGAAAAAGTCCCATTTTGTTTTCAGCAGAGGTAGGATTAAAGCAGTTGCCCAGAGTTTCCACTCCTTCTTTGCACAGTTCAGTCTAGCATATGGTTAGGTTAGCTTGTGTTCCCATTTGCAGTTCATTGTGTATAGGGTCCACATAACCATGGGCCATGCAGCTTCCAGGACCACATGGTGGGCTAGTGCACGTCATGGAACAAGTGAGTGTGCGAGGAAGCAGGAGAAAGCAAGATGAACAAGAGATAATTTCTTTATCTGCAGATTTTAACCTTCTAAGATTTTGTGAGCTTGCAGTGCTCCACCCTCTCTAGCCAATTGTCTTTTCTCTCACTGACAGGCAAGCACCTTCCCTGTGTCACCCTGGCCTCACTACAAAGTGCCATCTTCCCCTTCATTGGCGCTCTTCCTCCAGTGACCTGCAGTGGGTGGAGGGGTGGTTCCCTGGGGAGTGTTAAGTTGCAGCTTCCTGGGGAAGCTGCCCAGATGACCATCTCATAATGTCTGGCCTTCCCTTTGCTTCTTTCCTTTTATTAATATCAAGAAGAAGCTAATTACAATGGTAACACTTATACTTTATTGAACCTAAATATCCTCAGTGGAATTACTAATAATGCAATGTTTGGTACTTTGCCATGAAGAGTCTGATCTATTAGATTTAAGAAGAGACCCAGAAATCTACCATTTAAACAGTGTTGTCAGAGGATTCTGATGCAGAGCTTCTCAGCTCTATTTGGAATTGTCATTCTTGTCTATGGAGATAGACACTGATGTTCAGTGACTGAGGAAAATTACTCTACTCTACAGAACCTGGCCCAGAAGCAGAACTCTAGTCTCCTGGACTCCAAGCAGAGCCTTAGGAAGGGACTTTTCAGTCTGAATCAGTTTGGTACTTACAGGTTAAGTGGTATTCAATCACTTTTAAAACCTTTATTTTAAGTTTATGTTTTCTCACTTGTAAAATTGGGTAATACTGATTCCAAGCTCATAGAGTTGTGTCCATGTAACTTGCTTACTGTAAGGTCTGGCAGATAGTAATTGCTCAATAAATATTAGCTCCTACATTTTTATTTAAAGATTTCCATTATTGTTCTTTTCTTTGTAGTTATTTCCTTTCTTCTACTTGTTCCTTTTCATGGCTCCCCTCATTCTCTCTCTCTCTCTCTCTCTCTCTCTCTCTCTCTCTCTCTCTCTCTCTCTCTCTCTCTCTCTTTAATGGGCACTTCTGCTTGACATTCCTCCTCAAGACTTTGGTCACACCTTGGTTCCTGGTACTGCCACCAGACAAGAGAGTCATTGTTGAAAGGTAGCAATCAGCTATATTAAGTCTCTAGAATCTTCCCTGAGAGAAAGAGCTGGGTCTTTTCACATTTTGCTTTTATGCCCAATTAGCCTCTAACTACAGCCCTACTGGCTTGTTATTGCTGAAAAAATAAAAATAAAAAGAATCTTCAACTGTGAAACCAAAGTGTGCCTAGATTGAAGGTATCAACACATAAATTCCTTCTTCATGCCAGATGAATGGAGGGCAAGGAGCAGGCTATGGGAGGGACAGCCAGAACAGCTGGGGGCAATGGCACTCACCCACAGGCTCTTCAGGCCTGGGTCAGAAGCCAGAGGCCCTAATAAAGATGTTCAGTGACTGAGGAAGCATTGAGAAAACACGAGGCATCCATACAAGGTGCCAATGAAGTACTTGCAGCTCTTCCCCATCTGTTCTGTCACCCCATTCACACTCCCATTTGCTCACAGATAAACAGGCAATGGGCGACCAAATGCTGCCTGAGCTACCTGATGTTGCTAATTACATGGCTGTTTAGAGCCAATTATGTTCACAAAGGCAAAACATCTTCATATAGCGTTCCAAATGGATACTGTTTTGTCTGGGGCAGAGACAAATTGAACACTGTGGCTTAGTTCAAGCTAAAGGGGCTCTTCTTGTTCTAACTGGTTTGGCTCAGTGGATAGAACATCAGCCTGCCGACTGAAAGGTCCCAGGTTTGATTATGGTCAAGGGCATGTACCTTGATTGCGGGCACATCCCCAGTAGGACGTGTGCAGGAGGCAGCTAATCCATGTTTCTGATTCTCTATCCTTTTCCCTTCTTCTCTGTAAAAGTAAATAAAATATATTTTAAAAAAGAAAAAGTAAAAGAAGGAGCTCTTCTTGGGCATAGTTTTCAAAGATCCATTTGTTATCTTTTCTTTTTCTTTTAATTTTTATTGAAGTGTACAGATGCTACAATCACTAAAATACAGGAAGCATAATTGGGGTAATTCTGTATATAGTTGAATCCCATAAATATTTCACTACTTATTTCCTCTCAGTCTCAATATAGTTAAAGGATATCATGAAAATGTACTATGTAGGACCTCCATGTAACACAATTGTGCATATACACTGAGTGGACAGATTATTATGATCTCTGAATGCTTAATAATCTGGCCATTCAGTGTATATCTTATATAATAAAAGGCTAATATGCAAATTGTTCCCTGGACCAGGAGTTCGACCAGCAGGCAGACCGGCCAACTGTCCATGTCCTCTCCCTCTGGCCAGGCTGGCCAGACTCCACCCATTCATGCACTGGGCCTCTAGTAAATATATATATATATATATACCTTTATTTTTTCATTACTTTATATATATACACACACACACACACACTGAATGGCCAGATTATTATACTTTCAGAGATAATAATAACTTGGCGACTCAGTGTATTTATTCTAACAGATGTTGGGAATCTACTAAAAACAACATCATTTATCTAGTACATGATGTATACATAAATCTCTTACTTTTAGTATAAGTAAAATGATGCTTACATAAGATCAATGAGTTGTAAATCTAAAATAATTATCTGATTTTCCAGTCAAAATATTTCAGCTCATGGAAAAGGGAAGCTATGAATAATTCATATTTTCTGCTGCTCTGATTAGTGTCTTTGGACAATTGCTCAGCTCTCCCCCTTCATAGATACAGGCTGAGTCATTGCTGTCCTCTTCAGTGTCACTATGGGAAGGAACAAAGACAATTAATATGAAGGGTATGTATAAGATTTCAATCTTGCCTGTAAATGAAGGGAGCTTCCACAATGAAGCCAAGCTCCTGGAGAAAAAGGATGTTGAGAAATGCAGATCTGGGCTATGAATATTCTTGGGCACACTTCTAATTTCCCCTTTGTTCTCTAGAGGAGAATACCACAGTATGTTATGGCAAACACTCACGGGTTTGGAAAAGTTAATGTTAACACTCATCCAATCATTCATTCCTTTATTATAGCACTAACTGTGGGCACTCAGTAGAAAGCAAGACACATAGAGACCTGCCCCTGTTGATTTTAAAGTGAATCCTATGGAAAAACAAAGAGGGTCTACTCTACTCATTACCTAGAATAAGAGAAGCAACACCAAGATATTTCAGGAACTAAAAAGTATTGTTTTTAATAGTCCTAATATCAGTCCAGTTTACTTTTTTGAAATTTAAAAATATCAAGATTATTTCTCATAGTGTCGAGACCTTCCAGCTAGCCAGAAATTTGGATTCCTCAGATTCTTACCCATGATAGTATGTGCTAATACTGAACAAGACTTAAATCTGTGGGACTTTTTTTGCTACTGATATCCATTTGGTGAAACTTACTGGGTATCCCCTTTTCATCACATGAGCATGGGGTAATAGCTAGCTATTCTGGAAATTATTCAGTAAGCTGCTTCTCCTGGTTAATTGGGAGTGTGTGTGTGTGTGTATGGGTCAACATGTGCATGAATATTTGCACACCTGGGTGTGAATGTGCATATGTGTGAGTATGTGTGTCTGTGTACATGAATGTATGTATTCATTATATCTGCCTGCACATACACTGCAAAGGATTGAGAGATTTTTCTGGAGAAAGTTATTCAAATTATTCAGCAGTTGAGTAATTTGAGTAAGTCAGTACATGCATAATATAGTTTTGAAAAGAGGCTTATTGAAAAGAAATATACAATTTTCAATAAACTTTAGGTTCTTATCATACTATGAGGCAACATTTGGACAGTGTCTATGGTAATCTGTGTAGTGGTTCATGCAGCATTTATTTTAAACTGGTCCTTTCAAGTATAGCAGTATGTGACTGCTCATAAGCAAGATTGAGCAATTTCTGAGTGGGAGGTGATTCCTCAGATTCTTATCCATGTGATCTGTAAAGCTGATGTGGGTGGATAACATTTCTGCCCAGGAGGATATTATTTCAGGGTAAATATTTTCATATTTTTTTCTGATTAAAAAAAAAAGAAAAAGATGTACCCATTGCTAAAATTTCTTTGGAAAATGGAAATAAATAATCATTTTTCTTTCTTTTTCTTATAAAAATTCTTATTTGTATTGTCTTTTTGCTAAGTATCTTAGAGGTTGTCACATTCAAGACTGATTTCGTAAGTGTTGTATTCTGATGTACTTCCTCTAATTTCAGACTGGGTCTTCATGACACATAGTGAGTGGAGCTCTATTACTTGTCTGTCTAATTTAAGTATCTGGGAGAGGGGTTGATTTTTTATTAGTCATTTAGATTTATTCAACATAATTGATTATGCAAATTTTTGTACTGGCAAGCCTTGAAGAGAAAATGATGAATAATGTAGGGCTTTCAGGGTATAGGAAAGCCTTTCTCTAAAAAAAGGACTGGCCCTGGCCAGTTTTCTCAGTGGTTAGGATGCCAGCCTGTGGACTGAAGGATCACTGGTTTGATTCTTGGTCAAAAGTAACTATCTCAGTTGCAGATTTGATCCTTGCCTCCTCCCACCCCCTCGTCCAGGTACATGTGGGAGGCAACCAGTTGATGTATCTCTTTCACTTCGATGTTTTCCTTTCTTTCCTCCTTCTCTCCCTCCCTCCCCTCTTTCTTCCTCTCTCTCTCTCTCTCTTTCTCTCTCTCTTTCTTTCTTTCTTTCTTTCTTTCTTTCTTTCTTTCTTTCTTTCTTTCTTTCTTTCTTTCTCCCCTCTTCCCTCTTCCCTCTTCCACTCTCTCTCTAAAAGTTCAATGGAAAAAATATCCTTTGGTGAGGATTTAAAAAAAGGTGGGGGGGATGGTTCAGTGAGGTAGGAGCACAGAAAAAGGAGAAAATAATTCTTTTGTGGAGTTAGGG
>JAAGEH010000012.1:24304387-24384772 GCA_011751065.1 Lasiurus cinereus
AAATCCCAGATACCAAGGCCTCTGCTTGGGTCACTGGGGTGCGTGGCCAGCCTACAAAGCACCACAGGCCCCTTGCCCAGGCCGCCCCATGCCCTAACGGAACCCTCACCTTGATCTGGGATACCCTTCAGGGAAAACCAGCTGGCTCCCACCCATGCATCAGGCCTCTATCCTATCTAATAAAAGAGTAATATGCAGATAGATCATCATCCCAATACACAAGATAGCTGCTCCCATGTGGTCAAAAATTCTGTTCTCATATGGACACAAGATGGCCTCCACAAGATGGCCTGCAAGGGAGGACAATTGTGAGGAACCAGGCCTGTAAGGGAGGGCAATTGGGGACAATCAAGCCTGCAGGGGAGGGAAGTTAGGGGTGACTAGGCTGGCAGAGGAGGGAAGTTGGGGGTGAGTGGGCCTGCAGGGCAGGACAGTTGGGGGAAACTCAGGCCTGCAGGAGAGAATAGTTGGTGGTGGAGGGGGAACAGGCCTGCAGGAAAGGACAGTTAGGGGTGACCAGGCCTGCAGGGGAGGGCAGTTAGGGGCAAACAGGCTGGCAAGGGAGCAGTTAGGCATCAATCAGGCCGGCAGGGGAGTGGTTATGGTGTGATCAGGCTGGCAGGCAGAAGCATTTAGGGGCAATCAAGAAGACAGCAGGCAAGCAGTTGGGAGCCAGCAGTCCTGGACCGGACCTAAATGGGCAGTCAAACATCCCTCGAGGGGTCCCTTATTGGAGAGGGTGTAGGCTAGGATGAAGGACATCCCCCCAGCATCCATGCACAAATTTCGCATACTGGGCCTCTAGTATGTTAATAATATGCTAAAGCTGCTAAACCACTTGCTTTGACATGCACTGACCACCAGGGGGCAGACATTCCAACTAGTAGGTAAGCTTGCTTGCTGGGGTCTGGCTGATAGGGACTGAAATGGGACAGAAACGCCCTGGAGCCCTCTCACATTTCCTCTCTGGCTGGCTAACCTCCCACATCCTGCCCTTGCTCTGATGCTGCACTGTTAGGGTTCCTCAGCTTGACCTACACCCTCTTGCAATCCAGGACCCCTCCAGGGGTGTCAAAGAGCTGGTTTTGAGCTGATGGTGGAACGACTGGTCGCTATGATGTACACTGGCCACCAAGGGGCAGACACTCAATGCAGGAGCTGCCCTTTGGTGGTCAGTGTGCTCCTGCAGGAGGAGTACCACTCAGCCAGAAGACAGGTTCATGGCTAGTGAGCACAGTGGTGGTGGCAGGAGACTCTCCCACCTCCACAGCTGTGCTAAGAATGTCCAACTGACAGCTTAGACCTGCTCCCCACAGAGAGCGGGCCAAAGCTGTCAGTCAGACATCCCCTGAAGGCTCCCAGACTGCGATAGGGCACAGGCTGGGCTGAGGGATCCCCCAGAGTGCATGAATTTTGTGCACCAAGCCTCTAGGAATAATAATTATCCTGTTTTTGGGACTTAAATTATCTATGGGATAGACATATAACAAAAATAGGACAAGAGACTAAAATATGAATAGTTATATTGTTCTAAGGTCCATGCATTATATCATGATAAAATGAATGTTTTATTTTAGGGTAACTCTTAAAAGAATAGCAAACATTTAATAAGCAAGATAATAAAAGAGGAAATGGAATAATAACAATAATTAAAACAAAATAAGGCAAGAAATGAGAGCAAAAAGAACAAGGAATTTATAAGGAAAAAAAATGTATTGTAAGATGATAGGTTTAAACCCATATATATCAGAAGTGCATTAAATGAAAAACTACTCCAGCCCTATTCCAAACCTTCTTAGCTGGTTGGTTCAGTGGATAGGACATTGGCATGTGGACTGAAGGGTCCCAGGTTCAATTCTGGTCAAGGGCACATGCTCTGGTTGCAGGTTTGATCCTCAGTGGAAGGTGTGCAGGAGGCAGCCCATTAATGATTGTTTCTCATCATTGATGTTTCTATCTGTTTCCCTCTCCCTTCCTCTCTGAAATCAATACAAATATATTTTAAAAAAATCAAGTGAAAGACTACTCCAATTATAAGACAAATATTGTCAAACTGGATTAAAAAAACCTTTATGTTACTTATAATAAACAAATTAAAAATAAAGGTGCAGATGGGTGACAGTGAAAGGATGACAAAGGTATTCGTTATCAACATTATTCAAAAGAGAGCTGTCTTGCTAAACTTATAACAGGCTAAGCAGACATGGAAGCAAGAAGAATTACTGGAGGAATATTCCTCAATGATAAAATGGTTAATCTGCCAGGAAGTAACACTGACAAATATGTGTGGATATAATAACAAAGTCTCAAAATGTATAAAGTAACCACTGATAAAGCCAAAATGAGAAAAAGGCAAATCCACAATAGTTTTAGGTAATTCTAATACCATTCATCTTTCAGTGACTGATAGAATTAGCAGAGGACAAAAATTAGTAAGGATATAGAAGAATTGAACATGTTTAATTAATATCCTTATGCCAAATGACATACATAGAACATTGCATCCAACAACTTCAGCACAAACTAAAACAAGTCTTAACAAATTTCCAAAAAATAAGTTCATGCAGGGTATGTTCTCCAACTACAGTGCAATTAAGCTAAAAAGTGGTCATGAAGAGGTAACTAGAAAAATCTCCGAATTTTTGGAAATGAAGCAATATGTTTCTAAATCAACCATGGATCAAAGAGGAAATCACAATGGAAATCAGGACATACTTAAGCTTTAGAAAGAGAATAGTATCATCGTGCTGAAAGCATAATTGCAGCAGACATGAGACTGGCCCAAGGAAATGAAATAGGTTATTTTTTCATTCTCTTTCTGTTAAGGTTTCAAGAATTTGTATCTGTGACATGGAAATGCCATGGCAGGGCATTTATTATTATTAATTTTAAAAATAATATATTTTTATTTATTTCAGAGAGAGGGAGGGTACAGAGAGAAAGAGAGAGAGAGAGAGAGAGAGAGAGAGAGAGAGAGAGAGAGAGAGAGCCATTAATGATGAGAGAGAACAATTGATCCTGCATGCCCAACATTGGGGATCGAGCCTGAAACCCAGGCATGTGCCCTGACCTGGAATTGAACTGTGACTTCCAGGTTCATAGGTTGATATCCAATGACTGAGCCACACTAGATGGGCTTGGTAAAGCTTTTTAAGTGTTTGTTGTGTAGTTTGGTGTATTAATCTTATAGGTCAAGTGGTCAAATTAGAGTGGCTTTCTGGGACAATAATGAAAATATTATTAGAAACATTGAACATTGTGCCCAAGCACAGTGGAAATGATATTTCTACTACCCCTAAGATTCGTCAAATAACCCGAGTCCTTTCCTTTTCTCGGTGATGAAAATTATTCTTATTTTCTTGAGAAAAATCTGGCAGATGTTTAAGAGTACAATGAAGCACTTTTCTGAAGATGACTGCCATGTTACACCATTATTTAACCAAGCAAACTGTGCTAAGTAGTTAAGAATCCTGTTATCTTGTCAAATATGAAGGAAAGACATATATAAACAAAATGAGACAAATGAGATGTTTTGTGTTCAGAATATGGGCAAAGATGAAAATATATATTTTTTTATGTGTAAACTTTCAAAAGGTTGTTTCTTCTTCAGGAATATTACATTGATAAATAATAATAATTATGCTTGTAATTTATGAAATGAAATATGATTCTCCTAGTCCTCTGATGAAGATCATAGGCTTCCAATGTCAGAAGTATAAAAGGCTGAGTTCTTTAAAAGTCCATGAGGCCAAGTAATGCTATGGCATTAGTTACAGTGCTATGAGGACCTGTGTCTCCTGCAGCAGCTTATCACAAATTAAGTGTCATAGATTAATCACCAGAGCTAAATTTAGGGAGATAAGGACTTTGTTGATTCCTGATGGAACTCCAAGGCAAACTACCAGCCCATCAGCTGCAAAACATTGCTGGCTTCTATTGGAAATGCAAAATTCTTTCTTGATGTTAGGATGAAGGGCTGCGCTTGTAATATTGTGCTCATAAAACAAACTTCATTCTTTCCCAAGTAATTGGCTCCCTGCTGACAGGAGCTTTAAAGAGCCATCTGACAGGAGTTTGAATTGGTGTGTTAGTATTTTTCTTATGTATCTCTCTCCATGAGCTGTTTATATTTCCTCCTGGTAACACACCCTTCACTTGGTAAAGATGATTTGGATTTTCAATGACATCTTGTACAGACTTATTAGTGATTTGCAGTTGTATAGAGTTCTCATATCTTTGTTACTGTAAGGCTGGAACACATGACATCCTAGGGTCCTGGAAATCTGAGTATCCCCCCTGAATGGCCCCAGGTTTTTAGGTTTTTCCTGTTCTGTGCTCCTTTGTTTGTTCTAAAAGACTCATTTGGCTCTTACAAGATGAAAAAGACAGTTCTATTTTCAGTATGTTGTACTTTAGCCTGTATAATACAGAGCACAATTAGATTATTCTTTCAGAGAAGGGTTTAACTGGTTGCTTTTGGGAGGAAAACATCCCACATCCAAAAGTACTGAGACTGAAGTGGTCCTGAAGCATATTTTAATATGTAACTAAATAAGAATAAAAACATTTCTGAAGATGATTGCCATGTTACACCAATAATGGAGGTGCAGAAATTCCTTGGTGTCAGGGTTGATTAGTGGAGTCAAAAAATTAGTAGAGTCAAAAGTTCTGCAGAATGCTTTTGGTGAAATAATGGGTGTGAGAAAATTCAGAAAGAGATTTTTGTATCTATACTTATAATAACATTCCTTCCTCATTTCCACCCACCCTTAAACCATGAGATGGAATTGCAGCAATGAAATACAGTATGTTCCTATTAATCTCTGGAGAATAAAAACTCAGAAATTCCAAACATCCGGTGTCTTCTCTTTATCCATTAGGTAAGTTTGCATTTAAAATCTGTAACTGAATACATATTGTAAATATCTAAACTAAGGCAGTAGTTTAAGAAACTGAAGTCCAGAAAGACAGGACTAAATCATATGAACATCAGTTGGAATATTGCTTAATAGAAAACACATTGGTGTAATAATTGAAAGACCTAGATTCCAAACTCAGTTCTCCAATCTACTTGTTGTATGACCTAATTAAAGCAGTCACTTGATATTTCTGAGCATCAGTTTTTTATAGAGTAACTGAAAGAATTTGGAGAAATGTTAAGAAACATTATACCTACAGTACTTATCAGACTTGGATTAGTGTGTTGCAAGTAATTGACATACATGAGGAGCAGGTAACTGATGTACATGTTAATATTCTAAACATTTATCAGCCCTACAGCATAAGTACTCATCAATTAAAATAGAGCTTTGATATAAACAACCCATTGCACTGCACCTGTGCTTGCTACCTAAATATCAGCTACACTTGTGGGAATGGAGACTTGGCTATTTGTGCCAAAGAAAAAATCTTAGGAATTACCAGTCCATCTTCCCATTTTTATAGGTTGTTGCATCCTCTGTTAGAAGAAGCACATTTTGATGTTGAAGGATTGCTTCAGAAAGATGACAAATACAAATGGGCTTAGGTGCATGATTAGCTATCTCAATAACTGTGGTAGATGGTTAATGGCATGGATGGATCATATGTCCCTGTAGTCACACACTCTATTAGCCCTTTCCCATGTTGACTCTGGCCTTGGCTATGTGACTTGCTTTGGCAATAGAGCATCAACAAATCTGACTGGAGCAGAGGCATAGCAAATGCTTTCTCTTTCTGCTTTTGGAACTCAACAGCTATATGAAGTCCCCTTGCGTGGTGTCAACTGACAGCCAGCACAAATAAATGAGGCTTAGACTAACCCACCATATCAAACTGATATATGACTATACAGACATGAGCAACCCCAGGTGAAACCAGAGAAGAAACTACCTAGCTCATCTCAGTCCAAGTTGCTGATCCACAGTATCAGAACAAATAAAATGTGGTTATTTAAGCCACTAAGAATTGGATTGGTTTGGTATACAGTTATAGACTTGATACAACAAGAAAAAGACCTCCAAGAAAGGGAAGTATTGGAGGGGTTGATGAGAAGAGAAAGAACTGAGGTCTCCTCCACTATTTTCTTTCTTGAAATTGGGATCAAGGATTGGTGCCTAATTCCTATAAGAATCCATTGTTTCCTAGATGGCCCAAAAGCTCCTTCTGACTGGTCAAGCACACTTGGTTTGGAAAATCACAGCAAGACATTTCATGGAATATTATGAGAATAAAAGTGTTCTTGGGAAAGAAATCAGAAGATAATATTTTTAAATGACTGAGAAATAATATTTTTTGAATGTCCATATACAACTTGCAACCATCTTGCTTTCCGTACTATTTTACCCTTGTCCTAAAGTTTCTCTCTGGCAGCCACAAGACAAAAAGCCTATATAAAAAAAGCCCTGAGGACTTCTGCTTTTTCCCATAAATGACTTTAAAATTAGACAAATATATGAGGCAGCTATTTTCAGATATTAAAAACAAAGTGGCACAATCCCCAAGAGAAACTGTCTCCCAATGTTTACCCAGCTTTCTGCTCCAATTTCCAACTCTGACACAGGAAGCTGGGGTCCAGGCAACATTTGGTAGCCCAGTTAACCTGACCAAGTTGAGATAAGAGTTCAGGGCTACTCAAGTGGATGAAAGCTGATTACAAGGATTCTAGGGAAAAGGAGCTCTGCTGGATAGTGATAGAGGAAGCAAGGAGTCTATATAGTTCTTGACTATATAGAATCGTTGACTAAGGACTGGGCTACATATGAGTGGGACAAGATCACACAAGGCTTTGTATTTCAGATACCAGAGGTTGAACATTGCTGGAAGATGTTGGAGTTCTGACCCATCCTGAAGAGAAAGTTCTTGTGAGCACCCCAGGTATTTATCTGAGACACCAGAAAGGTCATACATTAGAAGAAAGGACAGTACATTACAATAAAAACCCGATCTAGAACCCACCCTATTAAAGTCTAAAATTCCAAGCTTTTCCAAGATCCTCATGGGAGACACAGTTTGGGAGTTAAATCCACTAAGTTATAAGGAATGAAAAACAACTAGAGCTTTCCACAGCCTAAAACCTAGGCCAACAAGTTCGGGCTTACCAGCCAGTAATTAATTTGCTTGTGAAAGACATTGCAAGAAAAAAAATGATAAACTAAGGTTTAACAGAGATGTAAAAGTTGAAATTTTAGGAAATCAAATTTAGCAATAGCTAGAAAATAGGCAATACATCATGACCAAGTGGGGTTGATCCCAGGAGTATAACTCTAGTTTAAGATTTGAAAACAAATATAAGTAACCCGACACCACAACAAAATAAAGGAGAAAAAGCATATGATCCTTAAAAGATTCAGGAAAAACAATTGACACAATCAATATCTATATATGATAAAATCTCTCAAAAAATTAAGAATAGGAGGAAAGTTTGCAAAATAGTTAAAAAACATATTAAATTTGTAACAAATATCATAGTAACTAGTGAAACATTAAATACTGTTCTCTAAAACTGAGAATCTGGCAGGAATGTCTGCTTTCATCATTTCTATGTGATATTGTACTATAGGCCCTGGCCAATGAAATGAAGCAAGAAAAAGAAACAAAATAGATAAAAATTAATAAGAAAGAAGTAAGATTATCTCTACAAATGACATGCTAGAAAACCTAAAGAGTCTATAGGAAACAAACAAACAAACAAGTAACAATTGGAATTAGTGAATGCATTTAGTAATGTTTTAGGGTACTAGTACATCCAAGTAAAAAAAAAATCAACTATTTCTATATATTAACATATAACTACCATAAGTAAGTATATAAGATAGTATCACAAAATATAAAAATACTTTTATTTAAAAAATTTTTAAAAATATTTTTAATTGATTTTAGAGAGGAAGGGAGAGGGATATATATCTATATATCTATATATATATATCTATATAGATATATCTATATAGACATCAATGATGAGAGAGAATCATTATAGGTTGCCTCCTGCACTCCCCACACTGGGGATTGGGCCTGCAATCCCGGCATGTGCCCTGACTGAAAATCAAACCATGACACCCTGTTTCATAGGTCAATGGTCAACCACTGAGCTACATCAGCTGGGCCATAAAATACTTTTAAATAAATGTTGCAAAAGACATAGAGACTTGTGTATTGAAAAAAATAAATACATCTGAAAGAAATTTTTAAAATTTTAAAGATCTATACTATGTTTTTAGAATGACAGATTCAGTATTGTTGTGACATTCATTTTCTCCAAATTGCTATGTAGATTCAGTGCAACACCAATCAAATTATATAAATTTTTGTAGATTTTGAGAAGCTGATTCTAACATTTATACAGAAATGCAAAAGACATTGAATATCAAAACAACTGTGAAGAAGAAAACAAAGTTAGAAGACTTATGCTGTCTAGTTTCATGACCTTCTATAAATGCTATGATAATCAAGACAATATGGAATTGTCAGAAGGGAAGACATATAATCAATGGAATGAAATAGAAAATTCAGAAATAGACCCACATGTAGTGAAGAATTCATTTGACAAAAGTAACAAGATAATTCAGTTGGTAAGAGAGTCTTTTCAACAAATAGTACTAGAACACTGGACATCAGAAAAAAATAAATCTTGGCCCGCAGTTCATACCATACAGAGAATTTAATTAAAAATAAATCAATGTCAAAGTTAAACTTAGAAGATAAGGTGTAAAAGTCTATCATCTTGGTATGGGCAAATATTTTTCTAGATAGGACACAAAAAGTGCTAATCATCAAATTAATTTTTAGGAATTTGTAATTAGAATATACAAAAAATATTACAACTCAATAAGAATGCAAGTACTTTATTAAAAATGGGAAAAAGACTCAACACTCATAAAATTAGATATACAAGAAATGTATATTCCTTAATAATAAGGAAGACAATTCAATAAGACAGAAAAAATACTTAAACAAACACTGCACACACATAAAATAGATATGGCTAATAGGATATGAAAAGATTTCAACATTATTATTTATCAAGGAAATGCAAATTAAAGCACTGTGAGATATCACTTCACACATACCTGAATGCAAAAATTTAAAAGGACTGTGAATATCAAGTGCAGGTGAGGATGTGAAGCAGCTGAAAATCTCATACACTGTGGAGAACTGTAAAATGGCCAGCCATTATGGAAAATAGTCTGCCAGTTTCTTATAAAAATAAGCATGCACTTGCTATATACCTTTGCAATTGCACTTACAGGTATTTGTTTTCCATTCCTTCAAAATAAAAACATGCCTACTGAAACACTTGATACTGACATTCATAGTGGCTTTATTCATCAGAGGCAAAAATTGTAAACAACCCAAATGTTCACATTTGTTGAATGATGAACAAAGGGTAATGTATTTATATAATAAAGTAGTACTCAGTAATAAAACAAACAAAAATGAAATAACATGGATCATCTAAAAATATTATATTGAGTGAAAAAAGACAACACAAAAGAGCACCTGTTGTACAATTCCATTTATATGAAATGGGTAAAACTCCATAGAGTGATACAGTTCCAATCAAGGGTTGCCTACAGGGGGATTGACTGTAGAGTGGCACTGAGAAAACTTTATGGGGAAATGTTCTACCTCTTGATAAAGAAGGTGATTTCACAGTGTATTCACTTGTCAAAATAAATGCATTTTATTGTATGCAAATGATGTTTAAATAAAATTAATTTTAAGAACAAATCTATTAATGCTAAAATTAACAAAACAATAGCAGCAGCAACAATAACAAAAAAAAGCCTTGAGAATGTCTTATTGAATGGTTCTTTTTATTGAAGGAAAATTATTACTTATCTCTATCCAGTTATGGAGGATATAAAATATACAACTGCAGTATCATAACATTTAAAGAGGGTACGAGTTTCAATTCAAATACAACTATGGTTAAACCTTTTCACATTAACAAATTTAAACTTTACAAAAGCAGGAGAGTAAGGAATTAATGGTTCCATTTTTATATTAGAGAGAATGAACCTCAGAGAGGTTAAATAGCTTGCCTGCCTAGAAAATAGTAAATGGAAGTTGGGATTCAAAACTCAGATATTTTGGCACCAAATGCAATCCTCTTTCTGCTATCCTATGCAGTTTGTCTTATGTATCCGTTTGAAAATTTTTCAATAACCAAAGCTAACAATGTCCTTTCCATTGCTAGGCCTTAATTGTATTTTATCTATGTTATTAGATAAAAAAAAAATTCTTTTTCACCTGGCACTGAGCTTTTATGTTCCAGAAATCTTCTCAATCGCTAGCTTTGCAGAGCTGTGGGGATCTTTATCTTCCGTATAGGAGGTATGGAATCTTTGAACAGATTAAATTGAATCTTATAATGGCACTAGTGGCCTGGTGCATGAATTTTGTGCACGGGGAGAGGGGGATGTCCCTCAGACCAGCCTGCACTCTCTCCAATCTGGGACACCTTGGGGAATGTCTGACTGCTGGTTAAGGCCCAATGAGATCAGGCCTAAATGACAGTCAGACATCCTTCTCGCAATCTGAGACCACTGGCTCCTAACCACTCACTTGCCTGCCTACCTGATTGCCCCTAACCACTCTGCCTGCCAGGCTTCTCGCCCCCAACTGCCCCCCCCCACTAGCCTGCTTGCCCCTAACTGTCCTCCCCTGCCAGCCTGCTTGCCCCCAACTGCCCTTTCCCCTGCCAGCCTGATCACCCCCAACTGCCCTCCCCTCCTTGCCTGATCACCCCTAACCACCTCTGCCTCAGCCCCACCACCATGGCTTTGTCCAAAAGGATATCCAGAAGGTCTCCCAGAAGGTCTTCCAGTCTAATTAGCATATTACCCTTTTATTAATATAGATAGAGGCCTGGTGTATGAGTGGGGACCTGCTAGTCTGCCCTTAAGGGTGTCCCGTATCGGGTGGGGGGTGGGGGGAGTCCTCTTGGAAGGCAAAGCCAACCTGGGGGAGGGACCTGGGGTGGTTTTCAGGCTGGCCATGCCCCCATTGAGGTGAGGGTCCCCACTCGGGATCATGGCTGGCCTGGGCTAGGGGCTGAGGGCTGTTTGGGGGTGGTTTGCAGGCCGACCAAGCCCCTGGCTTTATTCAGAAGGACATATGGAAGGTCTTTAGAAGGTCTCAAAGTCTAATTAGCATGTTAATCTTTTATTAATATAGATTTTTTTCTTCCTAACTTGCATTGCTAATGAGGGTAGTAATTGGTACAGTATTTCTGAGAGCATTTTGGCAATAGGTATTAAGACTTAAAATCTGGCATATCCTTGGACTGAGATATTACTCTTATGAGAATTTATCCCAAGGAAATTATCAGGGATGTGTGTATGGGTTTGTGCACAAGAATGTTTATCACAGAATGTTTAAAGTTAAAATTGGAAACAAACTGTGTCAGACTGCTGTTTTTCTTCCATTATCATGTTTCTTATTTCTTAGCAATAAGAACCCTGGTTTGTAGATGGGCACATGGCCATCCAGGAAACCATTACAAACCATGGCCCTCTCTTACGGCTAATTTGTGGCCATTGGAAGTACTGTGTGTGATTTCTAAGAAGTCTCCATAAAGAACCACACTTTTCTTTGACCTTTTATTTTTGACTTACTGGATTGTGAATACAGTGGTTGGACTTAAAGTATATATATTTTGGAACATGAGACAACATTCTAAGGATGATAAAATAGCAAGGTAAGAGTCTTGGTCCTGGGATTTCCCATGCGAACCATGAGACTTAATGAAAGAAAATATGCAGGACATTTTGCATGAAAGAAAATAAACTGGATCTAGTGTTTAGACAAACCTAATCTAACAAATAAAATGTTGAACATCAAAAGGATGATTAAACTATGGTATATGCTTAGGGTATAACACAAAGCAACTGTAAGATGGCATCGCATAAGACTTTATTAACATGAAAAATGCATCACAATTAAGGGTAAGAGGAGAGAATTGGGCTACACTGAAAAGCAGAATACAAACAATATTTTCAAATATCATCTTGTTACATATATCCATATATATGTGTATATTTATATGTATCTATATATGGATGTTTTTCTATGTGCACTCACTTCTCTTTATACATATATCCCTCTGTATAGAGACACTATATACTGTACATTATATATAAACTAGAGGCCTGGTACACAAAATTTGTGCACTGAGGGGGGTGTCCCTCAGTCCAGCCTGGACCATATTCAGTCTTAGACCCTTTGGAGATGTTCCACAGGGATTGGGCCTAAACTGGCAGTCGGACATCCTTCTCACAATCTGGGACTGCTGGCTGCCAACCTCTATCTAACCTGCCTGCCTGCCTAATTGCCATAACTGCTTCTGCCTGCCAGCTTGATCACTCCCTAACCACACCCCTGCCAGCCCTGTTGCCCCCAACTGCCCTCCCTTGCCAGCCCAATCACTCCTAACTGCCCTCCTCTGCAGTCCTGGTCACCCCAATTGCCCTCCCTTGTTGGTTTGGTTGCCCCCAACTGCCCTCCCCTGCAGGCCCGGTCCTCCCCCCCCAACTGCCTGCCCCTGCCAGCCTGGTCATCCCTAACTGCCCTCCCCTGCTGGCCTAATCACTCACAACTACCCTCCTGTGCCAGCTATCTTGTGATAACATGGGAGCTGCCATATTGTGTGAGGATATGATGGTCATTTTACATATTATCTCTTTATTATTTAGGATAATACCTATAGGTTACTTTGACAAACATATGTAACTATATACATATGTTTGTCAAAGTATACCCCACACCCCTCAGCCTACCCCACACCCTCTCCAATCTGGGACCCCTTGAGGGATGTCCTACCAGGATCAGGCCTAAATCGGCAGTTGGACCTCCCTCTCACAATCCAGGAATGCTGGCTCCAAACTAAGGGTGCACCAAGAGAACTGCAGCTGTGCCTCCCACTTGGTGGGGCTTGATGCAGGCCCTGAGACTGTGCCCCCACAACTGACAGGGCTTAATGGGGGAACTGAGTCTGCACCCCCTCACCCAGCACCAGGCCAGGGGACCTGAGATTTCACCTCCCACTGGCACTGGGCAAGGGGTCCTGAGGCTGTGCTTCCTGCCTGGCAGGGCTTGACAGGGGTGGGGTTGGCTGGGTCTGGGTCTGGATCTTGTGTGATTTCTAAGTGCACGTGGGTGGATGGGAATTTGACTTTGGGTCCCACGGCGTGCCCCAGACTCTGACAGGAGGAAGATTTTCACATACATGTTACTAATTTTCTTTCATCTCTGACATTTCTATTATAAAGAAAGGGCAAATAGCAATATTAAAATATTTCCTCTAATTAATCCCTTTTAATGTGCATGAATTTTGTGCACTGGGCCACTAGTTTTAAATAAACAGCTAAAGTAACAGGTAAGAAAATATTAAGTATTGAGGAAGTCTTCTTCCTTTCCAGTGTGCATTTCAAAATATGTGCTGCTGTTGCATATCATATAATATTGATGCATGAATGGTTATGATTACTCTTTAAAACTGTATGTGAGCCAGTTATTTAGTAGATGAGTAATGTATATAGTTTATGATTCCTATACAAATAGGCTGTGAAACAGAGGGATATTCTAAGGATGACATCTAATGGTTGCTGTGGTAACCTTATGGGCTACATTTTAGTAAGCTTTTATGTCAATTTCTGAAGTTGGAATTGGCATATTCTTAGCTTTACCATACAGTAAGGGAGCAGCAACTGGTTATTAACCCTTACAAACTACATTTATGCTTCCACTCATCTTTAAAGAGATTACTGGAGACACAGTGGAGGTGTTGAACAACAGCCCTAAAACAATGAAAGGAATCTAAAACCTGTCTTAGAATTTCCCTAGCAACCTTAAGAACTGTCACTCCAGGTGATAATAAAAGTTCATGTTTATTGTAGAACATTTATGATGCAACAGTCATGGTGCTCAGTGCTTTATAAACACCACCCCATTTACAACTGTTCCCTGACTTAAACTTTAAAATAGTCCAGAAAAGCAGTATTATCATTGCCATTTTATAAAAGCAAATAAAACAGGTACTTAGAAAGTTTAGGTGAGTTAGAATGTGGTCCCAGGATCAAACCAAACTTGTCTGACCACTCTCTTGCCAACTGTCCTGTGCAATGTAGTTGCCCATGATGGCTGGTCTGGGTCTGTTATAAATGTCCCCTTAAGGGAGATATTGCCGGAATGCTAGCTTTTCCAGTCTCATCTTAATCAGCCACACTTATTCAATGGCAACCACTTTGAGTATGACACTGTTGCAATCTATAGAAGTATGATGGGCCCTTCTTATGACATAAAATATGCAACTAAGTTTATAAGAAAAAATATGCCATATCATACTGTTATTTGGGAGTTGAGCTCTAAGGGAAGGCAGAAGCACGAAAGGGGAGAAAAATCTCATCAGTGCTGGAAGAGATGCACTACAACTAGGGCAGTGAGAAATGATTCTCCAAAGAGCTAAACTTGGAATAAGCGCTCAAGCCTTGCTTCTCAAAGAGCAGCATGAAGCAATGGCCTCACCTCAGAGCTGGTTAGAAATGCAGAATCTCAGCCCTATTCTAGAACTACTAGATCAGAGTCTGCATTTTAACAAGATCCTCAAGTGATCTGCAGGTATATTAATGTTTGAAAAGCTCTGTTGTAAAGAACATATAGCATTTCACAAGTATAGCAAATATAGTAAGTAATATTGTAATGACTAGGCATGGTGCCCGGTGGGTACTAAACTTATCAGGGGGGGTCACTTTGTAAATTACACAAATGTTTAACCGCTATGCTATATACCTAGAACCAATATAAAATAATATAGAATGTCACTATATTTGAGAAAAGAATATATGGCATTTCAATAGAACGTGTGGAAGGCAGCCTGAGCAGAGGCACAGCTGTGGGAATGGTTAAAGAAGTTCCCGGGAAATCTCTTATCTAGTCCAGCTGTAGCATGAGCTGCACAGTGCAAGATGGTGAGTAGTGGGAAGATAAGTAGGGCTAAGTTCATGGAGATCTAAGAGCTATATCTTGTTGTAGTGGTAGTGGGAATAACTCCAAGTTTTTTTTTTATCAGAATATAATGTAATGATAATTTTTATTTAATAGTTCCTTTAAAGTTATAAAGTATTTAAGCTTTGTGATAAATTTAGAATTTAATCTTTGTGTATTATATAATACCTTTAAAATTTCCTTTCATCTTTACAATCCCAAACAAATCTATTATTAATAGGTATTAAGTTTATGGAAGTCATTAATGGAGAATGGAGTAAATCCTGAAGGCAAATAGGAAGACTTGAGAATTCTATGCTAGTCACCCATTCACTAGTAAGGATTTGATGGTTAAATTGACCTAGAGATTTAAAAGCCCACACAACCTTGTACTTCAGGAATAGATGGAGCAAGCAGATGAAGTATTATCCTACTATATTGGTTAGGCCCTCTTTTGCTCTCTCAGTCTTAGGAGGATCTCAAGCTTCTTCCCTCAGGCTGCTTTGATGAGGTTTCCTTGAGAGACAGAAGCTATTTTATAAAGCTGTCAGCTGTCCTGAAAAAAAAAGAAAAAAAAAAAGGGAAATAGATAAAGCAACCAGGAACAAGAGAAATAGATAAGAGTTGAATTCTTGAATTGAAGGGGACCTTGTTTGCCTTGAGTTAAAAGAAGAGAAGAGAATTTCGGAAGAGCAAGGTGAATCAATTGAATGAAATATTCATCTGCAGGCTGACAGCAGTATTTTAGAGACAAAATGAATCAACAGAGACATTGACTGGGTAGCTGAGAGACAGAGACAAGGGAGGGATAAGTACAGCTGAACACAGGACATTGCACATCAGGGCAATTGAATTTATCAGGGAGGGTAAGCTCCTGTACCTTTAGCCCTGCTAACTAGGACATTCTTTGTACCCAGCAGTTGGTGACTTAATCAGTTCCCAAAAGGAATTTTAAAGACCACTGATATAAGACATGATTGCTGGGTTCTGCCACAAGTCAGATCTTGGAAGAGTGCATTGTATTCAGTCAGGTTGGGTATCAGTGCTGTTGACCTAACAATCTATCTGATATACTTAATCTTCCTCAACAAAATCATTTCCATGAAAAGACCCATCTGTAAAGGGGAAACCACACACAATAACCATTGTTTGTAGCACGTAAGCATATCCTGTTGGCCAGAACATGCAAGGACTCTGACAGAGGCGTGTGTTCCTAGGTTGGCCAAGATGGCCTTCCCAGACTCTGGTGACAAGGATGATCTTTCTTAGACATTGTTCTTTGCAACTACATCTGACCTGGGCATCAGGTAAAAGGTCATTTTTTTTTTTTTTAATTGGGAGATCAGCAATCACAGTCCCTTGTTTTCCAGGTAATATAGTCTAGGGCATAAATGCCAAACTCAAAGGCTAACATGGGCCAGACAAACAAGGTTTAGTTTATGTGGGCCGCAAACAACAAAAGCTTCAATTTTCATAGAAACGTATGTTTATTTCAATAGAGACATGCTGAATACAAAGGGCTGAAATAAATGAATAATCATTAATATAAAATAATAGAACTTTTTAATAAAAATTAGTATTTTTCTTGAACATTAACTTACCAGACACTGAATAACTACACAAATTAATAAGTGTAACACAAATAAATCTATTTTTCTTGTTCGCTGAAAGTAAAACATTTTCTGTTGCACATACCAAACAAGTCAGTACAAGACAAATGACGAGGCAATCAGCTGCTAAAATATTCACTGCTAGTATTAGTGGAGAGAAATGGTGCACCTGCACATAAGGTGTGTAAGGGAAATGAATGCAACATGATTATAGTAATCAATCATTAGTAAATGTTGTAGTTTGTGATTAATAAGTATAACAGGATATTGTGATAATTAAGTTATGACATTTTTATTAAGACATTTCTTACATAATGAAAGGAAATGAACTCCCCTCCATCTTGTCCTATAGGGCTGGGACCCCTGCCTAAAACCCCTCCCTTTTATGGGAGTGGCCACAGATGTGCCAGCAATGTCTTAACTTCCCTGACCCCCACCCAAATGGACCAATGAAGCTCCAGGGACACAGCTAAGGTCCTAATTAGGCTTAACCACAGAAAGACCCCAATTCAAGTGACCAATCTCTGTAACCTTCATCACTTTCCCAAGCCCCCTAATTATCCTACCCCATAAAACTCATTGTTCCCGCCTGGTCTGCTCTCTCACCTCCCTGCTGCGTCAGAAAGAGGCTGAGAGCCAAACCCGGGTTTGAATAAAGACTCTTTACTTTTGCATCGGAAAAGGCTCCTTAGTGGTGGATTATTGGGGACCCCAAACTCTGGGCACAACATTTGGGGGCTCGTCCGGGATTCCCAATACCTACGAGGGACCCTGATCCGGAGAGTCCGTCTGACCGCAGTAAGTGTCTGTTTCTGTTCTGTGTGCGAGCTCACTTCTGAAGTCTGTAGTGCCTGAAATGCTCTAGGTGGATGCACTAGTGGATCTCGGGTGGGGGGAGGGTCAGAGGACACTCTGCTTCCCCACGAGGGACGTGGAATCCCCTCACAGGAGGGATGTGGAATCCCCTCACAGGAGGGACGTGGAATCCCTTCATAGGAGGGATGTGGAATCCCCTCAAACCTCTGGGACGAAGTGGGTGGCTCCTACGGGTGGGCGCACGGCCATCGTCCAGTAATCGGTTTTATTTCTGCGAGTTTGGAAGGCTGCTTTGGATGTTTTTATCTGTTTGATCAGTTTGTGTCTTTTTGTGTACTTTTGTGAGCTCATTGGACAGAAGTTATGGGACAGACTCAGGCTATCCCCTTGAGTATTATGGTTGATCATTTTAGAGAGGTTTAGAGAAGGGCTAACAACCTTAGTTTAGAAGTGAAGAAAAGCAGATGGTAAAAATTTTGTTCCAGCACATGGCCGGCCCTCAATACCGGATGGCCGCCAGAAGGGACTTTTGACCTCCCCACCGTTCACTGGGTCAGAGAAATCATTTCTCAGCCAAGGGGAGGCCATCTTAATCAACTCCCTTACATTATTACTTGGCAGGATCTCATAGAGGAACCTCTTGTCTGGATTAAACCTTTCCTAGCTCCGCACCCTCCGGAGCCGGAACCCATTCTTGCCTTGCAGGAAACGGAGAAGAAAAAGAAGGTGGTTACTTCAGAGAAGAATGAGAAGGAAGCCGCCCTGCCATCAGCTCCTGATCCCCTCCACCCGGTTTTACAGGGGGGAACAGGAGAAGAGTTAATTTTCCCTCCCCAGGTTACTGGAAGGGGGCTGGCTTCCGGCGGCGGCAGGGGGTGGGCTTCCGGCACTGGAAAGGGGCAGGCTTCCGGGTATGGCTGCAGTTCCAGTAGGAAGGCCACCTCTTACCAGGCAAAGGGCTCAGAGGGAACTGCATGTTGCAGCCCCTGACTCTACCATTAAGACTCTGCCCTTGCGAGCTGCGGGCCCCCCGGACGCAGATGGCAATCAGCCCCATCACTACTGGCCTTTCACCACTAGTGATCTCTATAATTGGAAAGCTCAGAATCCTAAATTTTCTGAGAAGCCGGAGGGCTTATCGATTTGTTAGATTCTGTTCTTTTCACCCATCAGCCTACTTGTCAGCAGCTTTTGCAGGTCCTATTCACCACCGAGGAGAGGGAGAGGATCCTCAATGAGGCCTGGAAGCTAGTCCCAGGCGTGGACGGGAACCCTAGCACCAACCAGGCTCAGATAGACACCTCCTTTCCCCTGACTAGACCTGAATGGGACTTCAACACGGCAGAAAGTAAGGAGAGGCTCCGGGTCTACCGCCAGACTCTAATGGGGGGGTCTCCGCATGGCTGCTAGAAAGCTTACCAATTTGACCAAGGTAGGGAACATACAGCAGGGAAGGGATGAGCCTCTAGCTGCTTTCTTAGAATGTTTCATGGAGGCATGCCGCACTTACACCCCCATGGACCCAGAAGCCCCTGAGAATAAGGCAGCTGTAGTCATGAGTTTTATAGACCAGTGAGGTGCAGACATCAGAAAGAAACTGCAAAGCAGTATCCTATGTCCCAGGAGGCCCAGAAGGGAATCCAGCCTCACATCAGGAGACTGTGAAGTCTAGGGATACTAGTCCCTTGTCAATCTGCCTGGAACAGCTCCTCTTCTCCTGGTCGGAAAGCCTTACACCAATGACTATCGACTGGTGCAGGACCTCTGGGAAGTAAATAAGAGAGTCATGGATATACATCCAACTGTTCCTAACCATACACTCTCCTAAGCTCCTTGACACTCTCTAGAGTCTGGTGTACTGTACTAGACTTGAAGGATGCCTTCTTCAGCCTGCCGCTAGCGCCTCAAAGCCAACCCCTGTTTGCCTTCGAATGGCACCACCCGGAGGAGGTATACAGTGGACAACTAACCTGGATGCGACTGCCCCAAGGGTTCAAGAATTTGTCTACCTTCTTCCACGAGGCACTGCACGACGACCTCGGTGAGTACAGGAGAGAGCACCCCACTCTCACCCTCCTTCAGAACATAGATGACATCTTGATTGCTGCCGATACCGCCGAAGACTGCGAGCAGGAGACTAGAGACCTGTTGGCCACCCTGGGAACCTTAGGGTATCAGGCCTCCGCAAAGAAATCTCAAATATGCCAAGAGAGGGTGAGTTACCTGGGATACATCCTGGAGGGTGGACAGCGTCGGTTATCAGATGCTAGAAAAGAAACTGTCCTGAAGATCCCTGCCCCCACCCCCGAAGAGAAGTCAGGGAGTTCCTAGGGTCGGCTGGCTATTGCTGCCTCTGGATTCTGACAAACTGACCCTAGGACAGGAGATCTGGATTACAAACCCGCATGCCATTAAGGGGGTCCTAAAATAGCCTAGCAATGCATGTATGACTCACTATCAAAGCTTGCTGCTCAACCCTCCTCGAGTGCGGTTCCATCCAAGTGTGGCCCTCAACCCCGCTACCCTGCTGCCTGACCCTGACCTAGATGCCCCGCTACATGACTGTGCGGGAATCCCGGAGCGGGTGCATGGACTCCAGAAAGACTTGACTGACCGGCCCCTCTCTGATGCAGAGGCCACCTGGTTCACGGATGGAAGTAGTTTCATGCGAGATAGGTGCAGGTATGCAGGTGCAGCAGTGGTCACCAACACAGACACTGTATAGGCGGAGGCTCTGCCCCCTTGGACATCAGCTCAGCGAGAACCAAGGCACTGACACTGGGGACTGGGAGACGTCTTAACATCTACACAGATAGCCATTATGCATCTGCTACAGCTCATGTTCACGGGGCGATCTATCAGGAGAGAGAGCTATTGACAGCAAAGGGATGGACAATAAAGAATAAATAGGAAATTCCTGACCTGCTTGCAACTTTGTGGCTCCCAACTAAGCTAGCCATTATCCACTGCCAAGGGCACCAGAAGGCAGATGACCCAGTGGCAAGAAGTAACCAAAAGGCTGATCAGGCAGCCAAAGCAGCGGCCTTCACTTTGGTCCCTACCATGGCTTGGGTTACAGTGTTAGAACGCATGCACTGGTCTACTCACCTGGGGGCACGCAAATTAAAGGAATTAATCCGACACGGCAGAATTAAGGACATCAAAATAGAACAGGTTGTATCCACCTGCAAGACCTGTCAACTCACAAACGCGAAAACCAGGCCAAGTGAAAAAGGAACCCGGCCCAGAGGAACCAAGCCTGGAGCACAATGGGAGGTCGACTTCACTGAAATTAAACCAGGAAAGAATGGCTATAAATATTCTTTTAGTATTTGTAGATACCTTCTCTGCATGGGTAGGAGCATACCCAACTAAGCATGAAAACAGCTTCAGATGGTAGCTAAGAGGCTGCTGGAAGACATCATGCCCAGGTACGGTTTTCCCACTGTGATAGGGTCGGACAATGGATCAGCCTTTGTCTCACAGGTAACACAGGCAGTGGCCAAGGCCATTGGGGCAAATTGGAAATTACATTGTTTATAGGCCCCAAAGTTCAGGGCATGTAGAAAGAATAAATAGAACTCTAAAGGAGACCCTTACCAAATTGACCATGGAGACTGGTGGGGACTGGGTGGCTCTCCTTCCATATGTCCTTAATCGGGTTAGCAACTCGCCATACACCCTGGGTTTTACTCCTTATGAAATCATGTTTGGCTGGCCACCCCCTGTTATCCCTAATCTTAAAGCCAAATTTCTTGCAGAATTTGAAAGTCAAGAACTGTTTCTTTCCTTGAGAAGGCTCCAGAGGGCGCACGAGGACATTTGGCCGTGCCTCTGTGCCATCTATGAAACCGGCCCAGCCCCGACTCCTCATCAGCATAGGCCCGGGGACTGGGTCTATGTCAAGAGACATTGCCGGGAGACCCTTGAGCCAGGTTGGAAGGGTCCCTACGTCGTAGTGCTGACGTCCTTCACCTCCCTCAAAGTAGACTGCGTCGCGACCTGGGTCCACCCACCACAGGGAACCTGACCCAGAGTCAGACTTCACTGCCTGAGAGTTGTCAAGGAATCCATGGCCCTCGTAAGAGAGGGATAGCAGAAGCGTAGACTAGAAGGGAGCGGTCTCAGTCTTGGTATGAATCACTGTTTAATTGGTCCCCATGGTTAACTACTCTTATTTCCACCCTCATTGGACCCCTTATAATCCCCTTAATGCTGTTAACTTTCGGTCCTTGTATTATTAACAAACTGGTCCAATTTGTCAAAGAACTCATAGGAGTAGTCCAATTAATGGTTACAAACCCAGTACCAGCCTCTAGGAACAGAAGAGGCAGAAATGCATCCCATCTCAGGGTTGAGACATGTGTCCCAAGACAAGGGGGGAATGAAAGGAAATGAACTCCCCTCCATCTTGTCCTGTAGGGCTGGGACCCCTGCCTAAAACCCCTCCCTTTTCTGGGAGTGGCCACAGGTGTGCCAGCAATGTCTTAACTTCCCCGACCTCCACCCAAATGGACCAATGAAGCTCCAGGGACACAGCTAAGGTCCTAATTAGGCTTAACCACAGAAAGACCCCAATTCAAGTGACCAATCTCTGTAACCTTCATCACTTTCTCAAGCTCCCTAATTATCCTACCCCATAAAACTCATTGTTCCCGCCTGGTCTGCTCTCTCACCTCCCTGCTGCTTCAGAAAGAGGCTGAGAGCCAAACCTGAGTTTGAATAAAGACTCTTTGCTTTTGCATCGGAAAAGGCTCCTTAGTGGTGGATTATTGGGGACCCCGAACTCTGGGCACAACAATAACGTTATATTGGGTGGGCCACAAAAATATTTGACATTCTTGGTCTAGTGTTTATTTGCATTAGGTCAACTCCATGATCAACTCCTAGTCTAAGGATTTCTGTCTCTTAGCAATAACCTTGGATACTCTGTTCATGCCCTTAAGGAGCCTTCAGCCTAAATGACTTCCACATGGTTCTCTCCAGAGCCATTAAGAACAATTTCTTGAAGTGAGAGGGACAGCTAATATATGCCCTTTTGTTCCCAGGTTGCAACTCAAGGATTGAGTTTTTACTATAGAGTAATTGTCATTTTTTTTTTTAATTTGGATATTCTGAACTTATGGAGTGTTTGAAAGAGACATGGAGGCTCATGAATTGTGAGACCTCAATGTTCTCTTCCTGATTATTTCTTGCCTCCCCACTCTCCTCACTAATTTTAATTTGTTGGAGACAATTTTTTTTTCTACCCTTAAAACTTGCAAAGATTGCTACCTATCAGCCCTCTTGGATTATTATCCTCAGTCAGAAAGGTACTGTTTTAGCGATATATTTTCCCCCTTTCTGCTCTCAGTAGGACTATTTTAATTGAAGCATATACTTTCCTAATAAATGTAGCAAATCTCTTTCAATTTGTGACCTCTATTCTCTGGTTTTAATAGACACATGATCTGAATCCCAAAATATGAGTGCTAATGATTTACAAACACATAACCAGAAAGCAGGTCAGCCTCTCAACTTAGCACAGAAAATTCTCCATGGACCTTCTCACATAACTTCCTCAGCTAATTGCATATTTTAGAGTCTGTTACTTACAATTCCTTTCTCAATTTTGGAATTCGTTATGATTATTTAGGGGACAAATAGAAACCCAACCACTAATTGGTTTGAACATGAAAGGGGAACTTGCAGTCACACTTAATGAAAAGTCTAGTGGGAGATCAGGCATGGTTGGATCTAAGTGCTCAGTGCCATCTTCAGCTTTTCTTTGAAAAAATGCTGGCTTTATAAGCAAGCAAGAACTTCCAATCAGCTTACATCTTCTTAGTTCAACAGCTCCAGAGGAAAAAATATCCCTTTGTTAGTAATTGCAGCAGTGATCCTGGAGTTGATCCCCAATGACCATGATTGGCTTGAATCAATGACAAGAGCTGGGGGGATAGAATTCTCTGGTTGGCTAAGCCTGGATCATGTGGCCATTCTAGCAACAAGGTTGGGGAGTGTATCATATCCTACTCACATAGATTGATTTGGTGAAGAGTTCGTTTCTCAAAAGAACCAACAAATATCCTACATCCCCTGATAAGTCAGTGTTGGAACTGATTCAAGAAACCAGTTTTGTTACATGTGGCTGTACTAAATCTTGCATATTATTCCTTAAGTCTTACTTATTCCAGAAGTCTCACATAATATACAAATTCCATATACTAAACTTATGATCCTTTATCCATTTTTTTCTAGTTTAGCACTGAGATGATTTTATGTGGTAAGAATTACCCAGAAGTAGCCGAAACCGGTTTGGCTCAGTGGATAGAGCGTCGGCTTGCAGACTGAAAGGTCCAGGTTCGATTCCGGTCCGGGGCATGTACCTTGCTTGCGGGCACATCTCCACTGTGGGGCGTGTAGGAAGCGGCTGATCGATGTCTTTCTCTCATCGATGTTTCTGACTTTCTGTCTCTCTCCTTTCCTCTCTGTAAAAAATTTATATATATATATATATATATATATATATATATATATATATATAGAATTACCCAGAAGTGGAATGTGGTGGTGGGACCCTCCCATGTATACTACAAATAACAATGAACTCTTTTTATGAGATAGATAGTGAACTGGGACACGGATTTGATAAAACATGGTTAATTCCTGGAAGGATGGAAGGACTTATAAAGAGGTATGAAATACATCTTTAAATATACCTTTAAATATGCCTTTAAATATACCTTTAAATCACAATGTGATATGAAATGCCTGTACTGAAAGACAGAGTTGTTTTTTGAGGTCTCACAAGATGCTAGGTATGAGGCTTTTGGCTCTTCCCATATTTTCTCACTTAAATCTCAAAGCAACCTCTCAAGAAGGACACTTTGAGGTTTGAAGAGATAAAATCTGTCTTTGGTTATTTAGCTGGTAAGTAGCAGGAGCTTTTTGGAATTCTCTTTGAGAATACTATATTTCTCAGTAGTTGGGAATACTGAGAAACTGTGCTCATTTTCTCAATCATCCAATAGCTTTAGAGTCATTTATTTGCTCCATCTTTTTTATCTCCTACAGTGTATCTGTTATGAAGTCTTAGCAATTCTTCCTTTGCAATGTCCCTCAGGTTTGCACCCTATTCTACTTTCAACTCATTGTTCAGGCCTTCAATAGCTTGTACCTACCTAGATTGCAGGACACCTTAGCTTGCAGTCTCTTTCTTACCATTGCCTCTTTATCTTAGTATCAAGGTCTTTCTCAACTGTGCTTTCATTCAAACTTTCCCCCATAATGTTCTCCTTAAACCATCCATCCCAACCAACTGGCCTTAAAGACTCTGTGACTTCTCCACAGCTTGTTCACATCACTCCCAGGTTCCCTCCATCCTGGAGAGTTCTGATTTACCTAAAACCACATTATTATTTTTAATGTTCAAGTATTTTCTTTTACAGGCTGCAACTTTATGTTATCACTAAATACTTGATCAAATATCTGTTGATAAAGTGCTCAAAAGTGCTTAGGTTATTGGTGGACACAAGCTTTTGTGCAAAGTAAGAATAAAGAGGTTCAGCTAAGAGGGAGAGAGATGAAAATAAAATTAGGCACGGATGAAAAGTTATTTTCCAACATTATGTCTTCTTCTTCTTCACTTTGTTGCATTCTCTGGTGTGGGGAAGGCCTCCTCTCGACAGGGTGATGATCATGTAAAGTATAATCCTGGAGGTCAAAGTCTCGCTGGCTGACTTGGGATTTAAGGCATTTCTGAACCAAAATGGTAAAATATTTCTTATTATTCATTGATTTAGTTTCTTTCATGCAGCTATATTAATAAAATTGGTAATTTAAAAGCTAGTTTTATGTAATATTTTCACATTACATTGTTTAAAAAATTATATTTATTGTGAAAAGTAGTGCAAATGCCCCTGGTTTCCCCCATGGAATTCCCCCATCCTACATCCATTCCAACCCCTGACCTTCATCAAACCATTATCTATGTCCAGGGGTTATTCTTTTGTTAATCTCTCCTGGTTCTGCTCTTCTCCCCAGTTTTGATAATATTATTAATATGTTGATCCATGGGAAACTTTTAAAAATGAAGGTTGTATCACTTAAATGCTTGTTTTATGTTAAAGGGATTTTTGTTTTGTTTTTTTATTGATGTTGATATCAATAGTGGGTCCCTGTGATTTTCTCTAGGTTAAAGCATAAAGTAGTTGATTGAATATCATTTGCTACTATGCTACACTTGCAGATGGTATTTTGGCTGACTTCAGGGCTGAATTACTTTCCCTGAAATCATTTTACAAGAAGGAGCAAAATTTGCTGATAACTTTGCTTTTAGATGACTGTATAGAAGACCTAATAATAAGTTGATTATGCAATGGGGTAACAGGAATGTGAGAATGATACTTATTGGATAACTTAAAACTATTTCTCACTGTTTTGGGGCTCATAGAGCTGAAGACTGACTTTAGCTATTTTCAATGTGTGATTTAAAAGAAGAAAATTAAAAACCTGTTAGGTTTGTTTTGTTTCTTTTAGTCTTAATAGCTTCAATTTCTAGAACTCTTTGAAGAAAGTAATATTGCACTTGACAACATTTTGCTCACTTGTATCCAGAATGTTTGTTCAGTTGAAAAATGAAAATGGGTTTCAGTATGGTACACACAGTGATTTGTTCTAAATGGCACAAGAACTATTTCTGGGCCAGAGAAGTATTAGTTCAAGGTCCTAGATAGAAGTTGATGCTTACACTCTCTGTCATGTGGACACCATTATGCAGTCAAATTTGTGCATTAGGAACTTTCTTGTGGCTTCATTTTCCCCACAAATATATGTTACTAGTTTTGTGTAATAAGAAAGAGGAAATATGCAAAGGCACTGGCACTATACTGAATTAGGGGCCATTTGTCTCCATGTTTAAGGTGAGAGTTACTTTAGCTTAATTACGATGTGCTTTATTTATTTATTTATTTATATTTTTTGTTAAATGTTTTCCATTGCTTTTTTAGAAAGAGTAGAAGGGGGGAGGAAGAGAGAGAGAAAGAATGAGAGAGAGAGAAATGTTAGAAACATCCATTGGTTCCCTCTCCCAGGTATGTGCTCTTGACCAGGAATTGAACCTGAGACCTTTCAGTGGGAGGGCCGACATGCTAACCATTGAGCAGCACAGGTAAGGGTATGATGTGTTTTAGTGTGTAAAGGGACACACTGCTGTCACATATTCAGCAAAACAGAAAATTTTTGATTGAAATTAGTGGGATACAATCCTGTTTTACAGTTCTGGTTTCCTGGTATTTCGGGGGAACATTAGCATGGCTGGTGTTTTTGTTTTAGGAAGAAAAGTAAACACTTCTGGGAATTCACTAACATCCTCACCACTCACTTATTTTAAAAGCAAGCTGACCAAAAGGACCACATTGCAGCTCTATTCACATTTTGGTCATCATAGGGTGGTGACCACTCCCCTGCCTCCATAGTTTGTTTTGCTTTACATTTGACTCCAATGGAGATCAAAACTACATTTTATGGACTTAGTTTGCTAACATGCTGGCAAACAGGAAAACAAGCAACTTAAAGCAGATTTCTGCCACAATGCTTTTAATATTGAGATGGATTTTTAGCTAACAAAATAAACAGAATGGAACATGAGGGCACCAGCAGCTCAGGGCTGTAAACACAGCTTCCTGGTGACACATCCCTAGGGGGACAGATCACACCGGTCCTGTATTATTCAGGCTGTCACTCGACTGATTTTTGCCTCTGAAAATGTCTCTTTTCCTGAAACTGCAGCTGTCCTTCATTCATACAGCAGTGTTTTAATAAGGTGGTTGTTTGCTATAAAAACAATGCTAATGCTAATAATGCAGCACCAACAATATAGCACATTACTTATCGTAGATAGTCTACTGGCTGCCAGACAGCTGGAGGAAACGTAGGGAAAAAGCAATCACGCATTTAAACATCATAGCTGGATGTTTCCAAACATAAGTGTCCAGATGCTTAGCATTGTGGTGGTAATGTGTTTGATTGCTTGCCTTTTTCATATTTTATCTGAATCTTTTGATATTCTGTAGATAAAGTTGTGGACTATTCTTCATTTTCAGTACACTGAGCAGTTTTTCTGATCATGAATGGCGACAATAATGCTGAAGGCTGTCAGAGGCCACGTCTGTCAGGGATTGTGTGAGATGAGGAAGAAGAGGAAGGAGTGAGACCCAGCCTGTGGTTAAATGGGTCCCTCTCCTGGCTAATGTGCATGGAAGCATGTGCCTTTTAAAAAAATCAGTTTTCAGTCTTCAATTAAGGGGCATCTATGAATTCAGAAGCTGCATGGAGGGATCAGATCCTTTTGTCTTCCCAGACACCCAGAGACGGACTAACCAGGGACTTCTGTAAGATATCCTATTCTAAGAAAGAAAGCAAACTATTTTTCTTTATGAGAGTATTGTCTTACAAGCAATCTGCTCACTAAACTGGAGTTGTCCCCTTCCTCAGACCGATGCCTCATCTGTCAAAAGTAAAAATATGAAGTAAACAAAATGAAGCTCTTTTTCTTTTTAGAATCTTAGAGTACCCGATCAAAATCAACTCCTGCTTCCCATTGCACTTCTCTGATATCAAGTATTGGTACTTATACCTAGTATCCACTAAATTAAAACCCCTGAAAATTAATCATCTCATCAAAGGTGGCTCAGTTTCAGAACTGGATTCATAGATCCTCACATTAAAATTAATGCAACTTTCTCCTAAGAGTGAAAGAAACAATAGTCACTTACTGACATGTCCCTGCAGGAATCAATAACATTACAGATCACATAAGAACCAAGAATAAATAGACTGGGCATATTAATAAGTCATTCTATTCACTGATTTTATTAAAAATGACTGGTTAAGGAACATGCTGCACTAACAACTCCATGGTACCAGGAACAATGTCCTCATTAACATGTGAGGCTGTTTATCATTTAGAACACTTCAACATAAAGTAGAACTTAACACAGGGCTATTTATTGTGCTTCAGACAGATGGTTTAATGTTTCTTTAGCCTTCAGCCTATCAGGCCACCCGTGGTTTTCTTCAGCCAAGGGCTTTTAAAAAATAATTGGTCTATAGCAATTTTGGAACAAGACTGACTGCAATATATTTCCCTAATTTTTTTCTTAGCCTTAACTATCCCTTATAGTGGTTTGCAGTTAGCAGACCTCCCTGACTGATGCTGATTCCTCACATATAAGTAATTACTGACATAAAAGGAGATAAGAGGGCTGAAATTTCACCATTAACGTGTTTTTTTTTTCCTGTGGAAAAGCTATTCAGAAATGATTACTTTGGAAAACAGTTCTTCCCTGATTAGACATTGCCTAACTCTGCAGAAACGGTTCCCTCAGAATCTTTCAAAGAGGAAATGATAATGCAATATAGATGGATAACTGTGGGCGGCAAAGGATGCATATATGCATTCATTTTAAAATGGTAGAGAAGGAGAGCAGTTGTGCCTCTGTCTGAGGAATACATAAGTATGCTTAGGAAGGAATAAAGAGGCTGTGGATCCCCTACTTGTAATATCAAAGTGAGAATCAAGCACACTGGAGAAGCAAGCAGGATGCATTTTTATAGTGCAGACTTCGCTGGGGGATCTTAATGACCCACTGCCCTGCCCTGGCCACTGCTTAGCTCTCCAGACCCTCTTGTAGCATTTTTACAGGAACTGCAGAACCCAGAGGCCAGGAGACCCAGCAGATCAGCCTGGATGGATACGTATTTGCATATTATGTTCTATGGTTCAGAAGAGGCATGTTTAAGCCTGGGGCAGAGAAAAGTGATTACACAGCAGAGACGGTTTAGTGATGAGATGTATTTAATAGGGCAAATGTCTCCTAACTGCACTGAGGAGGGCTCCCGAGGCTGGAAGCCTTAGCACCGAGCCTGTGATTGGCTTTCCTCTTTGAGGAGCTAAGATGTCTCCCTGGAGGCTCAGAGTTTCCATCGACTCTACTCGGGGCTGGACTGGAGTCCTTGCTTCCTCTGTGGCTGCTGCAGGTGGCAGGGACTCTCACGGACTGTCGATTTCCTCACCAAGGAGGGAGAAGTCCCCTACACTGCCACAGGAGTTCTATTGACCACCTCCGGTTCATTCTCCAGTTTGACCAGATGACGTTCAAAAGCTCTCTGCTATGGGTGTGTGAGGGCCATGGACAGCTGACAGGGAGGCGAGGCTGGACAGTGAGCGGCTGGGCGGCAGGGGCTCGCGGTGTGTGCTGGCCTTCTACGCGGTCAGCTGCTCGAAGGAGCAGTTGCGGCTGGTGCACGTGGAAGTGGAGGCTGACATGACTGCGCTTCTCCTGTGCCCAGATCCCAGTGGAAGTATCCATGGGCGTGGCCCTGGGCACACACACACCCCTGGACCAGGTCCACCCCGATGAGGGCCCCAAGATGCCAGTGTTAGCCTTCGGCGCCCGCACCCAAGCCCCAGCCTCTTCCACCTCCATCCAGGGAAGACGAGCGCCAAGACACCCCCGAAGGGCCTTGCACCGCCACCTGCAAGGTCACTGTGCCCATCCAAGATCGCAAGGACAATCCAGAGGACATTGCCATCACCCCCTGGGCTGCCCGAAGGGTGCCTGCTGGGTGGGGTGAAGAGGGGTGCAGGTGGAGGTGGCCGAGGTGACCTATTATTCCACGGGGCCAGAGACCCTAGAGGCGGCTCCATCTTGTGGGTGCCTGAGGGGCGGTGCACAAGAGCCGGGTAGTGCTGTCTGCCCTCAGATAGGGACTGGGCGCCTCCGGCGGCAGGTGCGCTTCGCCGAGCACTGGTGACGCAGCTGCCTGGTGGTGACCGCCGCGTCCTCGGGCCGCCAGCACCTCGCCAAGTGCAAGCTGACGCTGGCGGCCGAGGACCAAGGCGCCCCGGCGAGGCACTGTCCGGTCCACACAGTGCACACGGGTGTCGAGCAGGACAATGCAATGCTTTTCATGGGGCTGGTCTACGAGGTGCCAGGAGCAGCTGCCCAGGACCGGACGTGGGCCGCACCTGCCGGCCTCTGGAGGCCGAGGTAGGTTCCTCTGGAAACCCATGTCCACCTGCGGCTCGACGGACCCCGCCACTAGGAGCTACGTGCCCGTGAAGGTGCCTTGACTTCCAGGAACAAACTGGCCGACCTGCGGCCAGGGTGAGGGGCGCTTAGAGATAACTTGTCTGCTCCCCACGGTTCCCGGGCTGGGCCATGGTGTGGCTGCCTGTGTGGGACCAGAACGACCACAGGCCTCGGCTGGTGTCCCCGCCCCTCTGGGCTGCCTGGTGACCCGACTGGGACAGGGAGCAGGGCCTTAACGCTGAGCTGACTTACGCTCTCCTTCGCAGGCACGGCTGCCCGGGCACCAGCACTTCACTCAGCCACGAGCAAACTGTCCCTGCAGCGCCGCCGCCGCTGCTGCTGGGCGCTGGCCTGCCTGTCCGCCAGGGGTACCCGGTGCCTGCGGACGAGGCGCCACCTGGCGGAGAAGTGGTGCAGGTGACGCAGCCTCCAAAGGTGGACAGGGATGTCTTTAGAGCTGGGAGCAGGGGAGCCGCCAACCTCTCCGTGGTGGGTGCTTTGGCCAGGCGCTGCCTTCTGCCCGTGGCCGCCATCCCAGCGACTTGTTTCTGCCAAGGCGAGGCTAAGAAGCGGGGGAGGAAGCTTTATGAGCACAGTCTGAGCGGAGCCACGCGATGATTGCTCAGCCTGGTCCAAGTCACAGAGCTTCAGGTGCTGACTCCCGGGCTGTGACCTGAGTTCTTTGTGGAGACTCCGCCCATTCCATTTCCACAGAGGCCCTGGAGGGCCAGTCCATCAAGAGATTTCTCAGTCCTGGGACAGTGGCATGTGCTGTGCTCCTCACTTCTAAAAAAGAGCGGTATCCTGTGGGCCTACAGTTTTCTGAGGGCCTCAGCGCTTAGTAGGTTTTCATGCCCGGAAAATGGAAATTCGGTGCCTGGCCAGGTTTGGCTAATTTTCAGGACTTTTTTATATTTTATTTGAGAGGAAAACATTCTCACAGATGAGGGCAGGAGGCCTGATGGTTTCCATATGCTTTAGTCCCTGGTAACTTTCTCTGTTTGTATCTTGGTACATGACACCTCTATTTACGTAGTTGCTTGCTCTGCCCAAAATCCTTCAGTCATTTAAAACACACACACACACACACACACACACACACACACACACACACACACAGTGTGCCCCCATGGTTTAAAGCAGCGGTTCTCACCCTGTGGGTCGCGACCCCTTTGGGGGTCGAATGACCCTTTCACAGGGGTCACCTAAGACTATTGGAAAACACCTATTTCCCATGGTCTTAGGAACCAACCGCTCCTCAGTGTAGCCAAATGTAGCAATGTAGTTTACTGTTGTCATATGAAGACTATTACCCATGCTACACCACGATTCAAGACAAAATTTCATTTATTTGTAATTAGAAATAAATATTTCACAATATATAATTCATATTGTTTTTGTGATTAATCACTATGCTTTAATTATGTTCAATTTGTAACAACGAAAATACATCCTGCATATCAGATATTTACATTACAGTTCATAACAGTAGCAAAATTATAGCTATGAAGTAGCAATGAAAATAATTTTATGGTTGGGGTCACCACAACATGAGGAGCTGTCTTAAAGGGTCTCGGTATTAGGAAGGTTGAGAACCACTGGTTTAAAGGCTGTCTTCCTGCTTCACTCTAGATGGGGAACATTGGGGCTGTGCTGTCAGTGTTGACATCTCAGGGTGAGATATATTCTCAACTGCTACTCTCACCCCTCTTTTAAAATAGGGCTCAGTTTCATTCCCTTTTCATCCCCATCCCTGTGCAGAGAGGATAGATCTGCTCCAAGTTTAAGGTAATTCCAGATTATTTATCATTATCGCTAAGCAATGTGTTTGACATTTTACACATTTTTTTTATGGATAACAGAGTAATTCTTTTCTTTTCACTTCTTTACATATTCAAATTGAGATATGAAGGATAGGATGAAGGATTATGGAAAAGGAGACAGTGAAATGAATGACAGTAGTTCTGATATCAGTAGAGAGGGCTTCAAGAAAACATCTTTTTTGTGGTTGCAATGTAAGAGGGTAAGTTCAAATCTGAGACTCTGAAGCTCTCCTCTCAAAGGCATCATCATACTACTTGCCTGCCTGAGAAACATAAAACTAAACAAGTGGTCCCAGCTATGCATTCATGCAGTGGGGTATGCTGAATGCCGCTGAACTGAGCTGGCAGTTTTGTTGGTTCTATATATTTTAGATCCTTAACACTTATTGACTTATTTATTTCCCGTAAGAAATCCAATGAGGTAGAAAACTGAGGTACATAGAGTTTAAGTAAGTTGTCCAAGTGTTTGGTGTTAAGATCTTAGCCCAGGAATTTGGGCTCTAGATTTCTTTCTCTTAATCACGCTACTAAATTGTTTCTCTATTCAGGCAAAAAGATAAAAACATTAGAGTATTATGGTTACTAATACTAAAATAATTTTGTGTCACAAGCACTAAAGATAACTTCCTATATAAGGGCATTCCCAAATGGAAATAGCATATGGATGGGTAAGTTTCATATGGGCCAGCACACCATTTGCTGAGAATGTATGAATACGTAGTTTGGTATGGTTTTTCTTTGTTTAGAGAACCTAGCACCAACACAATTTCATGCTATTCAATCCATTTCCTGTAATATCTGAGAGTTCTGTTTTAGGCCAAAATCTCAGTAATGGTGTCTGGTTCTGGAGTGGTAGCTCCTCTGGGGAAAATCATAGTCAATTATGAGGTATTTTGTGTTAGTTTTCATGAAAGTACTAGTAGGCTCTTAATCTTCAGCTCCTTAAAGATGATACCTTACTCTGAAAGATGAGTCCTAATAGTGTGTCTTACTGATTTAAGTGCCTCTTTGACATGATGGATATTTTTGCCCACTCTTTGTTTAGTTCCTTTAGCTGCTTATAGTGCTTTTTTTTTTTTTATTGAGATGACTCCTAGAAGTGTTTTAGCATCCTGCATAACCTGTAGTTTTTAAATATCTTTCCTAAAATGAGGCACACTTAGAGTTGAATACAGTATTCCAACCTCCATAGGGATCTCCAAACTTATATATCCAATTACCTACTCAACATCTTCATTTGGGTAAATTTAATGGATATGCTACGTGTTCAAACTGAACTCTTGATTTTTATTCTCCAAATTTTGTTCTTTCTCTGTTTGTATCTTGGTACATGACACCTCTATTCACGTAGTTGCTTGCTCTGTCCCAAATCCTTCAGACATTTAAAAAATACACACACACACACACACATATATATGTGTGTATTTATTGATTTCAGAGAGGAAGGAAGAGGGAGATAGAAACATCAACGATGAGAAAGAATCATTGATTGGCCGCCTCCTGCATGCCCCCAAAACCCAGGTATGTGCTCTTGACAAGAATTGGCCAATGCTCCATCCACTGAGCCAAACTGGGGCCCTTCAATCATTCTTGATTTGTATCTTTCCAAACCATCAGCAAATCTTATTGGATTTACTTTGAAATAATATTCTCAATCAATGCTAATCTCACTACCTTCACTGTTGTCACTCTTCCCCAGGCCCTATATCTCCTGCTCGGACAACTGCAATAACCTCACAACTGGCCTCTCTGCTTCCATGCCTGCCTTCTTGCAGTCTGTCCTCCATACAAGAACTGGAGCGATCCTCTTACTTCATTAATCAGATCACAGTACTCAATTCTCCAACAACTGCTCATTTAAAATCCAATCCCATGTTCTTACCATGGTGTCCCACGACTGCTGCTATGTAATAAGCTTGTCCCAAATATAGCCATTTAAACCAACCATTCTATCTAATAAAGATAGAATATGCTAATTGACATCACATCTTCACAAAGATGGTGGAGCCCACAGCCAATAAGGAGGGGATATGCTAATTGACTACTACATCTCCAAAGATGGCAGTGCCCGTAGCCACAAGATGATGGCACCCAGTCCCCTTAGTCTCACTGGGGCACACCTGCTTCCAGAGTCCCCTATTTCCTTCAGATCCCCAGCCACCCAGAGCTGGCCTGAGGTGTAGGCAAGCCTCGGATGGAAGCTGCCCAGTCTCCCAGGACCAGCCCGAGGAATGACCAAATGACTGAACAAGTAGGCTGCATGGGGCGATCAGGCCAGCAGGGGGAGCAGTTGGGGATGATTAGGCTGGTGGGGGAGGGGGCGTCGTGGGGAAACAGTGAGGAGTGACTAGGCCTGCAGTGAGCATTTGGGGATGATCAGGCCATCAGGGAGGTAGTTAGGGGTGACCAGGTCAGCAGAGGGGTAATTGAAAATAACCTCGCCAGCAGTAGGACACAGTTAGGGCCAACCAGGCTGGCAGGAAGGGGGGGCAGTTAGGGGCAATCAGGCTGGCATGCAGAGGCAGTGAGGGATGATCAGGCCAGAGAGAGGGAGCAGTTAGAGGTGATCAGGCAGGTAGCAGGTGAGTGATTAGGAGTGAGCAGTCCAGGATTGTGAGAGGGCTGTCCAACCACTGGTCTAAAATGGCAGTCAGACATTTCCTGAGGGGTCCTGGATTGGAGAGGGTGCAGGGTGGTTTGAGCCCCCTTGACCCCCATGCATGAATTTCATGCACTGGGCCTCTAGTTTTATTATATTTATGGACTCTATAAGTCATTTTGGACAGGACATAGCAGGGATGGCTTTTTTTTTTTTCTGCTCTAATCTTTGAGGCCTTAACTGAGATGTGTTGGCTGGGGGCTGGAGTCATTTAAAGGTTTATTTAGTTACATATCTAGCTGTGGACTATGATAACATGAAAGTATGGAATTGAGAACTTGGGAGTGTGGAGAGAGCCTACATGTGCCCCCTTCATGTGGCTTGACTTTCTCACAGTATGGCAACCTCAGGAAAGTCACATGGAAGCTGAGGGTTGCAAACAAGAATGTTCCATCAAACAAGACCGAAACTGCATTCTCTTTTAGGACCCAGCCTCAGAAATGACAGTCATTTCCATCATATCCTACTTACCCAAGCAGTCTCACGCCTACCTGGATTCAAAGGGAATGGATAAAGCCTCCATGCTGGAAATTATTCAAGGATTTTGGGGCTGGGTTTGTAACAAGCAACACATGGCCCATAAGGCCCTGCATTATCTGGCCCCCAGCTGCTTCTCCCTACTATTTGTCCTGATCATTTAGGTTATTTTATTGGCCTTCCTGTTGTTTTTGAGCCTCAAGCATAGCTCCATCTCAGACCTCAGTCTTGCTGCTCCCTCTGCCTAGTAAGCTCTTTCTCTATACATACATATTATTTACTTCCTGCCTTCATTTAGGTCTTTGCTCAAATGTCCATACCTCAACTCGCCTCTCCCCTTGTTTTATTTCTCTTCATAGCATTTATCACTCCCTGACATTATTTTAAATATTTGTTTTCTGTTCTATGTGGAATCACTAGCAACAAGTGTATATTTATAAAGATTACTGAATATGTGAATGAAGATGATGTCTAACCAGCATATACAATGCAACTCTTTGACTATTTCTCATGATAATATCATATCTTAGATTAAGGCAAACTTGTGTCTGTGTTTTAGAAGTTTCATAGTGCTGCTTTACATGGTGGAAAATTTTAGTGTCATCTTAACACTTGAAAATTTTACAGTAAATTTATCTTTCCAGATCATTTAATGTTAAATTAAGCTTTTCAAAAAAAAAATTCCAGGAACTCCTACTCTTTATTCTGTATTTAGGAAATTACCAGCTTATTCTTGCCTTAACTCAGTTTTCTCTTCACAGTAATAGGCAGGCTCTCTGAGTGCAGGTGCTGCTGTGGCAAACAATTGTGCGATCAAGGCAATGTGTTTAAATGAAGAATCACAACCTTTCCTCTTACCTATATCCAATAGCTATATTTTATTTATTTATAAAACATTATTTACATAGTACCTACCATGTGTCAGGAACTGTCCTAGGGATGTACAAATATTAACTTAATCCTCACAATAATGATATTAGGTAACTACTGTCACCTAACCCTGTTTCCCATATGGCAAAACTGAGGCATAGAATTGTTGGGGGATTTTGATCAAAGCCACTCAACTCTCAGGAGCAAAGCTGGGTTTCCAACACTGGAAGTCCGGCTCTGAAGTCTATGTTTGTAACGTTCTGCTGTAGGAAACTTTCAGTGGTTTTAAACACTTATTTTATAAGTTTTCTAAAGATTTAGGACTGGTTTAGATTTCTGAGGGTAAATAGTAATAATGATTATAATAATTTTAATTCTGAATGTTCTGAAACAATCTGAACATAAATATAATAATTTATGATTCAGTTTATACTCAAACTTTCTGCTGCATTTTTTTGTGAAACTTTTATTGGAATGACTGAAAAAATGACACATGAGTGATGGTAAGATCACTGAATTAGATGTTGGAGATCAGGGTAGTGAAGGTATTGCTATTCTTTTTTTTATCTCACTCTTAATAATTGCCACAAAGAATAAATTGACTAATAAATACACTTATAATCATCAGGAATTTCATTTTAGATTATAATTTTAACCATTCCTCCAACAAGATCTCTATCAGAGATTCCAGCAAATCACTTCATTCACTTGGTTGAATTTAATTTCCATTTCATTTCCTCAGTGTACCAGCAGGTGGAGGTATTGGTCACTAGTAGAAAACACATAGGAAGAAACAAAGAAACAGCTAGAACAGCCTCTTTAACAACTGAATGTTTTCATTTTTAAGTCTATTGCTATGTAGACTTCGGCTTTTTAAAAAACTGTTTAAAGCTGCTCCATTTTTATGTCCAAGTTGTTTCAACATTCAGAATAAAAAAATATTTAAGGATTCTGAAAGATTAATTCAGGAATTTCAAAGCAGCAGAAAAATCTCTCATCACATCATGCAAACAGCTACAGGACTGCACTTCCTTCCAGAACTATTTGCCCTCACATTTCTCAGTTAAGAAATATGAATTTCCAACCAGAACATTCAGAAGTCAAAGGATGTTATTTTCAAGTCTGTGCCTCCCAACATGAAGGGCTGCCAAGTGTATATGACAGAGTTCAAAACTTCAGGCCAACTACGCCACCTCTCCTCCTTCTTGGGTAGAATGATGAATTAATCATTCTTCAGTGAATGGATTAACTTCATGTACCTCAGAAATAGCCCCTTCATTCTGAGATGCGGCAACTGACATAGACAGTTATGTTTGGGGAACTTATACCTTTATGTTTCTATCAAGTATTTATAAGCCAAGTTGCATACACAAGCCTATCAGTTTTGATGGACATTTCCCTAAATTATGTCAATAGTCAATGTCAGAGCACATAATGATTTTATATAATCCAGGTTTTCTTACCAAAGACTCATATTTATTTATTTATTGCCACAAATATAATAAATGAACATGAATTTTGTATTTGGGTATCTTTTATACATGTAAAAATATTGATTTAGCTGTTCATTTACATTTGACTGTTTGCAATTATAATGGGAACATAATTTCACTTTGAATTACTTTAGGCTAGATAAAAAATATGACCCTGACTGTAACTATAGGCCCAGTGGGGAAAAAGAGGAAGCTCCGGACAGGCACCATTGGGGTGGGGGAACCCAAATTATTTCTGTAGCCTGATACCTGTGGGGATTGCTGAATGCTCACTGGGAGAGTAGTAGCAGATGCTGGCAGTGGGTGAAAATCCAGTGGAGGTGGCAGGGGGTGTGCTTTTGGGCACTAAACTGAGTCATAGCAGCTATCAGAAGTGGGGCTTCAGGAAGGATGGGTGGCAAGAGCTAAAGAAAGTCTCAAGGCCTCAGTCATCTGGGTTAGAGTTCCATCAGGACTCCTCCTTGCTGTGAGCAAGAGGTTAGGTGGAAACTGAGGCAGAAGACCAGGAGCAAAAGGATGGATTGGACCCAAAATACAGTGACTTGCAGGCAATGTGAGCAGCTCGGCCTCCTCTGTGGTTGACCAGATCCAGGGGAAGCAGGACTGGGTGATGGGGTGGGAGCATGTGGGTTATGTCTTGTTTTCTTCAACATCAGCTCAGACTATGGGAAGAATTGAGTCTGTAAGTGCAGAAAACTAGCATCTTCCCAATTGGAAGAGTCTGGGTTCATCAAGATCTGACAGTCAAGAACTGTCTGGACAAATACTCCTAGCCATGTGTTGTTGCTTAAATTTAAATGAATTAAAATATGCTATGATGAAAAATTTAGTTCCTTGGTCACATCAGCTACATTTCAGTTGCTCAGTAGCACACATGGTTAATGACTACAGTGTTGGGTAGACTAGCTACCAACCATTCCCATCATTCCAGGTCTAATGGACAGCATTGACCTAGAAGCAGCAGGACAGAGGGCCAGCTCTTTGGGCTGGAGGTGTTGGGGGCAACCAAGGACCCAACCACCTTGCTCAGCACATACATGGGCACATACATAGGGACTATGTGTTCTTATGTTCTCCACACTTCCCTGGTTCGTGAAAGTTTTTCTTTTTAAATACATTTTATTTTATTTTTTTGCAGAGTGGAGGGGAGGTGGATAGAAAGTTAGAAACATCGATGAGAGAGAAACATCGATTAGCTGCCTCCTGCACACTCCTTACTGGGTATGTGCCTGCAACCAAGGTATATGCCCTTGACAGGAATCGAACCTGGGACCCTTCAGTCCACAGGCTGATGCTCTATCCACTGAACCAAACTGGCTAGGGCAAAAGTTTTTCTTTTATTGGTGCATGTAAGCATCTAAAAATGGATTGACAGATTGTGTTATTTATTGCAAAATATATGGAAACTAAAGACAAGAATTCCCAACGGTACAGATTTTTTGCAGACATAGAGAATGTCTAAAGACTCCTCTGATATTCTAGCTAGCACCTTAAATTTATAGTCCTCATATTTAATCCTACAACTGGACATTTTGCAGCAATCATCATGATAATATCAACTCTTACTCCTGAGCTCTCCCAAGAAGTAATGCAGCAGTTTTCATGGCCAGTAATTCATTTTCAGCAATGTTCAGACAAGAAGCTAGTAAGTACTTTTAACTCCTCTGACCGCTGGCCTTCCAGAGAAAATCACTGCTGCAGAAATTGGTTCCCAGATCCTGTTGTGTCTTTAGTCAATGTCCTATTCCAAGTGTCAGCTTTCTAGAACTGCCAGGGGGACTGCAGTTTTATGCGAGACATACCTTGAGAGTAAAATGTACACCTATCTTTTGGATTAAATGAAATAATGTTATGTGAATGAATTCTGTGGACAATGTTATTTAGAAGCCAAGCATTTAAAACTTTCTCTCAAATTTATAAACACAAGTTTAGATTTGTTTTTCTTAAAACTACACATGTATTTGTGATGTTGCCTTCTACCTTAATTATGATTCCTCAAGCAATTTATAACTCCTAAACCCTGCCTGTTTGTGACTACATTCTCAGTGAGGGGAATAATAATGAGATACATTTATCTAACACTCATTGTCTACAAGGTTCTGTGCTAAATGCTTATTGTATTTCTACATCATAATTATACTAGGAATTTAGTAATATTATCATTCTAAATTTAATAAAGCAGGAAAAGGAGGTTTGGAGGATAATTTGTCTGAGATCATATAATAAATGAAAGAATTGTGATATAACAATGCTCATAAATTTTAGATTTTCTACTAGAATTTTAAATGTACACTTATGTAACACAACACAGATCAAGGCTCTCTAGAAGGCTCCTTGTGTATCTTCCCAGGCACTAACTTGCCCCAAAGAAATTACTATTGAAACCTTTTCCACCATCTATTACTTTTCCCTGTACTTGAACTGCATGTATATAAAATCATGCAGTGTATCTATCCTCTTTGGTGCCTCGCTCAGCAATGTGTCTATGAGCTTCATCCATGCTGGGTGTATCCATGGTCCATTCTTTCTTACTGCTGTGTACTATTTTATTTATGAATTTGCCACAATTTATCCATTCTATAGTTGTTAGATTTAGGCTGTCTTCAAGTTTTTGGCTTTTGTGAATAGTGAATTAATTTACACCTGTTTTTTTGGTCAACATAAACACTCATTTCTGTTGGCCATATATCCAGGAATGGAGCTGTTGGGTCAAAGGGTGAAGGAACAGGATTTGAACCTCTAATTTTCTCACGATTGCCCTTTATGCAACACCACTGTGTCAATAACAGCTAACACTGGCTAAAAACTCTGTCTGCCAGACATGGTGCTAAGTTCTATTTTTCTAAGCAGACTCTTAATATAAGAGAACTTTCTGTAAGCTTAACTAATTGCAAGGGGAGTTATATTTGTTCAACAAATAAGACAGTCTTTAAATTATCATTAATTTGCTGATGTATTACAATGCATGTAAATACTTAGTAGCTTCTTTTTAAAAAGACTGTAATAGTATTCATCTTTGACAGTCTTGTTTTGCTCATTGAAATGTATACAGTAAGAGTAGAGTTAGCAATTGATTATTCATTTACTTATATAATGTAATTAGCTAAGGAAGAAACAAATCAATTTAAAACCAATTTCACATGCACAGGAATTGATTGGCGACTCGAATTTGCTGAATAAAAAAGTACAGCTAGCTAATCTCAATTTGTATTGCATCGAGCAAATGTCAGCCATTGATTTCTGTGGCTTACTACTGGTGAGACCATCTGTCTATCATTTCTGTAAAGGAAGCACAGCACAATCACTGTGCAGTTTAATTAGGTGTGGGCTAGTCATTTTGCTTGCTTGCGGAAGATGTAATATTTAGCTGTGGGAAGGCAAAACCTCAGCCAACTGCTTCCATCACCTACTTTCAGACTCTGACTCATCTTAGTTTAATGTTCATTGATTCTCATTGTTGGATGTTGTACAGAGGAGCCCTTTTGTAATGTGGTGTGTGAAGATTGGGCAAAAAATGACTTTATAGGCTAATTGAATTCTCTCAAGCTCTTTTGGACTCTTAACAATGCAGCATTACATTGTAGGGGAATGGCTTGACCTGTGCATTGCAAAAGAGATTTCCACAATGTGTGCCTAGTTTTCTTAAAGAGTCATGCATGCTGTCTTGGCCATACAGGATTGTATACTATTTGACAAAATTATGATGCCTTCTGACTTGGCATAACACAGAATATGTAATTTTTGCACTGTACTCAAATTCTGCTATTCCTGTGGCAGGTGGCCTAAAGAAACAGCGAAAATAATGTCTTTTTTTTTTTCCACAAAAGAAATAACACAGACTCTTTGTTTTTGATTTCCTCTCCTAAATGGGGATAGTAGTACCTACTTTATAGGGATTTTGTGGTAGCTAACTGATAAAGTACATGTAAAATGTTCACAGCAATGATTTGCACATAAAAATCACTTAATAAATATTTATTATTAACATCATTCTTCATCCCCCCTGCTTTATTTAAATTGATGCTGTTTCTTATTCCAAATATTTAAATGTCCAAGTCAGTAATAATAACTTCACTAGTTCTTTAGTTCAATAATCCTTTGGAAAACTCACAAAAACTTGGTATCCCACTTATACTGGCTTTGGTGAATGTTAATGTGCCATTTAATCCAGCCCTTAGGCCGCTGTTCTGCACCCCACATGCTCCCATCAGCCGTGATGCTGTAGTAACACCCTCCATGAGGCACAAAGTAATAAAGTGGTAAATGATCCACTTCTAACCCAGGCTACTGGAGCTGAGGACATGACTAATAGCAAGACATTTTTAAATAATGTGGGAGAGTCTTCCCCAAAAAACACAGCCCCTGAGAGGCATTTTCCTTCCAACCGGAAGCCAAGAAAATCTATAAAACTTCTACTTAAGGCCCAGAAGGCATTCACAGACACTCATGAATATTTTAGTAGACATTTTTCTAGAGGGCATATGTTCTGGTCCATGCTTACTTTTCAGTTCTATCTCTTGACACTTTCCTGCTTGCACTGCTGCCCCAGTCTCAATGGTCTGCCTTCCCTGCAATGGAGATGGGTCAGCCACTTAGACAATAACCAAGTTCTGATTCCAGGAGCAAGGCCCACCTCTCAGAGAGTTCTGTGGCCAGGATACACCTGAGGACCTTTAGAGAGATGGGTTCCTGAAATGTGTAGATCCGAGTACGTGACCGCAGTCAGTATTCCACCTTCTGCTGATTACTTGGTTTTCCATGTAGGTCTCTTTTTAGGGAGATAATGAGCTAGACATATAGAAACATGAATTCTGTTCTTGCGCAATTTAGAATTTTCATTATAAATTAATTAAATTGAGATTTTGGTTTTATACATCTGTTGATTGAAGTGATTCTGCTATAACAGAAAAGGATTTATTTTCATAGTGCTGAGAAGTCAGGGATCTGAGTCTGCCTATATGGTCTGACACTGGATTATGGTAAACTGGGAGATATAATGAATCCAAGTCCCTGAGGTCTTCCAGGGGACAGCCTGGTGGTCCTCTTCAGGCAACATGCCATCCTGATCCCTGCGGTGAACATGCCAGAGCATTTCCTAATTAAATGCCTATATCAGGCATGATGATGTGATCATTATGCATATCAGTTTAGATCCTCATGTGTACAGTGTAACTTCCTACATTCCTGTGAAGAATGTAGCATTATATGTTTTCCAAATATAAGAAGATGGAGGTTCAATTACTTATGTAAGTCACAGAGATATAGAGTGGTGAAGCTTCCATGCCAGACAACATCTTCCTGGTTCAAGTGCATGTCCGATGCTGCTGTCCTGTCTTTCCTTTAGCTTGTTAATTCTTCATTTCATTAGTTCTGTAAGCCTAGGAATCAGAATAAAATCCCATTTTGGTAGTTTCTTTGCTCAAATCACCAGGAGCACACGAACAGCTCAAATGCATGTTGAACCACTCACAGATGTGACCTGTTTGCTGGCGAAGCATCCCTCATCCATCACACATGCTCCTAACAGGCCTGGCAGGTCCTGCACCACGGGGAGCTTTTCTTCCTCTCTCAGTAGTACTTCTTCCTTTGAGGCATGTACTGTTCAGGGTCCTGTTGAGATTTTGATTAGAAAAGACAGATATTGGGCAACTTCCATTAATGTTCTATTTCTCCTGTAGCAAAATGTAGGCTCTTGCAACTTTCTCCAGGGAATTTAATTTTCCATGTCTGTTGGCAAATTCAATTTTGAGTTTTACATAAAACACCAGAAAACAGTTAGTGGCCTGGTCAGGGGTTATGTTTGTGATTCAATGATTCTTGGAGGTGGCTTTAACCCTTTTGCAACTTATTCTCCCCTTCTGTAATCTACAAATGACTAGCTTTCTAAAGGAAAAGAAACCTATGTTTCAATATATAAAGCACCTAAAGTATTTAACTTTCTTTTGTCCCCCTCTCTCTGTTTATGTTAATGCCATTTCATTTATTTTTATGAGGTCCCCAAAGGTAACAAAACCTTCTCTATAAGCCATGAAACTTGAAAATGTACTTTGAAATGTTCAGTACACAATAACTGACATTAAGATAGCACATTATCACCCTAACCAGTTTGGCTCAGTGGATAGAGCGTCAACCTGTGGACTGAAAGGTCCCAGGTTCAATTTCAGTCAAGTGCATGAACCTTTTTTGTGGGCACATCCCCAGTAGGAGGTGTACAATGATTCTTTCTCATTGATGTTTCTAAGTCTCTATCCCTTTCCCTTCCTCTCTGTAAAAAATCAATAATATATATATATAATATAGCATATTATAACACCTTCACTGATGTGTCCTTATTTACATGTAAATATTTCTCTCTTTTTCATGTCCAGCATGGTTAGAGAGCAGTCTGGTTCCTGAGTAGGAGCTGCTGGGGATTGAGAAAATGGAAGAAAGAGACAGACACAGAGATGGAAGGAAAGCTGGGACCAGAGACAGGGATCCAGAGCTAATACAGCATGTTTATTTTACACAGCAAAAACCAGGAAGTCTTACTAAAGGTCAAGACCAAGGAGATTATGTGCATTTTTGGGTGAGCCGGAGTCTTATTCTTTCCTGGTGCTCAGCTGAATTTAGATAACAAAACTCACCCCTAGGGGTCTGGGCTGAAGGTCAAGCTTACAACACTCCTGCCTCTGGCAAGGCATGTTTCCAGGATGTGGCTCTGTAACACCACTGGATTCAGTTGACAGTATTTAAAGAAATGCTCAGGTGCCTTTCCATGCACTTTCTACATTTACATATACTGTATATCTTAGAGTCCCAGTCTTCACCTAGCTCAATGTATAATTTATATTCATTGATTCTGTGATTTATTTCCATTCTGTGGATTCTTTGAACTGTTTTTCTTCGACTTCTATTTCTCCTCCTCCTCTTTCTGGCCACCTGAATATTGTTAATTTTTGCTACTCATTAGCATTTTTCTAGTGTTGAAACTAGGATAAGAGAGTGACGAAAGTCACACATATAAATTTGACTCCTACTGTGATGTAACCAAACAAGTGTTTTAGAAAATGGGTCAAATAAATCAAGCAACCTGTACAAAGTTTGGAGCTGCAGTTTCTACTATTATTCTAAAGAGCAAACTGGGGTAGGGAATACTGTCTTTCTGCAACTAATATGAACTTCCTCCCTTAAAGCTACTGTTTTTTTTTTTTTTTGTATGTGTTTTTTTTCCAGGATCCAAATCATCATCCTTATAATACCACGCAACCAATTGCCCACATTCCCTCAGAAAGACAAGGTTAAAACTTGAAATGAATGTGGTAAATATCCAAATTTGTTTTTTAAAAGCTTCAATATTATTGACTATGAATCACATTTGTAGATGTCATTTAACCATAAATATACAGAAAACAATTTAACTTTATGCTATCAATTTTTATTGTTTTAAACAACAAAACAACAACCTTGGCTGGAACCCATGTTTTCTAAAAGAAATAAAAAAAGTAAGTTAATGAAAAAATGTTTCATGGACTGTGGTTCAGTAATTTTAGTTTACTTTGTGAGCCAAAGGTAATGAAATGCATGTTTTATCAGCCTTAAAGTTTGTCTACATCTGATTGGACCTAGGAACTCCCTTTACAGAACTTCCTTCTTATAAATGCCTGTGCTACCCTGAGGGAAAGGAGATGATTGAGCTGGGGGACTGTTGGGGATCGAGTTGTCTGTCAGAAGAGACCTCTTCTATACCCCATCTGTTCTTTGTGAGCTCCTCCCCGAACATCCGAGTCCACAGCAATCTGGGGAGATGATAGATTCCCAATGTCACTGACAGTGGAAATGATTGTCCCTGGTGAGGGAGAAGTTTTTCACTCTTAGTGTTGAAGAGTGAGAAACTTCTCACCCTTAGTTTTCTGAGCTGGTTTAAGAAATAGAAAATGTAAGATATGAACTTATTTCAGTCATACTTCCTTCTCCTTCTTCTTTTTTACACTTAGTATCTGATAAAGTTAAGGGGTATCAAAATCTGGTCTGTGTGTAGCCAATCTAAAGTGAAAGTAGAACAACTTTTCTACCCCCTATACCTGGGCCTTAAGTGAGCATCTTGCTTGATACCAGTACTGTAGACTTTCAGGAGACAATTATTAAATAATGAAATGATTTATCAGGAGAAAGTCACTTAAACAGATTTAACACACTTTTATATCTATATTTTATTTATGAGTAATATGGCCATGCTGAAGATGAGGAACATGCTTTTCTCTCTTTTCTGCTTATGAGTAATAGGAAGAGTCAAGTGTTACCACTTCTTCAGCAAAGGATAAAGGAACATTTAAATGAAACCGCGCATAGCTAAGTCACTCTTTGAATATCAGTATCTTTTAAGTTTATGTTGCAAAAACGTAGGCATAAATTCATACCTGAGGAAAAGACCTTGTTTTTTTTTTTTTAATCTTCATCTGAGAACATGTTTTTATTGATTTGAGAGAGAGTGGAACATTGATTGGCTGCCTCCCATAGGGCCCCAACCAGGGATTGAACCCACTGCATATGTATATGCCTTGATTGGGAATTGAAACCACAACTCTGGTGTACAGGATGATACTCCAAGCAACTGAGCCATTTGGCCAGGGTGAAAAGACCTTGTTTTAAGGCATACAGAATTTGTGCTTGAACTTGGATGGGATGAACTTGGCTTGAAAGCTTTGAGGTCTTCCACAAGGAGAAGTGATTTGGGCTGTGGATGTCAGTATGTGCCCCAGAAACAGGCTTGATGCTAGTCCCTTACCTCTAATCCTTGCAGACATGTGAAAGGTAGACATTATTACCCCATTTTAAGACAAAAAAAATCAGAGAAGTTAAATGACTTATTTAAAGATACAAGTTATAAAACTGTCAAACTGGGATTTTAATCTATGTATATCTGACATGAAAAACCAGACTTTTTTTTTCTACCACACCTTTCTGTCTTTCTGGAGAAGCCAACAGTCACACACTCTTTGAATCTGGCAGTATTTCAGATATATCCATCAACATAGTGGCAAATGTACCATGCATCATTAAACAAAGTGTTTCACACATATATTACTACAGGCAGTTTTATACAGACTGTGAGGCACTAAGCATCGTTTTTCACACATATATCACTAAATACACTACACCCCCAGTGACTAAGGGTCTCTTCTTGGATCATAGCCAGTTGTGTTTCAAATGGTCATGTGTCCAAAACAAAACAAAACAAAACAAAACAAAACAAAACAAAACAAAATGAAAATACAGAAAGAAAAGGGTTAGATGCCAGTCATCTCTATGGCAAGCTGGATGTAATTCGTTATTTATTTATTTATTTATCTATCTATTTATTTATTTATTTTTTTAGAAGTGAAAAATATAACTCAGCTCTATTGTATTAGTGTTTGTACCAATGCAGTCATTATATATATATATATATATATATATATATATATATATATAGTTTTTTTTTTTTAAAGAAGAAAGAGGCCCATATAAGCTTTTAAACATTTACTTTTCTCTTTTTTGGGGATTTTGATTATCGATGGATATGCAGGCCCTGCATTCTTCTAGATATTCTAAATACTCCCTGTAGATGAAATCAAGCCATTACTTACCTGCACACCTAAAATTAATTAACTTCCCTCCCAAAGACTTGCTTTTTTTGTACTGTACTAGGCTTTGGGTTTATTCAAGAAGCCACTATGTGGAAAGTACAGTTACAAAATTCAATTATATTTATCATAAGAATATTTTTGTCTATTTTTTCTGTTGATTCTTTCATTTTTGCTTTATATATTTTGAGGCTATGCTATGTAAATGCAAACTTAGAATTGTTTTATCTTCCTTGTAGATTGATCATTTTATCATTAAAAAATTCCGTATCTTTAGGAATGATTCTTTTAAAATATATGTACAGATTTTATTGATTTCAGCGAAGAAGGGAGAGGAAGAGAGAGATAGAAACATCAATGATGAGAAAGAATCATTGATCAGCTGCCTCCTGCATGCCCCCTATTGGGGATCAAGTCCCAAACCTGGGTATGTGCCCTGGCTGGGAATTGAAAGATGACCACCAGGTTCATAGGATAATGCTCAACCACTGAGCCCACTGAATAAGTAGAATGCTCCTTTTGTACAGTAAATAACTTTGTTTTCAAATTTTTAACTGTGGTAAAAAACACAAAATATAAAATGTACCATCTTAATGATTTTTAAGTGTTAAAACTAATTCAATAGTGTTAAAGTAATGTTATTTCTTAAAAATTTTCTTCGTTTTCAGTATAGCATCAGTTTTCTTTTGTTTAGTGTTTATATGGCATATCTGATTTCATATTTTTACTTTCAATATTTCTATTTCTATATATTAGAAGTATGTCTGTTATAAGCAGCATACTTTTAAAAAGTCTAATCTGACAATTTTAGTTTTAGAATATTTATTTCATTTATATTTGTGAAATTACTATTTCATGTTCTTGTCTATTTTACTATTTACTTTATTTCATTTCTTCTTTTGAACTAATCAATTTTTATCACTATTCCACTGTCTTCCTTTATTTATTTGCTTTGGTTATAAATTATTATTGTTTTTTAGTGTTTTCTTAACAATTACAACTTATATACCAGACTTACAAGAATCTACTATGAATTAGGACTCTTTATCATTTCTTGGAAAATGTATAAGAATGTATAACAGCCAAAACTGGTTTTGCTCAGTGGATAGAGCGTCAGCCTGCGGGCTGAAAGATCGCAGGTTCGATTCCGGTCAAGGGCATGTATCTTGGTTTCGGGCACATCCCCAGTAGGAGGTGTGCAGGAGGCAGCTGATGGTTGTTTGTCTCATCAGTGTTTCTAACTATCCTCTGCCTTCCTCTCTGTAAAAAATAAATAAAATATATTAAAAAAAAGAATGTACAACATTTTGCCTTGATCTCATTCTTATCTTTGTGCTATTGTCATGTGTTTTAATTTTACATATAGTTTATACTTCATAAGGTAATATCCTTGTTGTCTTATATGGTCAATATTAATTTAGTTGGACATACCCATTTATCTTTTTATTCTTTATTAATAGCCCTGTGATTGAATCCATGTGCCAGTAGCTCTCTGCCACTCTCTTGTAGATCTTGGCACACTGCCCTACCCTCTTGTAGCTCCTCCCTCTTTCCTCACCCTCCTCCTTTCATATTTTGCAGCCCTGCTCCCTCCTATAGCTTTTTGCCACCCATTTGTAGTTTGCTGCTCCACCCTCCTGCAGATCAGTGATCTGGTTGTTATGTCAAGGCATAATGGATAATTATCATATTCCTCTCTTGTTATATAGGACTAGAGGCCTGATGTATGAAATTCATGTCTGGGAAAAAAGGTCCCCTCAGCCCAGCCTGAACCCTCTCCAAATCTGGGACCTCTCAGGGGATGTTCAAGACAGTTGTCAACTAAAATGGCAGTTGGGCATTCTTCTCATAATCCTGGACTGCTGACTCCTAATCACTCACCTGCCTGCCTGTCTGGTCATTCCCCAATTGCACCCTCCCTGCCAACCTGGTCATCCCTAACTCCCCCCCGCCCCTCGCTGGCCTGGTCACCTCTTAATGGCCCCTGTCAGCCTGGTCACCTCCAACTTCCCCACCTCTGCCGGCCTGGTTGCTCCTAACTGCCCCCTCCTTCCCCGCTGGCCTGGTCACCCCTAACTTTTCTCCCTGCTGGCCCAGTTGCCCCTCATGGCCCCACTGCTGGCTTGGTCACCCCATGCAGCCTGTTGTTAGGTTGTTTGGTTGTTCCTCACTAACCTCCCCGCTGGCCTGGTCATAGGCAGCCATCTTGTGAGGGCATGAGGACTAATTTGCATATTACCTCTTTATTATATAGGATAGTTTCTTTCCTTGCTTTTATCTGGCATCATTTTCTTTTTTCTGAAGAACTCACAATAATTATTCTTTTACTCTGGACCTGTTGGCTATGAATTTTCTCTACTTAATTTATCTGAAACATCTTCATTTCTTCATTAAGAAAACTTTACCCAAGTATAATATACATATAGTAAGTGCACACATAACACAGTACATAAATTTTTCACAAACTGAAAACACCTGTGTAACCAACACCCAGCTCATGAAACAGAACATAGAATTAAATCTCTCAGCTCCCCTCTAGTCATTGTTCCCACAAAGAGTGTCAGCTCTTCTGATTCCTCATATCATAGATTACAGCTGATTGTTTTTGTGGGATAATATGTTACATGCTGTTTTGTGATAGACTTCTTTACTCAGATATATTTGTGAGATTCACTCATATTATACATGTACCGTAGTTTCAAAGACTGGGGACTAACCTGAATAGTGTTTTGTTGTGTTGATATACTAATATTCATTTATCCATTTAGTATTGATAGGCATTTAAGTATTTGCCAATTTTGGTTGATTACATATAGTGCAGCTATGAGTTTTTTAATGCAATATTTATGTTCTTCTCACATGCAAAATACTAGTATAGTCACTCCATCCCATAAGTCTTTTAAAATATCTCTCCTCTAGTATAGAAGTCTTACACATATTTTAAAAATTTAAGTCTAATAACTTGATGTTTTTTTAAAATATATTTTTATTGATTTCAGAGAGGCAGGGAGAGGGAGAGAGAAATAGAAATACCAATGATGAATGAGAATCATTAATCAGCTGTCTCCTGCACATCCAGCACTGGGAATCGAGCCAACAACCTGGGCATGTGCTCTGAGCAGGAATTGATCTCCTGAGTCATAGGTCTACTCTCAACCATTGAGCCATGTTGGCTGGGCATAATTTGATGGTGTTTTGTTTTTGTTTTTTCTTTTTCTTGGTGCTATTGTAAAGTATATCATTTTATTTTTTTCATTTTTTGTAAGATATTTTTACAAGGTTTATAACTCCAAGTTAGTGGTTATTTTTTTCAGCACTTAAAAATGCTATTATCTTCTTGATACCACCATTTTATTTTTGAAAAGCTAGTGTCAGTCCTATTGTTGATCCTTTGAAGATAATGTATCATATTTGTGATTGGTTTTCAGAGTTTTCTCTTTGTTTTCCACTATGTAAGCTATGTAAGATGTCTTGTTAATGAATCATGCCTCCTTGTATTTTTGCCCTTATGTTGTCTCTCCTCTTTAGTCTAGGGTAGCCCTCTGACCCAATAGAGTACATTATCTTTGACACTGTGTGACTTCTGAGGCTCAAGCATAAATCTTGCTGTTTACCTGGCCTCTTGGAACACTTACTATTGACATGTTCTCTTTTGGAAGCTGACTGTTAAGCAGTGCAACACCTCCAAGACCACCATACTATAAGAGAATCAAACCACATGGAGAAACCCTGGAAGATCCTGGAAAATGTTTCCATTACAGAGAGGAGGTGAGGAAGGAAGAGAGAGATAAGGGGAGAGAGGAAAAAAGAAGAGACAAGAGAAAAGGTAGGGAAGAATGAAAAGAAAGGAAGAAGGAGAGGCAACATGAGAGAGAGAGAGAATATCTGTGATGCAGGTGTACAAGTGCCTAAGTCATTTGGAAATTTAGCTTAGTCAAGTTTTCAGGTGACTGCATTCCTGTCACTATATGACTACAGCTGTGAGAGAGATCCCAAGCATGAACTGTATAGTTGAAGTTAGTCAATCACAGAACAAGAGAGCTAAGAATAAATTATTTTAAGACATAAAGTTGTGGCGTGGTTAGTTACACAGTAGTGGGTAAATGAAGCATAAAATGATATCTAGAAGTAGGATATGGTTGAAACAAAACCTTTAAACATGTGGTATCAGCTTTGGGACAAGAGACAAGAGACAGAATTGTTGATGAAACAAGAACAGTGAGGAGGCTTTTATTAGAGGCTATAAGAAAAGTAATTCATGTTATGTGGCAGGAGAAAGTTTTGGATAACTATTGCCTAAAGTAACATGAACAAATAGAAAATGTACTTAATGAAAAAGTGAACCCATGTAAGTAGATTTCCAGAAAGAATATCAAAAGTGCTAATTGGTTATTTTTAGCCATGTATGATAAAGTATTATACAAGAGAGAGAAGGAGAGAGGAAGAGAGGTGCTAAAGATGAACTTTTTCATTTTCATGCAGAAATTAGAGAAAATATAAAGGAACCAGGGCTTACTTAGTATAAAAATAAAACTTTGTTATTCCCAACCTTTCCATATTGCAAAAACTCTCAATATCAGACCTGATTTCAGGATAAAAATTATCTTAAGGGTGCAGCTATAAGACACATTATTTAGATTGCAGAAACATTTAATAGTATGCTTTAATGAGACAAAAGATCTTTCTGAGAATCTTAAGGGTATTGTTTCTTAGCACCTTAACTTTCAGCACAAGGCAGACTGGGGCTTATATAAAAAATATTTCTGAGTGAAGATGTTATCTAATGGAGTGAATCACACCTCTATTCAATGGAAGCCCAGAGATCTTTAGGAAAATTGTACTAGCAGAAGCATTATAAGCTTGGATAAAAAGGGATGGAGTTAGTTCACAATGAAAAGAGCCTCTGGATTCCTAATCTTACATGGCAGGAAGTAGATTGAGACAGCTACGTAGCTGAAAACACAGGCCATCTTTGTGGAAAAGGAAGTTTGGAATTAATAACCAATAGAGAAGAGAGAATTCCAGAGGGTGGAACCAAGATCCTGAGAAAACAATTCCTAGAACTGAGTCCTAATCAAGGAATCTACACATATGCCAAAATAGATTTCAGAATTGCTTTAGACCAATGACTGCTATGTGACTCTTTTCCCCTTATGTCTTCCATCTCGACCCTTTCACCTCACTTTTGAATGACAGGGTCCTTCACAGTTATAAAACCCTGCTATTACCATTGTATGTTGAGAATGTGTATGTCATATAATTTATATCTTTAATTCACAGGTCTTCAGATTGAGAGAAATTATAGGTGTCCCCGCAAAATATATATACACACTTTGAATAATTATAAAAGAAATGCTTATTAAAATACATGTCATTTAAAAGCTATCAGCTGTTAAAGTGTGTATACAGGAGAGACAAAATGGTGGCAGAATAGTGTCCTGAGCCTTGTCCTAGAGCAAATAGAATGAGCGGAGGAAATGAGTGGAATTCAGCCCAAACTGGCAAAGGAGATGCAGCTGGTGAGACAGTTTGCAGCTGGGAAGGGCAGAGGTCCCCTGGATAAAGGTGAAATCAAAGATCTAGGCTAGGAAAATAAATGATCCAATAAAAAAATGGGCAACGGTCCTAAATAGAACCTTTTCGAACGACGACAGAAGGAAGGCCAAGAGACACATGAAAACATGTTCAAAGTCACTAATTATCCGAGAGATGCAAATCAAAACGACAATGCGATACCATCTTACACCTGTCAGAATGGCAATCATCAACAAAACAACAAACGACAAGTGTTGGCGAGGATGTGGAGAAAGAGGAACCCTTGTGCACTGTTGATGGGAATGCAGACTGGTGCAGCCACTATGGAGAACGCTATGGAGTTTCCTCAAAACACTGGAAATGGATCTCCCATTTGACCCAGTCATCCTACTCTTAGGAATTTATCCTAAGAAATTACAAACACCAATCAGAAATTATTTACGCACCTCTATGTTCATAGCAGCACAATTTACAATAGCTACACTTTGGAAACAGCCTAGCTGCCCGTCAGCAGATGAGTGGATCAGAAAACCGTGCTACATCTACACAATGGAATTCTATGCTGCCATTAAAAAGAAGGAATTCTTACCATTTGCAACCTGGATGGAACTGGAGAGCCTTATGCTTAGTGAAATAAGCCAGTCAATGAAAAGAAACACCACATGATCTCACTCATTTGTGGATAATAAAGAACATTATAAACTGATGAACAAAAGGATAGACACAGAAGCAGTAAAGCACCAAACAAACTGTCAAATTATAGCAGGAAGGTTAGGGAGAGGTGGGGTAGATAAGAGATCAACCAAAGGACTTGTATGCATGCCTATAAGCTTAACCAATGAACACAAACACGGGGATGTTGGGGTATGCCTGGGAGGGAAGGGGGGCAATGGGGATATATGTATACATGTAACACAATAAAAAAAAAAGATCTAGGCCAGAGAGTCTGCCGGACCTCCATGCCCAGGGTGTCAAGGAGAAACTATAGGGTGCCAAGCTTTGTCCCTGAGGAAAAGCAAAGAATCTGACTGTGAAAAAAGGGTCCATGGGACTACAGGAAGTAGGGGATTTTAGACCTTGGAGTCTGGATTTTGGATCTGAGCTCAGAGGCAGCTGGATTGCACTTTGCCTGCAAGAGAGGAGCTTGCAGGGACACAGTCCCTCCTCGTGCTGGGACCTGTGCCTTTCTCCACTGAACCTAATTCATAGGACCTTTTGGATACAGACACTTACCCTTGTCTGAGGAGTGGGAGAAGGTGTGGAGTTGTGGAATCTGGGGAGAGCTTGTCTCTCCAGTCTCCAGGCAATCAATATAGCCATACCCAGATCCCACCCTGAATAATACAAAGAAATCTGTATATTCCCTGAGGTCATAGAAATGGGCCTAAAGAGAAATCTTTAGCCCCAGCAACGGGAAACTGAGAAACAGTACAGTACAGATGACTGGAATCATAAGCCAGCCTAAGGAACAATACTTCACATTTTTATTTTTATTATCTCTTTTTTTCTTCTTCTATATTTATCTGTTTTTGCTTGTTGCTTTATTTTCACATTATTTTTTCAACACTATTTTTTTTTTTAAATTTTATACGGTTTTTGAAATCATTTTTTTAAATTTTTTTAGTAAATTCATTATTTTTTTATTCTCATTCTCATTCTTCTCATCCACTTATTCCCTTTTTACTTCCTCAATACTAATTGAGGTCCTCCCCATGTTCATCCAGTTCTTAATCTTATTTTCACCATATAAACTCAGCTTCTACAGATACTGCCCCAATCGTCTTTGCTGGCCCAGGGCCCTGCAACTATGTGAACAGCAGACACGTGAGCAGCCTGCTCCTGTCCGAGGAACAGCAGCCTCATGAGCAACCCAACACAGGTCTAAGAGCAGCAGCTTCACATAGCCTGCCCTGTCCAAGGAACAGCAGCTGTGTGAGCACCCAATTCCCCCATCTGAGCAGCAGGAACCATGCGAGCAGCTTGCCCCATTTGAGGAACAGCAGCCACTTGAGCAGCCCCCCCACTAATGAGGAGCAGCAGCGCAAGCAGCCCACACCCTGCACCTATCTGAAGAGCAGCAGCTGTGCTGCACAAGCAGCCAGCTTCCTTCCAAGGAGCAGCAGCTGTGCAAGAAGCCTGTCCCTGTCGGAGGAGTAGCAGCTGTGTGAGTAGACTGCCCCTTTCCTAGTAGCAGCAGCCACACTAACCGCATGCTCCCATCTGAGGAGCAGCAGTTGTGTGAGCAGCCCACCCCCTTCTGAGGAGCAACACACACTATACGCCGCCTGCCCACATCCGAGGAGCAGCAGCGGTGTGAGCAGCCCATGCCCTTCTGAGGAGCAGCAGCCACATAAGCAGACTGTCTATGTCCAAAGAGCAGTAGCCCTGTGCAGTCCACATTGGTCTGAGGAGCAGCACCCACATGCAGCCTGCACCTGCCTGACGAGAAGGAGCCTGGTGAACGCCCCCACTGTCCAAGGAGCATCAACAGCATGAGCAGCTCACTCCCATGTGAAGAGCAGCAGCCACATGAGCAGACTACCCCCTGTCTGAGGAGAAGCAGCTGCTTGAGCAACCCACACCCATACAAGGAGCAGCAGTCCTGCAAGCAACCTGCCCCTGTCCAAGGAGCAGCGGCATCACGAGTGGCCCATCCCATCTGAAGAACAGCAGCAGCATGTAGCCAGCCCCCATCTAAAGAACAGCATCCACATGAACAGTCCTCCCCTGTCTGAGGAATAGCAGCCATGTGAGCAGCTGGCCCTCATTCAAGGTGCAGCAGACATGAGCAACCTGTCCCCATCCAAGGAGCAGCAATCTCATAATCAGCCCACCCTTGTCCAAGGAATAGCAGCTATACGAGCAGCCTTCCCTACTAGCCAGAGGTGGCACCATTGCTGCGAAAAGCACCCACTAAAGGAGCCGCTGCCAACTAAGAAGCAGCTGCTACTGTGACTGCCTGAGGAGCACACACAGCTAGAGAAGCCACTGCCACCCAAGGAGTAGCCCCTGCACAGCTCAAAATCTAGATCAGTCAGTGAGACCAAAAATGGGTATACCGCCAAAAAAAAAAAAAAAAGAAAAGAAAAAAAAGAAGAAAAAAAAGAGGACTTGTCAGAGAAGCAGCTAAGTAAAACGGAGGCATGCAATATGTCAGAAAAAGAATTCAGAATAAGGGTCACAGTTCATAAACTGGATGGAAGAAAAAAAATCAACACCTTATGTAAGAATCAAGAAGAAATGGATGAAAAAAATCACCAACTTATGCAATAATAAAGAATGAAGAGTGCTATAGCTGCAATAAAAAAACACCATAGAAAGTTTCAACAATAGACTAGGAGAAGTAGAGGACCAAATTAGCAAATTAGAAGACAGGAAAGCAAAACACAGCCAAACTGAATTGCAACTGGAGAAAAAAGTTAAAAGACAGAAGGAGAGCCAAAGGACACAATTGGACAACATGAAATGAAGCACCATACAAATAATAGGGGTGCCAAAACAATGGGAAGAGAAGCAAGGGTTAGAAGACCTATTTGAAGAAATAATGTCAGAAAACTTCCCTAACGTGGCAAGAAAAAAGTCACACAAGCACAGAGAGCCCCAAACAGCATGAACTCGAAAATACCCACACCAAGACATATCATAATTACGATGGCAAATATTCAGGACAAAGAGAGAATATTAAAGGCTACAAGAGAGAGAGAAAATTACATACAAGGGAGCTCCCAATAGATTATCAAATGATTTCTCAACAGAAACACATCAGGCCAGAAAAGAATGGAAGGAAATTTACAAAGTGATGCAAACCAAAGGACTGAATCCAAGAATATTCTCTCCAGCAAGGTTATCATTCAAAATTGAAGGGGAAATAAGGAGCTTCACAGACAAAAAAAACACTAAGGGAGTTTATCATTTCCAAGCCAGCAATACAAGAAATGCTAAAGGGACTGGTGTAAAAAGAAGAAATAAAAAGGTAAGAAGGAACACAGACACAAAAAGTAAAAATTGCTACGAATAAGTAACTATCAAAAATAACTTTAAATGTAAATGGACTAAATGCTCCAAACAAAAGACATCAAGTGGCTGAATGGATAAAAAAATATGACCCATATATATGCTGTCCACAAGAGACCCATCTCAGAAAAAGGGACTCATACAGATTGAAAGTGAAGGGATGTTAAAACATCTTTCAGGCAAATGGAAATAAAACAAAAGCTGGGGGAGTAGTACTTATATCTGACAAAATAGACCTCAAAATAAAGGCCATACAAGATATAAAGAAGGCCACTTCAAAATAATAAAGGGATCGATACAACAATAGCATATAACTCTGATAAATATATATGCACCCAATGCAGGAGCACCCAAATACATAAAAAACTTCTGGAAGATATCAAAGGAGAGATTGACAACAATACAATCATAGTAGGGGATTTTAGTACACCACTAACATCACTGGATAAATCCTCTAGACAAAAAATCAGCAAAGAAACAGCAATTCTAGACTCAGCAGATCAGATGGACCTAATTGACATCTTCAGAGCATTTCACCCCAAACCCACGAAATATATGTTCTTCTCAAGTGCACATGGGACCTTTTAAAAAATAGACCACATATTGGGTCACAAGCAAAGTCTCCCCAAATTCAAAAAGATTGAAATCATATCAAGCATTTTCTTAGACCACAATGGCATAATATTAGAAATAAACTACAATAGAAATAATCCAAAAAATTTAAACACTTGGAAACTGAATAACATGCTATTAAACAATGTTTGAGTTATCAATGAGATCAAAGAAGAAATTAAAAACATCCTGGAGACTAATGACAATAAAAAGACAACAATGCAAATGCTATGGGACACAATGAAAGCAGTCCTGAGAAGGAAATTCATAGCATTAATAGCCTACCTCCAAAAATAAGAAAAAATGATAATAAAACATCTAACTCAACAATTTAAAGAATTAGAAAGAGAGTAACAAGAAAATCTCACAGTGAGCAGAAGGAAGGAAATAATAAAGATCAGAGCAGAAATTAATGACACAGAGACCAAAAAAAAAAAAATCAATAAAACCAAGATCTGGTTTTTTGAAGGGATAAACAAGATTGATGAACCTCTACTCAGGCTCATCAAGAAGCAAAGAGAGAGGACCAAAGTAAACAAAATCAGGAATGAAAGAGGAGAAATAACAACAGACCCCATAAATACAAAGGATTATTAAAAAATATTATGAACAACTCTATTATAACAAACTAGACAACCCGGAGGAAATGGACACATTCTTAGAAAAATACAACCTTTCAAAACTTACTCAGGAATATTCTAAAAATATCGATAGGCTGATAACTATGGAAGTAATTGAAGCAGTCAACAAAAAGCTTCTAGCAAACAAAAGCCTGGGGCCAGATGGCTTCACAGGGGAGGTTTACCAAATATTCAAGGAAGAATTAAAACCAAAAAATTCAAGAGGAAGAAACACTTCCAAGCTCCTTCTATGAAGCCAGCATCACACTAATACCAAAACCAGATAAAGATAACACAATGAAAGAAAATTAGACCTCATAAACATATATGCCAAAATCCTCAACAAAATTCTAGCAAATTGGATCCAGCAATACATCAGAAAGATTATACACCATCACCAAGTAAGATTTATCCTTGGGATACAAGGATGGTACAATGTTTGCAAATCCATAAATGTGATACAGCACATAAACAAACTGAGAGATAAACATTACATAGTCATATCAATTGATGCAGAAAAAGCATTTGACAAAATCCAACATTCTTTATTACAAAACTCTCAGCAAGGTGGGAATAGAAGAATCATACCTCAACATCATAAAAGCCATATATGATAAACCCACAGCTCACATCATACTCAATGGGCAAAAACTAAAACCATTTCCCTTAAGAAGAGGAAAAATACAGGAATGCCTACTCTCACCACTCCTGTTCATCATAGTGTTGGAAGTACTAGCCATTGTGATCAGATAAGAAGAAGAAATAAAATGCATCCAAATTGCAAAAGAGAAGTAAAACTGTCCTTATTTGCAGATGACATGATACTGTACATAGACTCCTTCAAAAATTATTAGACTTAATAAATGAATTCAGCAAGGTAGCAGGATACAAATTTATTGCCAAGAAATCTATGGCATTTCTATATACCAATAATGAACTTACAGAAAGAGAGACTGAAAAAAAGCAATCCCATTTACCATCACACCAAAAAAATTAAGATACATAGGAATAAACTTAACTAAGGAGGTAAAAGACCTATATGCAGAAAACTACAGGACACTGAAAAAGAGATAGAGGAAAACATAAACAGATGGAAGAACATACCATGTCATGGATTGGTAGAATCAACATCATCAAAATGTCCATACTACTCAAAGCAATCTATAAATTCAATGCACTGCCCATTAAAATACCAGTGGCATATTTCACAGACCTAGAAAGAACTTTTGAAAAATTCATCTGGAATAAAAAAAGACCCCAAATAGCTACAGCAATCCTGAGAAAGAAGAACAAAGTAGGTGGGATATCAATACCAGATATTAAGCTATATTACAAAGCTACTGTTTTCAAAACAGCTTGGTGCTGGCACAAGAACAAACATATATATCAATGGAATAGAATAGAGAACCCAGAAATCAAACCAAATCACTATGCTCAATTAATATTTGACAAAAGAGGCATGGACATATAATGGAGTCAAGATAGTCTCTTCAATAAATGGTGTTGGGAAAATTGGACAGATGCATGCAAAAAAATGAAACTAGACCACCAACTTACACCATATACAAAAATAAACTCAAAATGGGTTAAGGCCTTAAACATAAGATGGGAAACCATAAAAATACTAGAGGAATCCACTGGCAGCAAAATCTCAGACATATGCCAAAGCAATTTTTTCACTGATTCTGCTCCTACGGCAATAGAAACTAAAGAGAAAATAAACAAATGGGACTATATCAAAATAAAAAGCTTTTGCTCAGCAAAAGAGACCATCAGTAAAACAAGAAAGCCCACTGCATGGGAGAATATATTTGCCAATGATATCACTGATGAGGGTTTAATCTCTAACATTTACAGGGAACTCATGCAGCTTAACTAAAAGAAAACAAACAATCCAATAAAAAAATGGGCAACTGATCTAAATAGGAACTTTTTGAAAGAAGACAGAAGGTTAAGGCCAAGAGATATATGAAAACCTGCTCAAAGTCACTGATCATCAGAGAGATGCAGATCAAAACAACAATGCGGTACCCACTCATACCTGTCAGGATAGCTATTATCAACAAATCAACAAATGACAAGTGCTTGCAAGGATGTGGAGAAAAAGGAACCCTGGTGCACTGCTGGTGGGAATGCAGACTGGTGCAGTCACTGTGGAGAACAGTATGGAGTTTCCTCAAAAACTAAAAATGGAACTCCCATTTGACCCAGTGATCGCATTTCTAGGAATATATTCCAAGAAGCTAGAAACACGAATCAGAAAGGATATATGCATCTTTATGTTCATAGCAGCACAATTCACCATAGCTAAGATTTGGAAACAGCCTAAGTGCCCATCAGCAGATGAGTGGATTAGAAAACTGTGGTACATCTACACAATGGAATACTACGCTGTGATAAAAAGGAGTTCTTACCATTTCTAACGAGATGGATGGAGATAGAGAGCATTATGTTAAGTGAAATAAGCCAGGCAGTGAAAGATAAATATCACATGATCTCACTCATTTGTGGAATATAATCAACAACATAAACTGATGAACAAAAACAGATCCAGAGACAGAGAAACATCAATCAGAACGTCAAACCTCATGGAAGGTATGGAATGATGGAGGTAAAGGGGAGAGATCAACCAAAGGATTTATATGCATGCATGTAAGCCTAATCAATGGACACAGACAACAGGGTGGGGGGGGCATGAATGGGGGGTGGGGGGTAATGGGGGAATAAGGAGACATATGTAATACCTGAATCAATAAAGAAATTTAAAAAAAGAAAAAAATGTGTTAATTTTAAAATCTAGTCAATGGAATCTGTATAATACAAAATATCAAAATATTCCAGCAGTAATTTCCCTCAGGCCTCCATTCCTTTCTTCTTCTTCTTCTTCTCTCCATTTCTTTTACTCATCATGTATCATTCTGCTACTTATTCCAAATAAACATGTCAGCAACCACATTCTTTTGGGGGGGCACACTGTATATTCAAGGGGTTGCACAGGAAGATTTGTGCAATTTGACAATTCTTATCTACATTTGGGCTGATTTAAATACTGCTCAGCATGGAAAATTAAAATTAAGAAATATTTTATGGGAAACAAGACCCAAAATGTTGGCTTCCTTCCCTATAACTTCTCTTTTGTCCAAGATCTTCTGGTTGCTTCAATTTTTTTGATACCTACAAAGAAATGTTTTTTTTTTTGCATTTTAATCCATTTAATAATTGTTTTTAGTAATAAGTGGGGTCTGATGCAAGCTATAATGTCATAGTCCAACAAGTCCAATTCTTTCATGAGGATGCTTTTTGAGAACCTTTTTCAGTTACACAGTGCTGTCTTTTAAAAGATGCATGACAAATTTCTCTCTAGCTTTGGTTCTAAGAAGACTGCTCTTTCAAATCAGCTAGTGTAATTTTTTCAAACAGACAAAATGAACTATGTAATTGATTATGTTCCCATTTTTCTATTTCTATTTCATTTCTAAAAAACAAAATTTTATTAGAAACATTTTTTTTCCTTGTGGGTGGATAAGTTCTCACATATAGCCTTTTTCATTTATTTGCTCATTATGCTTTATATATAATCTTTTAAAAATTAATTTGGGAATATAGTAAAATGTGACCTGAGAAATAATGATAAATTTTAGATTTGAAAGTTTGGAAGTCAATAAGAAGCTTAGCGATTACAGAGGAATCTTTCTTAAAAGTTAACTAATGTGTCAAAGTTGATATTTACATAAACATGAGGAATTTTTTAAATAAAATAAAGGTAACATTGGTCAAACCCTTTGATGAACAACCTGCACTTCTTTCTGACTGAAAACTATTCATCCTTGAGAGGTAAATAAACCTGGATTTTCAGTTAATAAATTACTTGTTCCCAGACACTTAGACTTCAGTAATGGCCTGGAAAATGGCATTAAATATGAGGGATTTAATTCACTGACAAAGGAAGTTGTATGCTACCTCTAGTACTCTATTGTTTAGAGTAGAGAGTAACTTAACTAAGGAGGTAAAATACCTATTAGGTTTTTGACAACCAAACGGAGCTAGTTCAAATATAATAAACTAGTGTAAACAGAGTGAGAACAGGGTACTCTTTAATTTACTTTATTTGTCTAATAGAGTCCTATGCATAGTAGCTTAGAAAGCATGTTAATTTTAAAATCTAGTCAATGGAATCTGTATGATACAAAATATCAAAATATTCCAGCAGTAATTTCCCTCAGGCCTCCATTCCTTTCTTCTTCTTCTCTCCATTTCCTTTACTCATCATGTATCATTCTGCTACTTATTCCAAATAAACATGTCAGCAACCACAGTATTTCTATTGTTGAGTTACCAGCAATAAAATATTTAATAACTGTATGGCATTAGTACCAATCAACCAGAACAGCTGTCTGATCAATCAGAAAAGTGACCAGTCATCGATGTACCTGTGCAGAGGAGCTGAATACCAACTCTGATTATGGTCCGTTTTTTGTTTGGTGTGTGAGTGTGTGTGTGTGTGTGTGTTTTCAGAGAAAAAGTAAGAATTCAAGAAACTAAAACTTCATTCTCTTACTCCTATAGTCTGATGCCTACTAGATTGTATTATCATGGAACAGTCTACATTTTTCTTTGTCTTAAAAGTTTTCTTTTTTTTTTTCTGTTGCTAGATGTTTAAAATAGAAATAGCCATAAATAAAGACTTTCTTAGTGCAATTTATTTCCTTTCAAGTTACAAAATAATTTAGAACATGTTTCATCTTATCACACTCATTTTTTCTTGAAGGAAGTGCCCAGGGTAATGAAATAGTTGGTACCTTTTGGGGGAGAGGAATAGGAGCAAGGAGACAATTTGGTATTTTCCTTTACCTGTAAATAGAAACAAAGTGTATAGTTGTATTATTAAAATGAAGGATTTTTAGGCAAAAAAATAATACAGTTATCATGATGTTAAGAATGTTTTTCATTCAATGAAATAACTTGTTTGAGGAAAATTGTAAATATTGAAAGGAAGAAAGATAAATTAAATTATATTGTATGAGACTGGTTAGGTGGTGTGAGGGGAGTGGAAACTGGCTGATTTGGAGTAGAATTAAGAGTTTATGGCTGAGAGGAAAGTTAAATGAATTGTGTCCTATTCTCTCTTATTTTACATAAAGGAATGAAATTCCAGAGAGGTTAAGTTTGGCTTGCTCAGGATCATGCAGGTAGTTATTTACTGAGAAAAATAAGAAAGTAGAAACAAAACCTAGTTCCTGAACCAACGAACTTTTTTTTAGATTGCTTGTATATGGTATCAAAGTCACTGATTTATTACACATTAAATAAGTCAATCAGAAAAAATCTAAGAATCATAACATTTCATTTGTATGTGGGATATAAAACTGAAATTCGTGAACACAAACAGTAGTGTGATGGTTGCCAGGAAGAAGAGGGTAGGGGGAGAAAGGGGCCCTAAAATATTGTAACAGGAGAAGATTTGACTTTGGGTGGTGAGCAGATGGTGCAATATACTGATCTTATAACATAGAAACCCACACCTAAACCTATATGATTATGTGGACCAATGTCACCCCAATAAATCTAATTAAAAAAATCTTATATGATAAAGAGATAATATGCTAATTAGACTGAACAGCAGAATGACTATCCCAATGACCTTCCACTCAAAGCTGGTTTTGCATGAATTTCGTGCATCAGATCTCTAGTAAAACAATAAAAGCTACTCAGGAAAATTGTGTTCCTTCTCCCTGAGGCCATCTGTCCTGCCACTCTTGCACATGGCCAGACTCATTCTGTGAGGAATTCCTCCCTCAACATTCTCCTGTCCCTCCTCCAGGCCTGTGCAGCTCTGTCACGTGATAGCTATGCTATTTGCTTAATAGCTGACAGCAATTGGGATTTTGGAAGTGGTTTTTATTTCTTCTCCTTGCCTCTTCTTTTATTTGAAACTTTTGGGAGGGGGCAGAATGGGCAATTACAGGAAAACAGAATCAGTGCCTTGAAGCCCTGGTTCTAGGCTACTTGTTAGATATATAGTAAACTTCTTATTGTTGAAGTTAGTTTGTGTTGACTTTTTTCTCCTTATATCCAAAAGATTACATTGGGCATGTCTGGATACACTGGACACATACTTATCTCACTTCTGCTGTTAGAGCCAAATCAGCATGCACTGAAAGGGCCAGGGCAGACTAACTGTGTTTTCTTGATATCACAAATGCCTTTATGGCACCTTCAGATTTTAAATCAGTGTAGGGAGCTCATTACTGCTTCCCAATAAGATAAATACCTCCCTCAGTTCAGTGATCTCCACACAGCTCCAGAAATAGCCTGCCCACAGAGAAATGGCACTTTATTTGACATGCTTTCACAGCCATATTATTGTCATTTAGTTTTCATATTTTCTCTTTACCGTTAGCCCTTCACACATTTCTCCTTTCCCATACCCACTGCCTCTGACAGCTACCAATCTATTCTTTATATCTGTGATCTTTTTATTTTTCAGATTTCACACGTAAAAGAGATTATTTGGTATTTGTCTTTCTCTGACTTATTTCATTTAACATAATGCCCTCAAAGTCCATCCCTGTTATAGCAAATGGCAAGATTTTTTTTAAATAGCTGAATAATATTCTAATATGTACATATCACAACTTTTTTTATCCACGCATTCATCGATGGACTCTTAGGTTGTTTTCATTTTTTGGCTGTTGAAATATTTCATTGTTAATCATGCTAAACTGAACATGAGGGTGCAGATATGTTTTGGTGTTAGTGTTTTCACTTTTTTGGACAAATAACCAGAAGAGGAATTGCTGGGTGATATGGTAGCTATATTTTTAAATCTTTTAAGGAACCTCTATATTGTTTTCCATAGTAGCTGCACCCATTTACGAATGCACAGGGGTTCCCTTTTCTCGACATCCTCACCAACACTTGTTATTTCTTGTCTTTTTGATGATAGCCATTCTAACAGATATAAATAGTGACTCATTGTGGTGTCCTTGATGACTAATGATTTTCATATTTTCATATGTCGGTTGTGGATCTCTATATCTTCTTTGGAACAATGTTTATTTAGATCTTTTGGCCATTATTTAATTGAATTGTTGTTATTGTTGTTTTGCTGTTGAGTTAGATATATGATTTGCAAATATTTTACCCCTTTTAGTAGTTTCTTTTCATTTTGTTATTGAATGTTTTTGTTTGTATTTTTTTTGCTGTGCATAAGGTTTTTAAAAATATATATTTTATTGATTTTTTTACAGAGAGGAAAGGAGAGGGATAGAGAGCCAGAAACATCAATGAGAGACGTCAATAAGTTGCCTCCTGCACAGCCCCTACTGGGATGTGCCTGCAACCAAGATACATGCCCTTGACTGGAATCGAACCTGAGACCTTCCAATCCCCAGGCCAACGCTCTATCCACTGAGCCAAACCGGTTTCGGCTATGCATAAGCTTTTAAAAAACTTATATTTATTATTGAAAGTATTACAACTTTTTTTTTCTCCATTGACCACCTCTATCCCATATCTGTCCTCCCCTAGACCTTCACTCCACAATTGTCTGTGTCCATGGGTTATGCATATATACATATAAGTTCTTTGATTAATCTCTTCTCATCCACTTTCCCTCTGAGATTTCTTCCTTCCTTCCTTCCTTCCTTCCTTCCTTCCTTCCTTCCTTCCTTTGTGTGTATATGTATGTGTTAGGTTTAAAATATCATCACCAAGACCTATTTCAAGGACCTTGCCACCTATGTTTTCTTCTAGATGTTTATGGTTTCAGGTCTTATGTTTAAATCTTAATCCATTTTGAGTTAATTATTGTTAAGTATAAGATAACTAGAGGCCCATTGAAGGAAGATTCCTGCAAAAATAGGGCTTCCTGCAACAGTCTCCACTGCCCCACCTGCTTCCCTCCCTTCTCTGCAGCCCCACCTGCTTCCCAACTCGCCTGCTTCTTTCCTATCTCTGCTGCCCTGCCTGCTTCCCTCCCAGCCTGCTTCCTTTCCTTCTCCAGAGCCTGCCTTCTTCCCTCCCATCTCCGCTGCCCCCCTTGCTTGCTTCTCCACAGCTTCCCTCTCTTCTATAGTGCTTGGCGTCCTTCTACACTCTCTTCAGTCTTCACTCTACACTGGGATATACAAATTAACCACCATATTGGTGGGGTTAATTTGCATACTCACGCCTGATTGGCTGGTGGGCATGGCTTGTGGGTGTGGCTTGTGGGCATAGCAGAGGTATGGTCAATTTGCATGTTTGTCTTTTATTAGATAGGATAGGTGAATTTTATTCTTTTGCATGTGGTTATCCAGTTTTCCCACACCATTTATTGAATATACTATCCTTTCCCACTGTGTAGTTGTAAATGAATTGACCATAAATACATGGATTTATTTCTGGGTTCTCTATTCTGTTTTATTTATTTACTAGAGGCCCATTGCATGACATTTGTGCATTGGGGGGGTCCCCTCAACCTGACCTGCACCCTCTCACAATCTGGGGCATCCTTCTTGCAATCTGGGACTGCTGGCTTCTAACTGCTCACCTCCCTGCCTACTTGATCACCCCTAACCACTTGTCTGCGAACCCCTTTGCCTACATTCCTAATCACCCCTAACTGCTCGCCAGCCTGCCAGATTGCCCTTAACTGCTTGCCTGCCTGCTTGATTATCCCTAACTGCTCTCCTGCCTGATTGATTATCCCTAACTGCTCTCCTGCCTGCCTGATCACCCCTAACTGCCTTTGCCTTGGCTCCTACCACCACTGCTTCATCCAGAAGGTCATTCGGCTGTCTGGTCTAATTAGCATATTATTATAGACTAGAGCAGTAGTGGGCAAACTCATTAGTCAACAGAGCCAAATATCAAGAGAACAACAATTGAAATTTCTTTTGAGAGCCAATTTTTTAAACTTAAACTTCTTCTAACATCACTTCTTCAAAATAGACGTGTCCAGGCCATGGTATTTTGTGGAAGAGCCACACTCAAGGGGCCACAGAGCCACATGTGGCTTGTGAGTTGCAGTTTGCCAACCACTGGACTAGTGGCCTGGTGCACAAAATTTGTGCACAGTAGGGAGGGGTGTCCCTCAGCCCAGCCTGCATCCTCTCCAATCTGGGACTTTTCTAGGGATATCTGAACATACCTCTTAATATCCAGGACTGCTGGCTCTCAACTGCTCGCCTGCCTGCCTTCCTGATTGCCCCTAATCACTTCTTCTGCCTGCCAGTCTGATCACCCCTGCCAGCCTGATTGATGCCTAATTGCTCCCCTGCCAGACTGTTTTCCCCTAACTGCCCTCCCCTGCATGCCTGGTCACCTCTAAATATCCTCCCCTGCTGGCCTGGTTCCCCCCACAATTGCCCTTCCCTGCAGGCCCAGTTACCCTCAACTTCCCTCCTCTGCTGACCAGGTAACCCCTAACTTCCTTCCTCTGCAGGCTTGATCACCCCAACTGCCCTCCCTTGCAGACCTGGTCCCTGCCAACTGACCTCCTCTGCTTGCCATCTTGTGGAGGTCATCTTATGTCCACATGGGGGCAGCCATTTTGAATGTTGGAGTGATGGTCAATTTGCATACAGTATTTTTATTAGATAGGATTAGATAGGATAGAGGCTCGGTGCATGGGTGGAGGCTGGCTGGTTTGCCCTGAAGGCTGTCCCGGATCAGGGTGGGGGTTCCTTTTGGGTGAGGAGAGGCCTGGGTGAGAGGCCTGTGGTGGTTTTCAGGCTGGCCAATCCCCTGGAGACCCAAGTGGAGGCCCTGGTATCTGAGATTTATTTATCTTCTACAATTGAAACTTTATAGCCTTGAGCAGAGCCAAGCCTCCTGCTCACTCCATGGCCACAGCCATTTTTATTGAGTTTAATTTATCTTCTATAATTGAAACTTTGTAGCCTTGAGTGGAGGGCAAGGCAGGCCAGAGAGGGCAGAAAGCTTGGCTTTCTCCATTGTTGGGGCAACTCAAGCCTCCTGCTCTCTCCATGGCTGCAGCCATCATTTGTTGGGTTAATTTGCATACTCACTCCTGATTGGCTGGTGGGCATGGCTTGTGTGTCAATTTGAATATTACTCTTTTATTAGATAGAAAGTGTCTGTTTTTATGCTAAAACATACCATTTAAATTACAATAGCTTTGTAATATAATTTAAAATCAGGGAGCATGATGCCTCAAGATTGTTTTGGCTATTTGTTTTTTGTTGTAGTTTAGTTGTTTTTTATGGTTTCTTATGAAATTTAGGATTATTTGTTCTATTTCTTTGAAAAATGCCTTTGGAATTTTGATGGGCATTGCATTTAATATGTAGATTGCTTTGGGTAGTACGGACATTCAAACAATATTGATTCTTTCAATCCATGAGCACAGACTATCTTTCCATTTATTTATGTCTTTCCATTTCATTAATGTCTTACAGTTTTCAATAAAGATCCTTTACCTCCTTGATTTAATTTATTTCTAAAGTATATTATTCTTCGTTGATGAAACTGTAAATGGGATTGCTTTCTCTTATAGTTTATTAGTGTATAGAAATGCAAGAAATTTTTGTGTATTTATTTTGTATTCTGAAATTTTACTGATTTTATTTGTTAGTTCTAACAATTTTTTTTGATGGAGTTTTTAGGGTTTTCTATATATAGCATCATGCCATCTGAAAATAGTGACTTCTTCCTTTCTAATTTGGATGCCTTTTATTTCTTTTTCATATCTAATTTTTCTAGCTATGATTTCCAATACTATCTCTCTATATAAAAGCCTAAGTGATCAGCTGACTGGCCATCCTGCAAACCATCAGGAGATAGACACTAAATGCAGGAGCTGCCAAGCAACAGCAACTTTGCAGAGTGCCTTCTTGCACTTTGGGACCTTTCCAGGGATGTCAGACTGCCAGTTTGGCCCAATCCCCACAGGCCAGGCCAAGGGACACCACTTGTCAGAGGAACCTGGTTCACTCCACAGTTGCCCTTTGATCCCAAGAACCACTCCAGGTGTGGCCAGCTGGGGAAGGACCATGGGAGGTTGACTCCAGGGTGTTTCCGGCCCGTCTTGCCCAGCTGGCCACCTTCTAATTAATTTAATTTCAATGTGCATGAATCTGTGCTCTGAGCCTCTAGTGTTAAATAAAAGGGATGAGTGAGGGCATCCTTGTCTTGTTCTAGATCTTAGGGGAAAGGTTTTCAGCTTTTCACTGCTGAATATGATGTTAACTGAGGGCTTGTCATATATGACCTTTTTTAATGTTGAAATATGTTGCCTCTATACCTATTTTATTGAAAATTTTTATCATAATTCGAAGTTGAATTTTGTCAAATGCTGTTTGAGATGATAATATGATTTTTATATTTAATTTTGTTAATATGGTGAACCATTCATGCATCCTTGAAATAAATCCTAATTGATCACGCCATATGATCCTTTTAATACATGTTGAATTCAGTTGTTAATATTTTGTTGAGGACTTTTGCACTTATGTTAATCAGGGATATTGTCTTGTGATTTTCTGTTCTTTGGCATCCTCGACTGGTTTTGGTATCAGGATAATGATGGCCTCATGAGTTTGGAAACTAAATAAGTCTGACTTCTGGCTTTTAACCTAGTGGGAGAATTGCTACATAAACAACAACTTAGGATATAATTGAAAAGTCCAATGTATGTATTAAATGCAAGGGGACAGAGTAGAGAGAGTGATAGATTCTGTCTGGAAGGTTTTTGGGAGGGTTGATAATATAAGGTGGAGCGAAGGATTAATGGAGAAGCTGTCAAATGAAAAAAGCCTTGAGCATGTGTAAGGAAAAAAGGGCAAGTTATTCTAGTAAAAAGAGAGGCATATGAGCACAAGTCTTCAGGTACCTGGGACACTGGTTATTCATAAGAGGCTGAGGGGGAGGTGCGGAGATGAGCATGCCACAGGGATATCCTAGGCCTTACCCACTGCTGAGTATAATGGGGTTACATTAGTATTTAACATCCTGATTCTGATGGCTTTTTACAGCTATCTCATCTTTTGGGGTAGCCCATGCTTAAAGTCTCTCCCAGGTATTTTGGGAACCCTCTTCACCAGGCATTTGCCTCAACTGGACTCAAGATAATTTGCTCTCATTCTGCTCTGGTGTCTTTATATAGGTTGCTTGAGCTTGTCACTGCCAACTGTGCTGTCCACCAAAACATTCTTTGTTTAACCAAGCACCTCGGCGGGTGGCCACTTCAGTTCTCAGTGTGCCAAATCCATCCTCTGACCTGTGACTAGGTAAGGAGATCAATCAGGCTCTCATCTTTATTACCTTTTACGTGTGTGTGTGTGTGTGTGTGTGTGTGTGTGTGTGTGTGTGTGTTTGAGAGAGAGAGAGAGAGAGAGAGAGAGAGAGAGAGAGAGAGAGAGAGAGGTAGAGAGTTAGTTCTGTGAATGAACTGCATTTCTTGAGACTCCCCTGAACACTCTTCAGCTTATATCCTAAACTCTTCCCTCATTAGGCTCATAGCCATTCCCAAAGACCAAAGAGGAACCATTTGCCATCCCAGTCTTTCCTCTGATTTTTATCTTTCCCATTATTACACGGACACCATTATTAATGAACCATTTTCTTCCACTTTCTTTTATCAGTTAAAAAAACTCCCTGAAGACATATAAACTAATAAAAATATATTATTGGTCAGAGGGTATCTGCCCTGCCCCTTTGCATCTGATTCTCAATTTGGTCCAGCTAATAGGTTTTAAACTCTTTCGTTGTCTAGGTGAGGAGTTTCTGGCATTTGAAAGATATTCCAAATATGATTATTGAATTGAACTGAAGGGAAGGAGGCTAAGGGTGGGTTTGTTGGTTGGTTGGTGGGTGAATAATGGTATGATCATGTCTGAGTCTTAGAGGAAACCATGGGTTTTAGAAGAAGAGTTGTGGCAGGAATGCCAAGTAGGAAGCTGTAACAGTCATCAGGGTAATAGGTGCCTAAATCAGAAAAAGAACTCTAGGGATGAAGTGATAGGGACAGAACTGAAAAATAAAGGGGACCAAAGAAGATGAGATAGTTGAAATGTGGCTAAATGTGGGAGAGTACAGACAGATGATTTCTCTGAGGTTTGTCTTGGGAGAATTGAGTAGATGGTGATGAGATGAGCATCACTGATCCAGTTTTCAAGGAGGTTAAATGACGTGCCCAAGATCAGTGAATATACTGATGGCAGGATTACGTGTCCTTATTGTGCTAAAAACTCCAAACCAGAATAGTTTCTAATTCATTACCCTCATGGCCTTTCTCTATTACATAGAAACTTCTACACACAGAACATACTCAAGTAATTTTCTAAAATGTCATTAAAATTAAGAAGATCCTTAAAAGGACATATGAGAAGCCACATTCAACAAGTACAGAAATAAATTAGAGATGAGAAAATATTAAAATACCTGACCTGTGTGGGTATCTACATAATATTTAAAATGATATCATCCATTTAGTTCTAGTGTTTGGTGCTCTAATCTGAAATATGAAAAATGTTCTCATGGAGAGGCAGGCATGCTAAAGGAGGATATCTTAATATACAGTGAAATATAAATTAAAAAGCTCTCTATAGCTATTAGTAATAGTACTGAAATACATTAGCAGGTGCATGGGTTCAACTTTGGATGAATGTTCTTTGAAATCGGATTCATCACAAAAATTAATCTGAGAGGCGTTAAATCTGTGCTGGGTTAAAGAGGTGACAAATGGGAAGATTCCACTGAAGTTCCAAATTGTAAAGGCATCAGAATTAATAAGACTCTGTCATGGTAACCTGAGCACACGGGAATTTAAGAAATTCACATCTTGAGAAACATGAAATATTGCTGTTGAAAGGAGCAGTCTGGCATCAGTTGGATTGATTTGATTTTATAAATAACTTCAAATCGGTCACAGATAACCATGAAGATATGTTTCTGTGACTTTCATGTTAGCGGAATTTATGAGTTTATGTATTTCAACAGCCTGATCAAATCATTCTCTTAGAATGAAATAAGTTCAGCATTTCTTCCATGTATTTAATTCAGAGCTTCTTGAAGGTGATGCAGCTTAGAAGCACCAGTCTTAATTCATCAGTGCCTTCTGTTATGGATTCTTTATTCATATGGACTCACATCATGAAAATGAGCATAAAGAGAGGTGGAGGTTCAGAAAACTGCAACATTCCAAATCTCTCTATCTTTCTCCAAATTCCTAAAATAACATATTTTTTCTTAGTTAGAAATCCTATGTCTTGGCCAATTTGCAGGCAAATTTTCATGTTTTGAGTAATGAGTTCAGAGTTACCCATTAATGGGATGTATGTACATATCTGCATCAGATTCTCAGGCATAGGTAGACCATCCCTGTCACATGGCTTGATTTTGCACATGGGTAGCAATGGGAAGAAATATGGCTGATGAGTCCTTTGAGCTGAGCTTGCTATTTTGTGTAAAGAACAGAGCTGTAGCTGATATTTGAGCCTGCTACCAACTTTGCCTCAAGGCTTCACAGGATTAGTGACTGCTACAATAGGTGGTTGCTTGAGGTTTAGCAGCCCTGAAATTGACATTTACTGCTGAACCTGAACCTCGGAAAAGTGGAAGAGCTGTAGGAACTTAGAAACTTAAGTCTTCAACTTAGCATCCACCCCATTCCTGTGAGTCCCTCAGTCTGTCAGGAATAGTTTTGGCTGCAGTGCCAGAGGATGTTCTAGAGTCACTTGGTGTGTAGATTCTTAGTTTCATTCCCCACTCAAAGATTCTTCCTATAAACATGGAAGGAAGAAAGGAAGGAAGGAAGGAAGGAAGGAAGGAAGGAAGAAAGGAAAAGAGAGAGGGGGGGGGAGGAAAAAGAAATTGGATCAAAATAAGTCTTAGTTTCATGCTCAACTTCCTTTCTTACTCTTCCAAAACTTTCTGTTATTTATGCTTTAGAGAATCTAGTAGATATCTGATCTATATATTTGCAAAATAGAATTATTGATTCCTCCTCCATTGAACCTGTTAGTTGTTCCTATCTCAATAATGGAACTACCATCTTCTTTGTTATTGAAGCTAAAAATCTAGATATTATCTTTAGTTTTAATGACTTCAATTCTCCTGCCCTTTTGGATCAGGAATCTTTAGAATTACTTATCTATGTTTATTCTCACCTTATTCTCATCTGCCACCATGCCATTTGCCACACTTGTCCAAATTGCTCAATCAGTGCCCTGAATCTGAAACATTCTCCTACTGGAAGTTGGCCATTGAACTCTCACTGAGCTCCAGATTATTTTTTCTTATTAGGACAAACCTTTCCCCAGTTCTGGGTTTGCAATATATTTCCTTGCATTGCTTTAGCATATATGTCACCTGGCACTTGGCCAGCCCCACCAGTACATCTGCCCCTATCCCTATGGGAAGGGAATGGGGTCTTCGCCTGTAGCATGAGAGGGGTGTGTGTGCAGTCGTTCACACTGTGTTAGCCATCAGGAGGGAACTTCTGGCCAAGGGAGACCACTATATGCCACAGATGCTGGTTTTGCTGCATCTCTTCTCCTGGTCTATGAGGAAAGCATTGTTCCAACTATTGCCTTGTATGCTGAATCCTTCATGGCATCTTGGAACCCATAGAAGATGTAGTGAGCTAAGGTTTGTGGGTTCCTACTTGTGGTGGTTGGCATCATTATCATCTTTGTCATACTCACTGGAATCGGTAGCTGGGTCTTCCTGCTCCAACACCAGCAGTTAATTCTGCTGAAATAAGCGTCCTCAAAAACTCTGTGTAATTGGTGTCCTTTTGTTAATCAAATATGACTTCCTCCAGGAGGCCTTCTCCAGCACCAACCCAGCCACCCGATTGGAACTATCTAATTGAAAGTACTCATACACTCTCTGTTAGTGCATTGCTTTGTTAGTTTTTGGATATTTTTGCTTCTTTTTCACAAAAAGTCTCATGAGAGCAGGGATCTTATTTTTTTAATACTATCAAAACCCTAGTGCTTAGATAAGCGCTTGGCTTAGTAAATATTGAGGAAATCATAAATTCTAATTATAATAAACTTTCAGTTCTTATATGGCAACGTTTGAATATGGTGTGCTTGTTTATAATGGTGTTTGAATAATTATTTTTCAATTACTTTCAGTGATGGCAATCATGGACATGGCCCACTTGAATCTCCCTTCAAGAAAGCACTTGCTCTTGAGTCATAAGAAGTACAGTGAGCTGACTGCTCCCATTGTTAGTGTCATCAGGCTCCCTTCAGCTTGGAAAAGTGCAGCCTACTCTTTCTGGGAAGCCCCAACCAAAGACTGAATACAGGAGGCAGGGAGAGGGGGATGCTAGAGCTAATTCTACCTAACGCAGGTCACCTCTACCAGGACATGTCCCTCTACCAAGAAATCCTTGCTTTGGAGTTTCTGTGGGAGAAGACTTTGCCAGGACTGCACCATGGTCCAGGTTTTCCCTGCCCAGTCCTGCTTTTCCTCCTGTACCTTTCTCAGGGGTCAGATGCATCATGGACTGAAGGCTTTCCTTGCCCTAACCTGCTTCTTCCTCCTTTAGTGTTTCCCAGGTGCAATTTTCCAATGAACAGCCTTGCAAACCAACTCTGTTCTATTGTCTGTCTTCCCAAATGTTCCATGTTCTTATTGGAATTCTTTCTAAAATTTAATGGGGACCACTGTGTCATTTTAATGTAAAGCAAAGAATAGAAAAAAGATAACTTGAAATCTTTTGTTGCTTAAAGATCTCAAACTCTTTTAGAATCTTCCTTGTGGACCTAAGGGATTGCTTTTCAGTCAGAGACACTTTTAAACAGAAAGAGTTTTAATTCTGGCTTAATCTCAGCAAGAATGCCACTTATCAGACTGGGCTACTTGGGGCCACCCAACTTATGTGCAGTTGTCATTTTGGAATTTTTTTTAGTTAATGAATAAAATCAAGAATAGAAAAAAACACTACACATTTATCAATAATCTGCTCTGTATTAGACTTTTTAAAAAACTATTGACCAGATCTCACTAAGTTATCATAACAACTTTCAAGGTAGGTAACGACATCTTCATTTTTATAGAAAAGGAAATAAAATTTTCCATAGATTTGGTAACAGACTGTCTTTAGGTTATATAAATTCTAATGCCAGGACTCAGACTGTGGATTTTCTGACTCCAAAGCCCTTATCTTTTTAAACTTACCCTGCTGCCCCTTCTGGGAGGACTCTTTCAATTCAGGATCTAATAATGGCAGCAAAGGGACCAGATGAAAACAGATAAACCTACATTATAGAGTGAAATATTTATGTCCTATAGTCAAAATTTGAGCAAGCACATATGAAATAGCAAATTGGATATAACCCATAGTATTGAAGCATCCATCTTATACAAAAACTGCTATTTGAAATTTTAACCCGCTATTTTGGCTTCTGTAAATGCTTGCTTGCTTAAATAATAAGGAAAATAAGACTACTTCCATTTCAGAGAGGCCATGGACTATGCTCCAGACAGAGTTGTCAGTGCTGATACCAGGCCAGGCCTTGAGATATGGTCTCATGGTCCCTTCCCAGCACATAGGCCTTTCTTTCTCAGAAGTCTCATTCCAAATTTGGGAGACAGAAAAGCTAGGAAAAGTATAAATAGAAAAGATTTCCTCCATGTGGAAGGCCCAGAATTTGAAAGGCACATTTTCCTCTGGCCCTGCCCTTATTAAAATGTAACTCCCTTTTTCTAAGCATGGCTTGTTTTTTTTTCCGGTCTTCTGTAACAGTATGGCTTTGTGTTAATTTCAATCCTTTCTCACTGACAAGTGGAACTTTTAACCAAAGGTGGCTAGGAGAATTCTAATTTTTTTCAGTCCTGCCTAGATCCTCTTTGTTTTATTTTCTGTCTTGGTTCAGAGGAGGGTACTATGGGTTGGCCTACTCTATACCTATTCTAACCCCCTTATAGACATGCCTTCTTGCTCTGAGGAGAATGGGCCTCTAAAAATCCCATTTTCCAGACTCTTTTGCAGTTGGGGCTCTGTACATGCTGAGGTTCTACTAATTAATTGCAAGAATGTGAGGTTTTTATTTGGAACTAATCCAATTTATTGTCACAAGTCATGATGGAGGCATCATGGTTCAGGAGCAAGTGGCAGTGGCAGCAACTTCCTTGGTGGCCCTGCTCCAGGCTGTGATTTTTGAGAATAACTCTTGAAAGCTCAGCCCAATATCATTTGTTTATCTGTTTCTTCAGCCTTCAAATTCTGTGAGCTATATGTTTACAATATTAAATTTTATTTTTGTTTAAACTTACTGGATTATGTAGTGCAATCAAGAAATTTAATCAATGCAGTTCATAATTCTAGGCCTGTTTTTAGAGAAATGAAAAGTTCCTTTTATAAGAAGAGCTAATTTACACATTTTAGAAAAATACGTTCTTCTGTTGGTAGTTGTACAAAATTTCCACTTCAAGTATGCAAGTATGTGTTTCCATGAACCATATTGCTATAACTCTTGCCACTTTGCTATTTAGCTTTATTATTGCACAGATTTATCAGTAATGCTAGACTTTTAGGACTTGAATTTACTATAGGGTGCACGCTGCAAAGTTCTAGCTGCAGATGCTTATTGTAAAAAACATTCTGCTTTTTTTTTTTAGCTGTTTCCCTAATTTGGGCTTCAGAACTGGTAGAGAATTTAAAGGCTACATTGGCTGTAACTTAAAGAGTTGTTCTTGGAAACATACCCATCCTATTGGGCAGAAATTATAGAATGCCGATATTTTTTTTGTCCCTTCATCAATCCCTGTCCCTAAGTCCTCCTCTCTCCCCACACCCAGCATCTTTCTTCCTTAGCCCAGTGAAACCACTCTAGTTACAATTGCATCATTTCAAGCTCACCTTATTTGGGTTACCAAGTATATAGTTTTGTAGAACACAGTGTAATTAGTGTGAACTCACACTGTAATACAACGAACTACAACATAACTTGCATGCACAGAAAATCTTTTTCAACTACAAGATATTATGCAAATGATGGCTTTATTTACTGACTTCATACCTGACTACTAAGGCTTCACAAGGATTTCTCAAGGCCTTCATGGAGGGTTCAGATCTTCCCACCTGCCTTCACCCTCTGCAGCTCTACTTTTATTTATTTATTTTTAATGTTCTGCTGCTAAACTGTTTGAAAATTACTGGCCTTCTCAAATCTTGGTTATGTGTTAATCCCCTTTACAACATCTCTCACATTTGGTGTTTTAGCCTTTGCTCAAATATATCCAGTGATGTGAAGTGGTGCTCATTACTTTGCAAGGTAGCTGATTCAATTTTAGAATAGTATGTTTTGTTACTTTTATTTCATAATTCTTTTGGTCAAGAGAGAAGATATTCTAACTGATTCCACCATTAAATTCTGATTAATCGAGGCTTTACTCTGTAAATATGTTTTGTGCACAGATAATAATTTTAGGCATTTTGGTGATCATTCCCTTATTTTATTCACTTTCTAATAGAAATGAGAGTAGGCATATTGTCCTATCACTTTCATTTAGACATCTTAATAATGAGATTTCGAATAACCATGAACTGAGACTGGCTTACCACAAGCAACTCAACAGACAGTATTGGGTTAATGAGTTGTGGAACTGAGATAGAGACAGATGCATAAGTGAAGGACCTACTTTGGGTTAAGCTTTTTCATAATTCTAACTAGAATCAATCTTAGGTACAATTATCTTGAAGCCTTGATTCATTAAGAAAATAGTATAAAGTTTCACAGCTGCTAAGTAGCACAGTTGAGAATTTAATCCAGGTCTGTCTGAAATGAGTTCTTTCCTATTGTCTAGTAGATAAGTTCCAGGCCTTTAACTCTGGCCACTACCATCATTTATTATAGTACTGTTATAATAATATACATAGACCTACAGGCAATAATGTCTCCTTAATAATTTTCTATTCTGACCTCGGTTTGCTTATCTGAAAAATGGGGATGATAACCATAGCTCCTTCACAAGGTTGTTATGAAGAATAAAGAAGCAATTACAAATTATGCATTTAATGTCTTATTGGCACATAGCTGGCATGGGGTATGTACTAACTTTGGACTGTATTGTTATTTCATGCCACGTTCTTCCCTGAGTAAATTAGGGAGCACAAGAGCATTCACACGTGCATGGCAGAATGAAGAACTAAAGAAAAAGTGTGTATGTTAAAATGCCTTAAATTTCTTTCATGCCCAGGAGCTTGGCTGATAAACTGGATTATGAAGTCAGAGCCCAAGTGTGGGTATTGGCACAGGGGAAGGAGGAGGAGGAGGTGGTATAGGGGGAAAGATAGCTGCTTCCAGGCCAGGACAGACCCTGGAGGATGCACATAATTGCAGGCCAGCACTCTGGACATGTGGATGTAAGAGAGAAAGACAGCCCACTTGACAGGCACACCAGACCAGTTCAAAGGCATCTCCACGGTGCTGGTTGTATCCATTTCTGTGCCTGACCCTTTAATTCAGGAAACAAATCCATTAAACCAAATAGGATTAAGCTGCAAAGCCTGGCTCTGGGGTCCGCTGTCAGGCAGCCGTCTCCCTGCTGGTGTTAATGGACTGTCGTGCAGCATCCTAACCCCTGGCTGTCGCACAGCCCAGGCAAGTGCGAGGCGGATCAGCGGAACACCACACACTTCTCTAATGTACCACAATTATGGAGACAACTGTGCTAAGTAACTTTCCACGGATCTGCTCTGAAAACTTGCAGTGTCCGATTGCCCTCAAAATTTTTCATTTGGAACCTGTGGTGAAGTGATATGGTTGTGATTATACTTAGCTGTGGCAGAATAAATATAGTCACTTCAAGATATTTTACTTTTCTTTGGGAGTGTATAGCATGTAAAGGAGTTTGGGCTCTTACAGCTCCATTTGCACCTCAGTTGAGCCAGCTGAAGGAGCAGGAGGAGAGGCAACGAAGACAACTCAGGTGCGGTGTGGCTGCAGCGCCCTTCTCCTTCACTGGAAGAAGCAGGCCCCTGTCTTGCCCGGAGCAGTGCTTGGCATTTATGAAGCAGTGACCTGCCAGGCCTTCTGCGAGGGCCCTGTACATGGATCATCCCCTTAGCACTGCGGGCGGTGCTGGAGGAGGTGGCTGGTTTGAATCCTCCTCATCTCCAGGTCATTCTCAGTAGGATACCAACATGCCCCACTTGTCTATGGTGAGCGGGCTTTGGAGCCCAGATCCTGGAAAGAAGAACTAATTATCTACCCAGCAGCTCACCCAGATATGTAAAATGCCTCAGCTATTATCAAGAACACCACTTCCTAAGTCCCAGCTTTGCACTTCAGAAATAGGTGAAAATGAGATTGGACGAATGTGGTGCTGGCTCCAGACTCGGACTCGGGTTCCTGGCTGTGACTCAGACTCATCACTCTTCCAGGGGAATGTGTAACAGCACTGCTGCCTCAGGTGACAGAGGAGCATATCAGTGATGGCCCCACTCTCTCTGAGAGACCCACACTCCACTTGATTAGGCACAGCTATTAAAACCCCATAGAGGAGGCTGGGATGCAGGTGTGCAGAGCACTAATGGGCAGGCGGGCTGAGTTCCCGTGGGTTCCTCTCAGGAAAGCACCGTTCCCTCCCATTTACTCAGGTGCCAGAAGTGGGTTCCTTAGTCTCAGGGACTGTTCTGTCTTTTGGAAGGCATCCTAGTTGGTTTATCACAGCGGGAGTGGTTGGTTATATATCGGGGTTGCTCTTACTTGGGGGCAGGGAGCAAAGGCTTGCTGACATACACCAACTTATTCTAACCTGCTCTGGGACAGGCATTAGATCTCAATAGTTAAAAAACCACCAACGTCTTCCATCCTCTTCCTCTTCAGCTGAATTTCTAGACAGTCCCTCTATCTGGGGGCCTGTACTGCCTCCATTCCCCAAATAAACACTCCAAGCAGTTTCTCGGCTCCTACAGGCCGGGCCCTGCTCCCTCTGGCCTCCCTCCCTGACCAACCGCAGCGCCCTGTCATCTCTGAGTCTCCCTGGCCTCCCTGCCTTGTTTAGCAGGAGGACGTGCCTGGAAGGCTTGGCCACCTGCCAGCCCCTCCCCCCCCCCACTCAGCCCCACTATGTGGACATGTTTCCGTGGCTCTCTGAGCTCACCTGGACGGTGCTGCCTTTCACATTCTTCAAACCATTCACCTGTCTATCTGCTCCATTACCTTGTTAACTCCTCTAACAAAGGACCTACATCTTATTTATGTTTGTATCCTCAGGGCCTCCAGACTCATTGAAAGTTTTGT
>JAAGEH010000012.1:24384782-24459041 GCA_011751065.1 Lasiurus cinereus
ATTTATGTTTGTATCCTCAGGGCCTCCAGACTCATTGAAAGTTTTGTGAAAGGAGAAAGGAACCGAGTTGCTTGCTCACTGGGTGTGGGTCCTGGCTGTAGTCTCATCATGCTGTGTACCCTTAGTTAAAATGTAACATGTTTGTTTCAGCTTTTCATCTGTTAAAAAGAAACGGGTGTGAGAACAGCACAGACCTACCTTAGGGGACCTTGTCTGAATCAGCAAACTAGTGACTTGGGCAAACGTCCACTTTAATAATTGCCAAACCTTAAGATGGGGAGGAACTTATGACAGAAACCAGCCTGGCTGCTTTGGCCCACCTAGGCGTAGATAATCAAATACACAGCCTCCCTGACAGCTGCTGATCACAGACACCATTAAAAAAGAAGCCGCCATAATGGAGGTGACAAAGAGAGAGGCAAACCTTCTGAGGGGAAAGCCAGTCCAGGAGGAAAAGGACAAAGCCGAGGAGGATGTGCCTGGAAAGCTTGGCCACCTGCCAGCCACCCAGGCTGCGGGCAGGGCTTTGGGGAAAGAGAAGGCTGATGGAGGTAATCATTTACATTTAAAATAATTGGTGAGGTTTACAGATATTTCTTGCAAACATGCAGCTGTCAGGCATGAGTGGAAAAAAAACATTTTCCCAAATCGTGAGAAATTCTAATGTCGTGGCAAAAACTCTGGAGTCAGATGATTAAACGCAGAGAGCTGTCATCTGGGCATTATATTAAAATAATGTGCCTCAAGCAAGTGCACAGTATTTCTTCCTTTAAACCTGTTGTTTCTCGGGAGGCCGTTGCTCCGGTTGGCTGCACCAGTGGCTTTGAAGCTACAGCAGTTTAACAGCAACTGGAACACTCACAGGCTTTCTGAGGGCAGGCAGGCAGGCGGGCAGGAGTGGTGATGTGTGGGGTGGGGCTCATTAACCACGTGTGGCTGCAGCAAGCCACCTGCAGGCCTCTTTCTTTGTGACTCAGTGGGGCAGTGGCGTCCAGACTTAGAGCAGAAGTAGCAGATCCATTATTCTCAGCAATACTCCTCTGACAGCCATGTCGGGCTGCAGCAGAATGAAGTGCACTTGTTTATGAAATCTGTTGCTTAATAGGACAATCAATGTCTCATTTGAGCCTCTAGTCACGATCCTTTTAATGATGTCCACACTGTGCTGCCTTTTACATGCAAACCGTGTCTGGGCAGAAGCTTAAACTGGAGGAAGAGAAAAGAGTGATGCTAGATTAGGGAGACATCCGTCTCTGCTCTGTCAAACGGATGTTTGTATCCTGGTGTGTGTATCTTTCCTCTTGCTTTTTGCTCAAGAGGCCATTTAGCCTCCTTACCCAGTCAAATGTTTCCTGTGGATCCAGGGTAGCCCCTCCTGTTTCCCTACTTCCTTGACTCCTGTGTATAATATAGTGATGGGCTCATTGATTCCTGGAAATGCTCAGGGCGGTAACACTTCGACCTGAAGCCCATGCTTGGCTGGGAAAGCACATTCACCGCTAAGATCCATGTGTCCCTGAAAGAGAGAGGCAGAATGGACAAGAAAGCAGTGGTGTTTTATATTTGCTCAGCCATTCATGGTTTGCAAGACCTGTGGCTCGGTTTGGCTTTGATTCTTAGGATGAGTATGCCCATAACACACTGAGAGGAGTGAGCAGAGGCAGCCTAGGGAGTTAAGCAAGAATATGGGCTTTTGGTACAAGTCTGTTCTATTGCTTATTTCTATGTGATCAGCTGCCTAACCTAACAGAGCTTCAATGTCTTCGGTAATGTAAGGACAGTAATCATGCCCATAGAGCAGGGGTGGGGAACCTTTTTTCTGCCAAGGGCCATTTGGATATGTATAACATCATTCGCTTAATATAATTCATTTACTATAAATTTATGTTGCTATGAACAAAGCTCCTAGATTTATTGAATTTTGAGTCCTACCTACAGTTGCCTTGGCAGGGCCAGACCAAATGATTTCGCTGGCTGTAACGCTTGGGCATTCCCCACTCCTGCCTTAGAGGCTATTGCAAGGATCAAATGCAACCATACAGAGGAAAACATTTCACATAGAGGGTCTTTAACAATTGGGAGCTATGACTATTAGTGGTGGTATTTCAAAAATAATGATTACAGAGCTTGGGTGAGGGCACCAGGATTAGGGCTAGAATTTCACATTCCTGGTTACAGGAGAACCAGGTCTCCCTACCCCTGCTGTCTTTCTGAATGTCTAAGGCGTGCTCACATTTTCCACCTTTCAGCAATTCCAGAGGCAGCCTGTGAGGATATAAAAAGCAAGTGAAGAGCCTGCGGAAACACAGGTGCAGTTTGGGGTCCCTTTGCCAAACTGCAGCATTTCTTCAAAGCCTTTAAATGTCACCTCTCCTTGCTCAGCCTGACAGGCATCGCCCCCATCATTGCCTCTTCAGCCCAGGGGTGACATCACCTAAGCCATCTGAGTCTGAAAGAGGGGCTCATCTTGACCTTCTTTCCCAGAAGAAGACGCAACACAAATGAAGCCATCAAAGCATCATAGTCCCTCCCCTTCAGCGTGCCTCAAAGCTCTCACTCTGACCCCCATTGATCAAGCATGACATATAAAATCAACAGACTTCTGCTTTTCTATTTCATGAAGAAAAATCCACATTGATCAGCATCCTCAGCCAAGCTCACAAAAAGATAGAGTAAAAATGGAAGCACCCACGACTCCTCTCTCAGATCCTCTTAAGCCTTTGCTTTGTCCTGGTCCCGGATGACAGCTGTGGGGCAAGGGCGAAATCCTGCTGCTAAGTACTAAGTGGAAGTGTTCACTGTCATCCCCGCACAGAGGGTGCTTCGAGTGACTGACAGCCTGAATAAGCAGTTATTTCTCCAGGCTCAGGCACAAGAGGCACATGCAACCCACTGCCTGAGCTTCTGCAGCTGAGGGTGGCACTCTGGGGCCAGCTCGCTGCCACCGCTGCCTGTTAAGGTTAAAATATTGCTGAGGTGATTGATGATGAAGCTCTGATCCTGTTACTCTCCTGCTGAAATAATTTTTGACTGTGCTCCAAGTCCTGCAGGATCAGGTCCAAACGACTTTTTGTGGCATCCATGGCTTGTCATGATCTGACCCCAAGCTATCTTCCCAGTTGTATCTCTCATTACTGGGCTTCATGAGTTCCATGATGCAGACAAGTTGAACTGCTCCCCCAGTCTTCCCTTTGCTTTCTCACTTCTGCACCCCACTTCCTGGGTCCTGCCCTGTGTTGCTCATTTTCCTGACTGTCCATGTCTGTCTTAGACTGGGCAGCTGAAACATAAAAAGAATAGAATGGATGGCTTTAACAAGAAACATTTACTTCTTGCAGTTCTGGAGTCTGGGGAGTCCAAGATCAAGGTGCCAATGGATTCAGCTCCCCATTGGGAGTCCTCTTTCTGCCTTGCAGAAGGCTGTCTTCTGGCTGCCTCCTCCGAGGTGGAGAGAGCTCAGAGCTCTTCTTCTTTCTAAAGGCACTAATTCCTTTAAGACAGCCTCACCCTTCTTACCTAATCTAAACCCAATTACTATCAAAGGCCCTCCAAATACCATTACATTGATGTTAATTGAGGCTTCAACAGCTGAATGTGTGTGTGTCGGGGGGAGGGGGTATAGGAGGTGAGGGAGTTCTGGAGGGGCAGACATTCAGTCCACAACGATGTCTAAAACCCATCAATGCTTCAAGCCTCAAAGATTTCCCTGTTTTCTCAACTATAAATAATTTTTCTTCCTCTCAATTTTCATAGTTCTTTTGATACCCCTCTTAAGATATTTATGCTTTTTGCCATGTATTGTGTTTTTGTATGTGTTTTACTTTCTCTACAAGATTCTGAGCTCCTTTAGGGCAGGGGCCATATGCTTTTATTCTAAGATTTAAATGACACTCAGTCCAGGGTCACTGACATGCACAGAGTGCACTTAGGAAGAGCTTGTTTTTAAATAAACAGATGCTTCCATCTGTAGGAAAGCTTTGAGTCGGCTGATGCAGAACTTACATTCAGGCCAAATGCGTTGATAAAGCCAGGGTCCATTCTGATTGCCTCATGCCCAGCCAGCTGTTAAATATTTAAATATCACCCCTGAGTTGATTGACTCATCACATTTTTTTTTAGACTTTCCTATAAGGGGATGAATTATATATAATTTTCCCATATCAGGGAGGAATCTTGTTGCATACATACAATGGCATACATTCAGACTTACATGAAAGTAATTTGGCTAAATTTTCTAAAATAATCTGCTACCACCTTGGTGCATTTTTTGTGGTTAGTATAAAAACATCCATAAACAACATTAAGAAATTAATAATTCTAACTTTTTATATTGACTCCTAAATATACATTGAGACCTATCATTGTACCTTGGACCCAAAAAATTGTAATAGGGCATCGTCCTTAAAGGAGAGCTTGATAACTGTATACAGTTTTTCTAGGAATTGGCCTTTTGAGACACGTGAAGGATGGCTCATGATTATCACCACCACCACCACAAATGAGAGCAAACATGACTCTCCATCTTTTATTCAAGTGGATTTCAATTATTAATTTTAGTATAGCACCCATTGTGTATTCACCTGGGCATACAGGAAGCCCAAACAACTCAGGTGCCTTAGAGATTTTCTAATTTTTAATGCAATGACATATTACATGTGTGTTGTTATTCTCTAAAGTGAAATAATTAATCAAAACACACATTTTTGTGGAGACCTATAATGTAACTTTGTTCAAGGAATATGAACTCAAATTCTCTAGGAGGTTATTATTCGGGCCACACCAGGGCTGCTCTCCATTTGCATAATTGCAGGTGGAGTGAGGTGTTCACCTGCGTGTTTAAATTATATATATTTCCATTTCATTAAAGAAATATCACCAAAGTTCACAAGTGAACCTGTAGGTTATCCTGACTCCTGATTCACTTGCACCAAAAAGCAACTGGAGCGTAAGAGCAATAGAGATGACCTTTTGCTTCAGGGTTGCCAGTTATATTACTAGTCATCATTGCTCAAACACTGAGCACCAGGCAGGGGCAGAATGCAGAAAAGATTCCTCACCATCAAGCCACTGCCACCTGAAGCATGAAGGAGGGAACAAGGAGAGATGTCTCCAAAGCCTTGGTATGGGAAACTCCTCCTCCTCCTTCTTGCCCCAAAGCAGCCCTTTTTTATTTTCATGCTAACAAGGTAGCAGTGCCCTGGCCTGTGTTCTGAAGAGGTTCTTTCATGCTCAGGATCTGGGAGCTTTAACATAGTTAGATGTGCTCTAACAGCAGGTTGCCATAAAAAGACTCCATAATAGGATTAAAATAAAAGAGAAATGCTCTTGCATCAGAATAGTGATGATTATTTAACACCTTTCAAGTGCTCAGTGGGAAGGTGCAGCATAAGTTTGGAGATGGGCCTACTGTGTAGGCCTGTCACCTTTTCAACAAGCAGGGCTTTGTGTAGAGATCATGGATTTTTGGAGATTGGCATTGGAGGGTGTCCCAGCAAGGCCCAGGGAGGAAGGGCCTCATCACTGCAGAGATGATCTTGTTGATTAGTGCTCGCTCATGTGCTGGCGGGCTGTCTGCCCCACTTACACTGCCAGCCAGGAGGGAGGGGAAGTTCTCTGCCTTGATCTCTTCTCAGTTCTCAGTGTCTAGAACTATACCTGGCACAGAATAGATGCTCAATGAACATGAATTATTTGAAAGGAAGGGCTTCAGAGACTGTGCAGTCAGGTTGTTAAACTTTGGGTAAGTTTCTAATAGTATTAATTATCAAGTTTTCTTATCCCCCAAATAGGGATGATAATAACAATGACTTCTAGCACTGTTGTCAGGATATCTAAAACAGTTCCAGCATGGCCCCAATTTTCATATGGGGCATGGCTGGGCTCCACAGACAGCTGTTTGGAGTGGGCATGCAAGTTAGAACTGCAGCTTTAAGATCTGGGATAGTGGAAATGCTTTTGGTGGTTTCTGCTTCTCCAGGCTCACTCTGAAGATTCAGAGGTATGGCCTTCAGGGAGATAGCAGGCAGTGAGGGATCAGTGTGAAGAACACTTAGAATATGCCCTGAGGGGCCCTGAAATGGGCCAGTTGAAACATATCCTTGAAACTGGCAGCATTCATGTCATTCTGGGAGAAGACAGGAGGGAGCTCAATGGAGCAGTCACTCCTGGAATCTAGAGGAGCATGCAGGTTGGTCAGGTGCTTGGTGTCATCGAAATCTTGCACATCTTGAAATCCGTGTCCTTATGAGCCTCATTTTGCCATCTTCTACTTAGATCCCCTGGCTCCAGCAATTATCTGCACACATCCCTACCCCTGAGAGCTTTCCTGCCATCTGTATACAGTCTATGTGTTGATAATTCTCCATTTGTCCCGGGAGACTGGCTCCCACACAGTATCTCTTTACCCACTTTGGTTTCCTGTTTGATTCGGTCAATGGGAGGGGTGGGCAGGAGAGCAGAGGGTGGGAGTAAAGGTAGATGACAGGCTTTTTCTTCTCCACTGACTCCTGCTTTGGCACCATGGTCTGCGATGGCTTTATCTTTTCACAACTACAGCTCCTGCCTGAAGCCCAGGATTCGAGATTCCAGCAATCTTTCAGATCTGACAACACCGTTTCCTCCCATTGTTCTTTAGACCTGGGATGGTGTTGGCACCCTCCTGTCGTCAGTCTCTTGGTGCCATGCCAATCTTCATGGGTCCCTTAATTGTGCCCGCATCTCTATAAACAGTCCCTTCATCTAGCCTCTTCATTTGAACTCTCTGAATAGAATTCTGTTGCCTGCTAGGACATTGAGTGATGAGTCCATCAATGGTGGCAATACTTTTTAAAAAGTATATTTTATTGATTTTTTTATAGAGAGGAAGGGAAAAGGATAGAGAATTAGAAACATTGATGAGAGAGACATCGATAAGCCGCCTCCTGCATGCCCCCCACTGGGGATGTGCCCGCAACCAAGATACATGCCCTTGACCAGAATCGAACCTGGGACCCCTCGATCCGCAGGCTGACGTTCTATCCACTGAGCCAAACCAGCTTTGGCAATGGTGGCAATACTTAAAGAAAGTAAGATTCCTGAAAGTGTTTTCTACATACTTAGGATATCCTTTTTAAAAATATATATTTTTATTGATTTCAGAGAGAGGAAGGGAGGGGGAGAGAGATAGAAGCTCCAATGATGGAAATACAATGAGAATCATTAATTGGCTGCCTCCTGTATACCCCACATTGGGGATCAAACTTGCAATCTGGGCATGTGCCCTGGCCAGGAATCAAACCATGACCTCCTGGTTCATAGGTTATTGCTCAACCTCTGAGCCATAAGTGCTAGACAGGATATCCTTCTTGATTCTACCAGATCTTTGCTCTCTACTGAGAAATCACACATACCTACAGTGCATTCAGCTATCCCCCAGATTGATCATCTTCAAATTCATTCATTTGTTCAGTAGATATTTATTGAGGACCTAATATGTGCTAAGCACTATGGTGACTTGGGTTGCCTATTGAGCAACACAGTGAAAGATTTATATCCTTATGGAGCTCATGTTTTCTGGGATCACCTCTGAGCTACCAGCCCCTTGCCTGACCTCTGGAATTGTTTTTCCAGTTTCTCCCTGGAGGCCCCACAGTCTCAACACATCTGAATTTGAATTTATTATGAATGGAACAAAAAACTCTCTTCCTCTCCAGATATGGCCTCTGCAGTTTTACCCACCTTAATCATCTTGTCCTTTTCCCTTCATCTTCTTTTAACTCTGCTTCAGACTCTCTCCCAAATGTCTCTCTTACTCAGCATTTTTAATTCTCTGTCCACAGGTAGCTCATCATCTCTCACTGAAACCAGTGCAAAGGCCTCTCACCTGGCCTGCCTGTCTCTGGCCTATTTCCTCTTCACTCTGTTCCTTTCTCATAATTATTGCCAAACTTAATTTCTAAAAGACTTCTTTGCTTGAAGAGTTCTGCCAGCTCTCATTGCCACATATTTTGGCAAGACTGACATGGGTCACTGAACTATTGCAGCCCTAACAGGTGCCATGTGGATGTGGGTACCCATCTGCTCAGCTCTTTGGGCCTACATGACCCCCTGGCCTCCTCACCTTTACTCAGGACATTTTCCTGGTGCTGTCACCTCCCTTACTCCCTTTCTTACCTCCTACTGATGCCATTTCTTCTGTGATATTTTCCTTATCTCCTCCCAGAAAATTAATTACTTCATTCTTTTTACTCCCATAGTCTTTGTTCTTTCCACTTACCAGGCTGCTCTACAGTTAGTTATGTAAGTGCTAAGATGTCTAGCCTCAGAGCCCTGTGACCCCAAGACATTTTTGGCATCCTTGGTGTTTAGTGCAAAGTTTTGTGTAGAACAATTATTAGGGCACATACATTAGACATCATACCACCACTATCATACCACCTTCCAGCAAAACGACTCCCTAAGTCCTCCTCAGGCTACCAGCCCAGCCCGCTGTGTGCAGCTGCTCTCATGGTATCTTCTCCACAGAATCTACTCATGCCTCTAGCTTGTGTCCCTAATAGCTCATTTATCTGACAGGTGACATGGGGTCAAGTAGCACCTATGACTTAGCAAACTGAAGAATCTTTCTGAGTTCTGTTTTACTGTCTTTATCCTAAGTATGATTTATGTATTTATTTATTTAACTTAGTATATGCAGATTTGCAAAGACACTGTTTATGGCCACACAGACTGGAAAGCTAGAGCCCTTGTAGGGAGGACATCGGAAGGTAGAAGTTAAACACCTAACCCTTATCCTTGTGCAATCAAAAGTTTACTGAAGCCTTAGGGCCTTGTGTCTAGCATCAGGGCCCCTTCCCATGCTCCCTCTGCTGACAATTTTCTCCCCCTTCAGGTCTAATCAGAGATGGCTTCGGGGCAGGCCGCCTGTAGCAGGGAGACAGAAAGGACAGAGGTAGTAGTTCCTCTGTGATCAATATCTGCCTGGAGATGGCCTTGCTAATACTATCCTGGCCAGAGCATTACCGAAATCCTTTACTCTGGTTCCCAAACAGCTTGGGAATTGGGCCAGACCAGGCCTCTGCTGCTTTTATTGCCAAATTTTAAAGTGCTGTGAGGTTGGAGGCTAGCTTCAGATGCAGCATTTCTTTATCTGGGTGATCAACTTATTTTCTGTATTCAATCCCAATCTTTTCGACTGCCCCACAAACAAATAACAAATAAACAATAAACAATGGTAGATGAGAGCCTTGGCACCAGAGAAAGTCTTCTCTGGGGCCATCATTATGAGGCTGATAAGGGCCCGAGGTGACCAGTATAAAAGGGAGAGCAGCTCAGTGCTCACCTCCAGCATCAAATGATCCCTGGGAAGGGATCACGCTTTCAGGCCATGTGCTGTACAACGATGAGGTGAAGCAGATGCCTCAAATGGGTGGGAGGAAGAACTGGAGGATGGGGCGATATGTTTCCATTCCCCTCTGCCAGTAAAGCTTTAAACTGGTTGTGATCTTTCTGAAACTAAATGTGGCACCACACTGCGATTATACAATACACTCTTCACTGTGTTTCAGCAGAAAATGGATTTACAGCAGCTGAGATAGTTTGTCAGATTTCTGACAACCCCCCAAATGGAGCTCACAGCTGCAGTGACTGTTTCTGATATTGGGGGTGAAAACATTTTTCCGACCCCTGCATCTTAACACGGGAGAACTCTGGGGAGATTTCAAAGCATCTGTGAGAAGGCAATGAGATTGCATCCTTGAAAGATCACAAACTAGGGCCCTTCGGATCCCACACTTTGCTGTCACTGTGGCTGATTCTTAGGGATGAGCTTGGTAATAATGAACAAGATGTCAGCCAAGGTCTCCTGTGCTCTTCAGAATGGGTTCTCCTCAGGCCTGCAAGAGATTTCAGGAAGAATTTGAAGTGCACAGCCTAGAAATTGTTAAAAATGCAAAAGTATCGATCTCACTTTCATTGCAACCTTAGGGCTGAGTATTAGACAACTAATATGTTTTCATCTTTCTACAAAAAGTAGATAAAGACCAAGAAATAGTTCAATTTTACCATCTTCTTTTAGGTTACTGTGGAAGACAAATGAAGTCACTATGCTAATGTGGATTCATTCAATGTGTACTGCCATTTGAAGTAAAAATGCATTTTTCACATGAAGCTCTATTAAATTTGAGCATTCATATTCTTTTATTTTAATTTTGCAAATTTATTTAACAAATGATGATTTTTAGGTTCGAATATCAATACTCTTTGTTTTCTTTTTAGTAGTTATAATTTTAAAAAATTACTATAAATGAACATTTGCTTCCCCCTGCAAAACCATTGTCTTTACTTTCTGCTGAATGAGTAGTCTAGGAAATGCCCACTGGATGGCAGTGTCACTGCATGGCTGAGAATATCCTTGCAGGGGATAAGGAAAATATGGATCCTTTATGTCATAGCCAGCCTGGAAAATCCAGAAGGTGGCACATTTTAGCTATTTATGAAAAGACAAGTGCAGAGAACAATGTTGCCTTTTAGAAAAAAAATATTGTTATTTATCTTTTCAGAAGGAGATTATAAACAGAATAAAATGATCTGTGTGTAATATTTAAAATATCTGAAAATGTTTCACATTTTTAGAGTGTGTACTACAAGCTGAAGGACTAGCCAAACTAACAGCAACACAAAATCAAGGTGAAATTGACCAATAAATTGAGAACTCCATTACAGGAACAATTTCCCAAGTTTGAGTCATGGTGTTTGAGTAATAACCCAAACCTGTCTAAACTTTGTGAACATTCAAGGAGAAGATAGAAGGAGATAATGAGGGACACTGGAGGAGGCAGAGGTGTGCAGTGTGGGCAATGATGTTTATATTTTTCACCAACTTTTCCAGGCTCCCGGAGGACTTTGGGCAGACCTGTACTTTAGAGTTCAGTTATTTTCAAGGTTACTGATTACCTGAAGGGATCCTGGTTTTAAAGATGAAAAATGACAGCTTGAATACAATAGTCCAATTTAGAGGGATCATGCACCCTTGGCAACTTTGCTGACTATTAAGGGCATCTGTAGTGAATACAGAACCACATCCATTTTGTGGGAGACACTGCTGCCATTTCATTTCATCACCTGAAACCAGTGTGTGCCAGCTGATTCTAAGGGAATACCTGTTTTTCCGTTGATTTTGGTCTCAAGCAGTGTGGATGGGCTTGCCTTCTCACCTCCTGCAGGAAGTACATGTTCATGCGGAGGTGCTGGGGGGCGGTGGGATGTCAGCTCAGCAGGATGGTGGCTGTGAAGTCATTCTTCTGAGTGACAGCCTTACATGGCTCTTGGCATTTCAATATGTCAGGGAACTGTGTTCCGATGGCATCATTTATCTCATTTAAATATTCCAGAGAGAGTAGCCTCCATACTGAAGTTAGACTCATTTCTATCCTCATGAGCTAAAAGGGCCTGGCAGCTCCTCTCTAAAGGAGTCTGGCAGCTTCTCTCAAATGGGGGTGGGAGGTGGAAAGGAAAAGAGAGAGGAAAGAAATGGTGAGGAAATGCAGCCAGTGAGTGATATATAAGGTGAACACAGAATTCAACGTCCAGGACAAGGACACATGTGTCTGAGACTCCAGATATATAGCTCAGAACTGATGGAGAAATGGGCAGGAAGAGAGATAATCTTTATCTCCATCCCCAGGCCTTTAGAAATACCTGGAGCTATTAACTCTGAGAAGAGAACAGGAGATGAATGCCACTCTCAGTCACCCATGAGATTTCAGAGCGCAGGCTTCTGGCTGAGCACTATATTCCCCCCAAGTTACACCCTGTGTTCAGACCCAGTTGGTCTGTGGAAGCCTAAGTAAAGTGTTTGGGTCTAGGCTAGGAGCCTGGGTTGCAGTTTTATTCAGGAAGACTTACTGTACTTCTACTTGGATTTGCTATTTGAAATATTTGCAAGAGGCAAAACAAGGTGTTTGTGGTGGGGTGGGGTGGGGGGCAGATTTTCACATCTGCCACAACCTGATTTGTTCCTGGGAGAACCATGTTAGAACATTTATTTCTTTTTGTAACATTTCAAATGTCCACTCATATATGTGTGCGTGCCATATTTAAAAATAACATGAGTGCTTTAAAAATCCAGTCATCATTGTGGCAGACTTTTAATAGTTTGGAATAATAATGGTTAGAGTAATGAGAAAGCTTTGGTGCTCAAAAGAAAGTGGCTCATTCTACAATATATTCTGTGTTCAGTTATTGCATATTTATTTTTTTCAGTATTTGGACCTGCTACACACAGAAAGGCTCTATGACTGAAGAAGTGAAAAAGGACCAGGGAAGTGCTTTGGTAGCCACTAACTTTTGAAGCGTGAAGTCCATTATCTTCATTGGTCCTTATAATCCTTTAAGTCCCATCATAGCCAAACCAATCCATTGGAATTGATGTTCTGTGGGTTTTCTTCAACTGACTAACAACAAATGTTCCAATCCTCCAATCAGCTGACTTAGTTAGCCTATGACATTCAGTAGGAAAGTGCTTCTTTAGGGACTCATATTGGGGTGGCTCAAGTAAATCTATGAGAGCATGTTGACAAGAACTATTTGTTATGCCAAATGTAAAGATGAATTAGTTTATAATTAACCTCAAGGAAGGAGGGAGAAGGCAGAGATGCCATTAGTGTAGTTCACCATATGTTTCTGGTTCTTTTCTCTTTCAGCCTATGAGAGGGTGCTCTTCCTTCCTGCTTGAAGTTAGATGTGGTCATATGATTTTCTTTGGTCAAAAAAATATAAAAATCACTGTTAGACTGAAGATTTAAGAACCCGTTTAAATAGCTAAATTCTGTCTCCATTACCTAAGTTACTTTGAAGAATTTTTGGAGATGGACCTTTTGGTAGTCTTGAGTTCCTGAAGTGATCATGAGAAAGCCCCCTGCCCAGCTCATGTTGTGTATGTAAACTCCAAGTTGGGCATTTAGAAAGGCATGAGCTTTTGTGTGCTAAGCTACTGTTACCACTGCAAAACCTAAACTCTTCTGATTGATTCTTGGGAAGTGCCTTCTGATTTGTTTTCTGTAGGCTCAGAAGGCAATGATGTGCTTCTACTTTATAAGATTCTACATCTCATGGTCTTTATTTCTTCAGACTTACTTCTTTATCTTTGTTTTTTTATTGTTTAAAGTATTATACATAGTAGTACATATATCTCCTTTTTTTCCCTCCATTGATCTTCCCCCAGCCTCCCCTACCTGCTATCGCATGCCCTCATCCCTTTGTCTTTGAATGCTGAAATTATCTTAGCTCTTCTGAAAAGGAGAACTTGATTGGCCTCTTACATATAGTCCCAAGCACATTTTGCCACCTTTATCAGAATATTTAAACATTGCATTGTAACTACCACTATGTGACATTTCAGGCTTTAGGCAAAACCTTAAGGGTGGGTGAGAGGTATTTGGAGATCCTACAGTTCATTCTCTGGACCTACCAAGGCAGCTGTCCAGGGTACTAACTCTGTAATACCTCATTAGTCTGTCCCCCTCCTCCTCCTCTCCTACCTTCTCCTCCTCCTCTTCTTCCTTCCCCTTCCCTTTCCACTTCCCCTTCCCCTTCCCCTTCCCCTTCTCCTCCTCCTCCTCCTCCCCCTCCTCCTCCTCCTCCTTCTTCTTCTTGCTTTAAATCTTTATTGTTGAAAGTATTACAGATGCCCTCCCTACTATTGCCTCCCTCCACCTGGTTCCTGCTCCACCCTAGGCCTCACCACCCTATTGTTTATGTCCATAGGTAATACATATATACATATAAATTCTTTGGTTAATCTCTTTCTCCCCCCAACTCCCTCCCCTCTGAGATTCATCAGACTGTTCCATGATTCCATGTCTCTGGTTCTATTTTATTCATCAATGAATACACACACACACTCACACACACACACACACACATTCATTGCCATTTTATTGCTCATATATATATATATATATATATATATTTAATATATTTTATTGATTTTTCACAGAGAGGAAGGGAGAGAGATAGAGAGTTAGAAACATCGATGAGAGAGAGACATCGATCAGCCGCCTCCTGCACGCCCCACAATGGAGATGTGCCCGCAACCAAGGTACATGCCCCCGACCGTAATAGAACCTTGGACCTTTCAGTCCGCAGGCCTACACTCCATCCACTGAGCCAAACCGGTCTCGGCTGCTCATATATTTTTTTTATCTTTTCATCTTTTTTTCCTTCTTCTTCCTCTTGGTCTTGTTCCTTATTCTTGATCTGCTCACCCATAAGTTAGTAATCTAGGATTAACTTCTTACCCTGCCTTGATAATAATACTGATGCCATCACCATCAGAAACAAAAGAGTTAAACACGATAGCTTATTCCTGATGTTTCAATTAACTTAGTTAAGGGCTTTATAAGCACAATTTGATTTAACACTTGCAACAGTGTTAATGTGGAGTTGGTACTATTGCTATTACATGTGACAAATTAAGGCTCAGCATGATGAAGCAGCTTGGCAGTGTCTCACAGCTAATAAGTGACAGAAATGAAACCTGAGCCAAGGTTTTTTGATTCCTTACCCCAGGCCTTTTCCCTTATGTTCTAAGTCCAGGAGACTAAAACCCCTTTAAGTAATCATTTAACTTGAGAAACAGATTATATTAAGAAAAGTTATCTTTTTGGGGGTGGGGACTCTTGTTTGGCCTCTTTCACATCACATTGAATGCAGGGTCCTTCCTTTGGCTTGCTCTAAAATCCAGGCTCAGGCATTGCCTAAATCTGGAAGACTATCCCTGACTTCAAACTGTTACCTTTGGCACCTCTTCTGGGAGAAGACATTTTCCTGGAGGTATGATTTTGGCTGGCACAGAAGCAGCAAAGGGACTTTTAAAAAGAAGCATTATGGTTTTTTGGCATTATCATTCTGGGGTGCTGAGATATAATGAAGCAAGAAAAGCATCGAGAGCCAAGGTCATTATGAATATAATTCAGAATTTAAATTGCTATTTGTGGAAAAATATTCCTTCGGCCTGGTTGAACCAGGTTAGATCTCTATAGCAATTATATTCACTGGCAATTGCTCGGCCTTGTCCTTCCCTTTGCCTGTTCAAGTGCAGTAAGCGTTTGAGTTAGTAAGCAGCAGGGTTGTACATAAAAACAGAATATTGTTATTGCTCTCATTAAGGGAGACCCTGATTCTTTTAAGTCTGCTCTAAGAAGAGTCTTTGGAAAAGCCAGAAAAATTCCTGAATATCTGATTAATTTATATTGAGCAATTAATGAAATGGTATAGTTAACAGTACTTCTGTCACTCATTCGGTGGCTGTGTGGGAGGCAGCCCTCTACTGGAGAACAAGGCTGTTAGAATCAAGTGTCATCACACATCTGCAAGGCAGCCCAAGTGAGTCTTGTAAGCAATTGGTTTCTGTCTTTGAGGCGTACAGGGGTGAAAGAGTCTACTTTTTGGTGGTGTGTGGTGTGGTGTTGGTTTTTATTCTAGCAGAGGGTGAAATTGCTAGATAAATCATGTCATTCTCACAATTCATGTGTTTTCTTTAGAGTCAAAAGCTGTGCTGTTGCTGGTGTTGCATCTCTTTGTGTGTCCTGGAAAAGGCCGGGTGCAGGCCCTCCTGTTCCTCCACTTTGTCTCTCTGGGCCCAGGGGTCTGTGGCTTGAGGGGACCATAGAGGCTCCTGAGCCTCTTGCTGGTTCAGGTAGAGTCAATCAGCAATACGAAACCACTAAGAAATGGATCATTACTTGGAATTTTCCCAAATATGTTCCGAAACACATGGATTAAGGCCCCCTTATTCAATGTTTAATCAGAGTGACTGGCTGAAACTGGCCCGGCTGCTGGAGGATCACTTTGAATGGCTTTACTTAATAATGGACACTTTGACTTCTGACAGGCTGCCCGAAGAGAGGGGAAACAATTATATTCCGTCAGGATCTTAGTGGCAGTGAGGGGAATGGCAACTTCATTATATCTCAGCACCCCAGTGGCAGTGAGGGGAATGGTGGGGGCTCCAAAGTCTATCCAGATAGGAACTGTCAAAAAACTGAGGAAGTGTTTGGAGTAATTTGGGCAACAACTCAAGTATTGAGGGGTAGGAGTGATCAGCTCTTAGAGAGGACATTTCATTAGGTCTGGGGATGAGGGGTTAGCCAGGAGCCATGCAGTAACTGTCCGAGGAGAGAGTCAGATGTCATACAACAATTGGTGGGTCTGAGTCAGTCCATTCATAGAGGCAAGACCTGGAGATGCAGTTGGTTGGACGTGTATGAGCCACATGGGAGGCAGGTGCCAGAAGGTCTTTTCACATGCGCAAAAGTCCCAGCTTCCCTGTGTCCTAGAAAAAGGCTCCAGCTTGTGGGAAGGAGTGCTGGTGGATCAAGGAGACCATTGGATCTCTATCATGCCAGGGTTCAGAGCAGATCACCAGACTGAGACCTGAAAGTTGGTGTGACCTGCACTGAACTGAGGGAATGAAGAGGAAGGTCTTTGATATGATGGGACAATATGGGAGCGGCTGATAGGATAAAGATGGAGTTACTGGAAACCCAGGGCTCATTGTGAACACTCCACATCCTGAGAATGCTGCATTTGAAAGAAATTTGTTGGGAGGGCAGTATGGGGAACTGGCACGGTATTAGTGGCCACATAGACTCCTCAGATATCATGTCTGGAGCTCATGTTTTGATTTGAATCCCTCTGTAAATCTGTTTCCCCTGGACCAGGAGAGGTGTAACTGGGCCAGGATGCCGGTCTTTCTGGCAACTCCAGCTGCTGTGCATTGGAGATAAAGAGGGACACACAGAGAGATCTGCTTCCCAGTTACCAGGAACATGTCCCTAAACCCCACCCCTTCCACTGGCCTGGACCTTGACATCCATCAAGGCACCCAGCAAAACAGCTGCCAAATGAAGATGCCTAGAACAGTATCTGAATCCTTTGCATCATCAATGTCTTTAGATGATGTGTCACAGTTGAAGCATTCAGGTTTTTAAAATATAAAAAGTTCATACAGAGGTTACTGACTATATATTCCAATTCCAGATGTAAACTTTCTAATTCAGAATAAACCCCATGCTCAGGTCTCTGTATAGTGTAGCATCAGGAGCTGTACAGAACTGGTTTGAATTTTAGCTTGGCCATTCTAAGCTAATGGCAAATGATTTCTTTGATAAAGCTCAGATTTCTCATCAGTACAATGGGGATGATAGGATTGTTCTTGCAGATTGCTGGAGATAATGCAACAGAAAGTCTGGCACTGAGTTACCGCTGAGTAACTAGGAGAGGGCTGTGTACTTGCACACCTCAAAAAGCCAGGTCTTAGAGCTTGGCACTGAACTTGCAGTGAACTGAGGATGTCAGAAACAATGATCAAATGATTCTATTCACTTTGACCTTTTCCTGTTCAAAATCCACATGGAAACTTCCTTTTTTGTTGTTGTTTTGTTTTGTTTTCATCTTTATTGTTGAAAGTATACATATGTCCCCCTTTTCCATCTCCCTGCCCATTAACCTCTTCTAGCCTGCCACTGCCCCTGCCTCAGGCCTTCACCACCCTATTGTCTGTGTCTATGGGTTATGCATATAAGCATACAAGTTCTTCGGTTGATCTCTTCCCACTTACCCACCACCCCTACCCACAAGGAAACTTTCCTTAGGATCTGGCATTTATTTTTTAATATATTAGTGGCCATATGCCTTGCGATTTCTGCCACTCACCCTGTTCCCTCCCCTCTAGTTGGAATCATGGATGCGATGAGACTGTAAGTGACAGCAGTGCTTTCATCTGAATGGTACAGTGATAGAATGACTGGGTGAGAATTGCTGGTGTGCACTGCACTTGTTTGGAACACCCAGAGATACTACATCCCCACTTACTTTCTTTTTAAGGGAAAAATTCATAAACTGACCTTTGCTCAATTATATGCCAACACAAAAGCCATAAGGAGTCAGTTCAAAAGAAAAGATGGAACTTCTACTTAAACCAACAGTAAAATAACAAAAAAATAAAACTCCAAAAACAACCTGCCAAATATTCTCTTTTTTTTTCTTTTCCCTTTTTCTTTCTCTTTTCTTTATGGATTAGGGTATTACATATGTGTCCTTATTCCCTCATTGCTCCCAACCTCAACTCCCTACTCATGCTCTCCCTCCCCTGGTGTCTGTGTCCATTGGTTAGGCTTCCTAGTATATGCATGCATACAAGTCCTTTGATTGATCTCTACCCCTCTCCTCTGCCCTTCCCTACCTTCCCTCTGAGGTTTGATTGTCTGATCACATATCCTCTTTTATCTAGCTCAGAACACCCTACAGAGGTTAATTTTCTAAGAATGGTGATCCTTATAGCAGCAGAGTGATCATTATAAGCAAGAGCTCTGCTCCCTGGACAGCAGCTGTTCTGGTTACCACACCTCCTACTTCAAGGAGGGCTCTTGTTTTGGGGGGTGAGGGAGGAAAATGAAGATGAAAAGGTGAGTTCATACTGGGGAGATGAATATGTCCTGAGGTCTCAGGACATGTGGGAGGGCCATCCAGGCGACAGGAGAGATGAGCCACTCTGCCTAAATCATTGTCCTGGTTCCTGCGCCACAAACTGGTCAAGCAGCAGGAACAAGAAGAAATGGAACTTGACAGTAACTTATTCAAAGGCTCTCTTCTAAGTAATAACACATAGGTATGGAGAGTGAAGGAGAAGGCCAGTGGAAAGTGAGAAGGGGTCTGATATCCATTTACCTGGAGAAAGGTGCTCTGTGCATTTTGTCTGGCCCAGCACCAACGAAGCACCTTTCACTAATGCACAAGTTTTTCCTTAAAAAGGGCTTGAGGTTCAATATAATTCCATAGGAAACTAAGGATTTCTTCATTGAATTGGCATTAATTACTTTTCAAATGTAAATTTTCAGCTGCAAGCCTTTCTTTTTCTAAAGCCCAAGTACATCAGGGTAAATCAAAGACTAATTGGTGACTAAATTATAGGTTTTAAAACACTTTTTGGGGGGCCATGAGTGGGTAAAAAATAATTAGCAAATGTGAATACATGCTTTTTCTTTCATTAATTAAGAATCACATGGTGATGACCCATTTTTAGCAAATAACATCAATTTTGAACTGAGAGCTGCAATTCCATGATGTGGGACTTTATATTTTGCAAGTGCTTGTTCAGCTGCTGGAGTTTCCTCGCTGTCAGAGTGAGGCTGGTCTGACTCTTGGGATAGCTCTCATTACAAGACATGGTAGAAATGGACAATCATTGGGTTCTGTGGATGAGATTAAATAAGACTATCTACAAATATATGAAGGCTTCCATTTCAGAAGTAAGCATGGAGGATCACAGAAAGCTAGGGGCTTTGCCTATAGACCCATCTAAGACCCTGCAGAAACTCTTAGATCCTGTTTTGTGGGCTTGGTGGTGATTTCAGCCCACTTCCTACCATCCATAGCTATTTATATTCAGAAGCACAGATTCCATAGCTGCATAGTGAGTGACTTGGAAATCAAAGTTTCTTCTCTCTTTGGGAAAATTTACAAAGTTGTGTTGAAGGTAATAGTGGAGGGAAGGCAGACTTGTCTAAGAGCATAGGAGAGAGTATATTCTGCTCTTCTCAGGTTCCTCTTTTCTCTGAAATAATATTACTTCTTCACCTCTCATTCTTGATACCCACATCCCTTTTATCATAAAACAACTAGAGGTCCGGTGCATGAAATTTGTGCATGGAGGTGGGAGTGTCCCTCAGCCCAGCCTGTACCCGCTCCAATCTGGGACCCCTTGAGGGATGTCCGACTGCCCAGTTAGGCCTGGTCCCACCCGTTACTTGCACATCCCTCTCACAATTCAGGACTGCTGGCTCCCAACTGCTTGCCTGACTGCCATACAGATGGCCCCTAACCGATTATGCCCTAACTGCTCCCCTGCCAGCCTGTTTATCCCTAACTGCCCTCTCCTGCAGGCCTGGTCAGCTCCCCCCCCCCAACTACCCTTTCCTGCAGGCCTGGTCACCTCCAACTTCCCTCCTCTGCAGGCTTGGTCCCTCAAAACTGCCCTCTCCTGCTGGCCATCTTGTGTCCACATGGGGGTAGTCATCTTGTGTGTTAGAGTGATAGTCAATCTGCATATTACTCTTTTATTAGATAAGATAGAGGCCTGGTACACAGGTGGGGGTCAGTTGATTTTCCCTGAAGGGTGTTCCAAATCAGGGTAGGGGATCCCTTTGGGTGTGAGGTGACCTGGGTGAGGGGCCTGTGGTGGTTTGCAGGCTGGCCATGGCCCCCCCTTCCCCCCAATTAACTAAGCTGAGGCCCTGATATCTGGGATTTATTTATCTTCTACAATTGAAACTTTGTAATCTGGAGCTGAGCTAAGCCTGCTCACTCCCTGGTGGCAGCCATTTCTGTTGGAATTTATTTATCTTCTATAAGTGAAACTTTGTAGCCTTAAGCAGAGTCCTGGGTCAGCCAGGGTGTGTGGAAAGCTTGGCTTCATTCATCGCTGGGGCAACCCAAGCCTCCCTCCTGCTCTCTCTGTGGCCGTAGCCACCTTGGTTGGGTTAATTTGCATACTTACTTCTGATTAGCTGATGGGCATGGCTGGTGGGCATGGCTTGCAGGTGTAGCAGAGGTACAGTCAATTTGCATATTGCTTTTTTATTATATAGGATGATTTCATCCTTATCTTGACCCTGCAGAAAAGATGTTTTCCTCTTGGCTGTCTCTACAAAGATGCTATGAATCTTCAGGTTGGGGCTATTCTATAAGTCAAGCTGCTAACTCTGGCTGGAAAGGAGAACAGATGGCAGGGTTGGGGGTGGGGACCAGAAAGCACTAGCCATTGTGGAGATGGTGTCAGGAAAGCACTGTGACATGATACAAAAATCATTCATCAAGTATGAAGATAGAATCCAAGCCAGGCTCTGCCACCAATGAGCTGGAGTATCACAGACATTTCAGTTCATGTTTTTGGACTCAGTTTTCTCATCTACATGCCATGTTTCATCTCATGAAGAGGGTGCTGTTTGAGATGACTGCTCAGGTCCCTTTCAGCTATGAGATTCTGTGATTGTTGTAAGGATTATTTTCCCAAGGTCTGTGAAACAATAAGGACCCAGGTTTGGAAAAGGATCTAAGAGTATTGCGACATAAGGGAAAACGTGTCTAAGTTTTGCTGAGAAAGGCTGTGTGAATAGTTAAGGGTGAGATATATGGCTAACATGCTAAAGCAAATCATGGCTGGTAAAGTGTTTGCTTTTCCCCTTTGTATTTGAAAGTCATTCTGTTTGCCTTTGATTAAAGAAGTAACAGGAATGGAATGGTGAACGGCCAGCCCTTGGCTAATTCATTACAAATATGGTGGATATGCCCCTTCCCACCAGTTCAGAGTTGAAACTTTTTCAATACCAGCCATGGTTTGCTTTAGCATGTTAGCCATATATCTCACCCTTGACTATTCACACAGACTCACATAAGAATATTTGACTTACAGAGGGCAAAGATAAATAGAGGATTGCTCTCTCCCCTGACCTTAATCCCAACATTTCACTTGTTTTTTTAACATAAGGTACATCATAGCCCCAGACTAATTGGTAATTATAGCAGGTCAGAAAAAAATTAGGAACAAACATGATAATCCTGGATGTTGCAGAGTGTGGAATATTAAAATCTGCTACTCAGGATTAATGCAATGTTTACACCGTGCTCTGTCTCCCTGGGCAAGAACTAATATGTGACCTTCGGCAAGTCACTGCATTTCTTTGCACTTTAGTGATGTGACCTGATCTTAAAATGAAGGAGCTGCAAAAGGATGCAAACAAATGCTCCAGGATGTTCTAAAATCATTAATTGTGTCCTTTTTTTTTGTTTCCGTTACAGGGTTTTGTTCACAAAGGGTACTTAAGTATTTATGGATTCAACAGAGTTAACGACTTGTTCAAAAGGGCAGCGGAGTGCAGAGGACAGAACTTGGCCCCAGTTTCTGGGCTTGGTGGGGACCTCAGGCAAATCAGAAAACAGTTTTCCTGTTTGTAAAATGGGGAGTATAATCTTCATTCCTAAGGATCTTTTAAGGCTCAAGTGAGATAACATAACTGAAAACTCTCAAAAGACCGTGTGAGTGGGAAGTATTAATATAAAAAGTCCTTTCCTAAAGAATATTGATGGGAATATCTTTATGCACACATGTGCTTCATTAATTAATTGTTTTTTAAATTTATTAGCTGTCATTTTCTTCCGATTCCAGGCTATTGATCTATCAGATGAACATAATAGATGTGTTCCCAACAATAGCAGGCCTGAATAATAGAACCCCCAAATCACTGCCTTCAAGTCCTCTTGATCAGCATGGGTATTGTAGAATCTCAGGGCCATTGATGTCCCAACCCTGAAGTGAGCATGCTTCTTTGTAACTTCTTTCATTGGGTCAATTGCAACTCTGCTTGAACATCTTCAGTGACAGAGGGGGTAATTGAGGTGAAGGGAAGGAGTCTTACAATATTGAACAATCTGCTTGTGCTTTATGCCCCTTAACTCATTTAACTTTTATCACCTTCTTTACAGGTTGATTTTTACTATTCCCATTTTAAAGATGAGGAAATTGAATTTAAAGAGGTTAATTAAATGAAGAAACTAAATGATAAAGTAGGGATAAAGTTAAAGATTCTACTCTAGCCAAGACTGGTTTGGCTCAGTGGATGGAGCGTCGGCCCACGGACTGAAAGGTCCCAGGTTCGATTCCGGTCGGGGGCATGTACCTTGGTTGCGGGCACATCTCCAGTGTGGGGCGTGCAGGAGGTGGCTGATCGATGTCTCTCTCTCATTGATGTTTCTGACTTTCTATCCCTCTCCCTTCCTCTCTGTAAAAAATCAATAAAATATATTTAAAAAAAAGATTCTACTCTATCCACATGCTATATAGAGCATTTTTCTGAGAAACAATTTCCATTGATATATTTTTTATTCCCCATCTTTTGACAGCTATGCTAAAAAGCAACAATAACAATAATAAAACCCTAAACTCTTCTTTATAGCTTAAAACTCAGAGCTGGCTACTTTGAGGATGGTCTGTGGACCAACATCATGAATCTCAACAGTATCTTGTTTGATATGTAGATATTTGGCTCTACTGCAGACCTACTGAAACAAAATCTGCATTTCAGCATGAACCCAGTAATACACATGCACATTAAAGTTTGAAGATGATCCAGAGCACATAGAACTGGTCATATTCCTCCTTTCCATGGTTGCTCCCTAAAAACCATTCCTCATTGCATTAGAATTTTTATCCCAAACAAAAATATATGCCCAGAACACCTTTAACTGCACCTTTCAAACACTTCCCAGAATCTTGAACACCTCTGTGAAGTTTCCTTGTTTAACTGGAAAGAGGTGATCCCATTTCTGACCCCTAAGTACATGTTTTATAAACTTTCCTGCCCTCTGCACCACGAAAAATGCTTGGATATTTATGATTCTGTGAATTGTAGCTCTTTACTGCATAATTACCTATCAATCAGTCCATCAAAAGACAGGTAGATGAATTTGGATTTCATGGGCTATGTTTTTAAGCAAGAGAGTGACATACAGAAAAAGGTGAAATAGGCTGAAATTGGGCAATTTATCTTGTGGTGTTCTGCAGTGTGGTTAAAGAGGGTAAGAAATGAAGGCTATGAAAGTCATTACAAATTATAGAAAACGAAGCTCTTTGAAAGCTTTATTGGCTGTCATTTGATGCATTGACTCATAGGCTTCATGTGATGTAAATTTATTCCCTTGATAAATGAACCAAATTTGGTCAAAATTAGTCAACTCATTTGAGATTTATTATGAAATAAACACATAGACATATCCAATTTATAGAACAATTAATTTGAAACATAGTCCTCACTTTATCCAGGCCATTATTATGGTCTCTGGCATATATTTATAACTGCACATTTGCGCCATTATTAATATGCTGATCACTAATGCCAATCTTTTCTTATAAGTGAAAAGTCTAAATCTCTTAATTTGCTTTTTTAGAGACAACCATAATTGATTAAGTGAAGCTCTTTCTCCTCTTCTGATGTTTATCATAGGATAAAAGCCATTCTTCCTCTCAGGGAATTACCAAGCCCCTTCTACCCAGCCACCAATAGCAATGGCAAGAGAGAGTAGGCTGATGAGAAGGGGATTGCCCTCTATCCTGGTACCCTTCCTTCTGCTTTTTGTCCTGTAATCTTGCTTCTTGTTGCTTCCTACATCTTTTGCTCACTTCTCTCAATGGGTAGGGGTACTATCCTATAATACCAACTTCATTTCTCCAACCTATTTCTCTTCCACTGATGATGATGTCCAACAAAAAAAGTCTCAAACCTCTCAGGAAACAAGAGAGAGAGAGGGAAAGAGAGAGAGAGAGAGAGAGAGAGAGAGAGAGAGAGAGAGAGAATGAGAATTATGGAAAGAAATTTCAGAACCATTCAGGTTGAGTGATTGGTTTAAATACCTCAAAATTAATATAGACTAACATTGTCTATGTCCATGTTTCTAGAAACATAAAAGTGCTGAAGTGTAGGTGGCAAAAGCAATTTTGATAAAAATAATATCTGAAGAGAACTATGGCAACCCATCTAGGACTTTTGCTGGAATCTCTGACATGGGTACTTCTTAGTACTAAATAACTCTGTTAATTTATTTCTTAAATCATGATTTTTCTCCCTAAAGGTGGGTTGTAATTGTTAGTCTAATATTTTGGCCACCAAGGGAAGCTCTCCCATGTAATTCTGGATGAAAATATTAATTAAACACCTGGGATAGGTTAAGAGAATCTCCCATATTGTTACCTCTCCTACAAGGAGACCCCTTTACTTTCCCAGGAAGGGAGTAAAATCAATGGTTAGCAGAAAAATAATTCCAGGATAATATTTGACAATATTATCAATATAGATAATATTCAATATAGAATTCTGATAATAATGGATTTCAATTAAAAAGAAATAATGAATTTTAATAATGTCTCTGGTCTTTGTGTAACTTGAAATATAAACTTCTGATTAATTTCTCATGAACTCAATGAATTAATGACTTTGGGGAAGTTAGACCCAAAGAGGGCTATGCTTCTGCTGCTTTGCTATTTCCTGTATCTTTCTTGTGGTGTGGACAAGGCACAAGGCAAACATCACTTGCATTTTATGCTTTTTAATGTGGCTTGTAGTCTGTCCATCGACTCCTAAATAGTTGACATTTACCAATCTGGTAGGAACAGGAAAGCTTTGCTGGAGCAGAGGCAATGTTCAGAGGCACCAGGTTTGAGAGAGAAGTTTCTGATCAGTAGAACTTTGGCTTCTGACTTGCACTTTGGCTGCATTTGAGAAGCCTGAGGTGATGAGAGAAGGCATTTGGCAGGTTCATTCATATTTATGGTAGGGTAGTATGTACACGATTCTTGTTGAAAAATAGCCATTGTTTTACAAATAATTAATTCCTTGTGTTTATTCAGAAATTATAATTTTTATTTTTTGCTTTGGAAACCTCCCAGATAAGGGGAAAATTAATCTACATAATCCAGAAAGGTGGGGTATTAGTCTGATACCTTATATCAGAATCAATGATGTAGCAAAGAGAAAGGTTATAGAATTGATCCTTCAAATGATTGTGGGTAGAGATAGACAGGATTCTACCAAAGCCTCACTAGCCATGAGGGCTTGGGGGTAGGGAGTCTAGAAGGAGGGACCCTCAAACCTCACAAATGGCTGGTAACTGTTCATCTAATAGAAATAGGTACAAAAAGGTAATAGATGCAGAAAGATATGGATAACAACTCTTGCTCATTAACCTTGAGTGCCCATGGTAGGTCAGTCCTAGGTAAGGTTAGGGAAGTGATGCTAGGCTGTTACACGAGCTCTGGGGTCCAACAGTCCTGGAAACTCAGCTGTGCTCTAGACTTTCAAGCACTGCTGCCTTGATTAGCCTAGGACCTCTTCTTTAGTAGAAGGTATAGCCCATTTTTTCACCTGTAAAATTAAGATTAATTGTTTTGAGGACTTAGTGATGTTATATCTTTATGTTGCCAAGCACATGAAAGTGGAGTAAGAAATGTGGGAGCCCCTTTCATGCCCCGCATGGTTCAGGGTTCCCGTTCAGGGTTAGGGTTCTGGAGGAGGCTGCACAAAAATGAAAAGAGAGACTAGAAAAGTATTAATTTGGCGATATTGAGGGGCCAGGCGGGAGTCTTCCTCTAGTGCAGCAGTTCTCAACCTGTGGGTCGCGACGAACGATCCTTCACAGGGGTCGCCTAAGACCATAGGAAAATGCAGATATTTATATCACGATGCATAACAGTAGCAAAATTTCATGGTTGAGGGGTAACCACCACATGAGGAACTGTATGCTTTAGGAAGGTTGAGAACCACTGCTCTAGTGGAAAGACTACCCTTGCTCTGGCCTTTTTTCCCTTTTATTAAGACTATGGGACACACCCATGACCTTTAGGCAGGAAATTACAAGAACAGAAATTTACATGAAACAAACAGGTAGTGGCTACTTCAGCTAACAATTTTTCAACTAAACAGTGAGTGATTAGCTCTGACCTTTCAGAGCAGTTAAGGTTGACCAGCCTTCTGGTCTCCTGTCCACATCTTTCTATTAGTGAGACAATGTTTGGTTTCCGGCAAGAAAGATATACACACAACTCACTATCATATAGGACTGAAAGGGTAAGTGTGTTATTAAGACAGATATAAAAGAATATAGAATAAAAAGTATGATTAAATCTGTTGGGAAGTGGGCTTTGGGGGCAGGCAATATTAACACAGGTCCTGAGGGATTTGAAACTGTTGTTTCTGATTCTGCTGATAAGAAATACCCAGGAATATGCAGTCAGAGCCATCTACTTGAAAAAGACTGGTAGAATGTGGAGGAACCAAGATTGTTAAAAAAGCACACAGATGTGTAGAGACTCAGGAAGAAAAGGGAGGGAAGTATGTCAGGCTAACTCTCAAGGGTAGGGCAAAGTCTAATTACCCAAATTGAAACCTGGCCTTTGCAGCAGACCTAAGACTTCTCTTGAACTCATAAAGACCTGTGGTAGTAGCAGAGGCGTGACTGAAATAATTAGCTTTATATTTCAGCTCTTGTTTGGGAATTCTTGGTTTGCATCAGCCTTTTCCCAGGAAGCATGAGAGGTATTTTGAGAATGGTTAGAATTGCCTGGACAATAGCAGGGCAGGAAAATGTAAAATCAATAAATAATTAGGCTGAATTTTAATTGAATGTATTACTAAGACCATGCTGACATGTAAATTAAAAAAAAAAAACCTCATAAGAGAAAATCAGTACTTTCCCTTTTGTGGGTGCCATGATTTTAGGAGATGGAGAAAGGCTGGCTTTTGCATTCCTTCCTTAAGCAGATCTCTGTGCTCCTGTTTGAATATGAGGCCCATGTTAAACAAATCACCTTTCTACTTTTCTCTTTTCTGCATAAGGAAATCAGTATTTATTTTGGAAAAAATTAGTTTACCTTAAATGCATGTAGAAACAAAGAACTGAGAGAGAAGGAGAGCTGTACTGATGTTACACCATTCCCTTGGGGTAGAGATGTAATTACTTTCCAGAAGGGAATTTGGGCTCAGTAGGCTAATCACAGCCACTTTGTTTTGTGAAATACCAAAGCCAATGGGGTAATAACATATGTATCCTAGATAAGCATCTGTTTTCATCTTCTTTGTATTTTCTATTATTTTTTTGTACTCCTGTGTAGCATGAGTTATTTCTTGAATTTTGAGCAAATTTCAGGAGTGCAGAGGAGTTAAGAAGAGCAGCTTTGAACCAAACGGGGCCTCAGGAAGCAACTCCCCTCCCTGTTGCTCCATCCCAGGGACCAGCATGGGAGCAGTGGAAGGAATCTAAGTGAGAAAGCTCTGGGACTTTTCTTGACTACTTTTCTTCCACTGCATCTCACTTCGTATTTTGTTTTGTAGCATTATGTTATATAAGGACAGCTCTTGTCACCTTAACCTCTACACAGACATTGTTGCTCAGTTGAAGAAAAAGGCTCCATCTGAACAAATTTGTTTCTACATGGATTTAATTAGGCACCTACCAGGTGCCCTAATCTGTGCTTGATGCTGCCAGGGCTATGAAAGATTTATGAAGCACAGCCTTTGACTTCAGAAGGTGCCAGCATGCTTTAGGATGAGGGTAAATAAACTACAGTGTCTATGAGTCTCCTGTAGAGATTGTCAAACATGAACTATGCCTAGAGATTCTGATTCTCTAGGTCTAGGAAGAGGTGCTTGAATCTATAGTTTAAGAAGTAAACCAGGTGAATCTGAGTCAGGAAGTCCATGACGGGCTTTGAAAGACACAAAAAGTAATTTAACATCTTCATTAGTCAGAATTCTGTTCAGAAAAACAATCCTGCTATTTATTAGCCAAGTGACTTAGAGAAATATATTTACATTTCTCAACCTTTATTTTCTCATCTATAAAATTACAACAATGATGCCTATCACATAGTATTAAATGAGACCCTGAGAAGGTTTGAGGGGACAGTGCCTGGAACATTCTAGAGACACAATAAACACATTTTCATATACTCTCCTTCAGGAATTTAGTTGAGAAGATAACACTTTAGCTTTCAAGTTATTTCTTATTTACAAAAATGATAATGATATTTATAATCTATGCCACACACATGACTCCATGTATTGTCTAATTGCACTGTTAGTTGTCTGTTTTCTTTAAAAATATTTTTTTATTGATTTCAGAGAGGAAAAGAGAGGGAGAGAGAGATAGAAACATCAATGATGAAAGAGAATCATTGATTAGCTACTTCCTGAGGCCCAATACTGGGGACTGAGCTCACAACCTGGGCATGTGCCTTGGCCAGGAATGGAACCTGGGACCCTTCAGTCCTCAGACTGACACTCTAAGCCAAACCAGTTAGGGCTGTTTTTTTTTTTTTTTACTGAAGTCTTAGGTGATGTGTAATTGGCTCAGCAAATACAGGAACTCTGAGATGTCACTTCAGACCACCAGAAATGAAAATTGCATGGTCTAAAGATAGGATCTGGATTTGAGGTTAAAGAGTCTTACACCAAAGATGGGAGAGAAATGGTGCCTTCAAATATCTGAGGAAGATCCCTGGAAAGATCAAGAATGAACCCTGGATGAAAGTAAATATAGGGGAAAACTAAGGACATGAATTTCACTTCAAGGCATAATTAAGGCTAAAGACCTATTGAAAAACTATAGTACTGTAACACAGTTTAGAAGACCATTTTCTTGACACATTCAGCCCAGTCCCTGTTCTCTGTAGTTTTGCTGGTGCTAAACAGAAGATTTTGCTGGTTACCTAAAAAAAAGCTGTCATACTCCAAGGGGGAATTTATAACTTGGGGTTATTAGGAGATACAGATAGAGCTGGCTGTGGTGACAAGGCCCTGGAAGGGGGAATTTTGAGTTTTGCAGAACTATTGAGGTCATGTTAATAATTCTAGATCATCTTAGGACCAGTAGAAATTCAGGCATAGTGAGGAGCTGGTAATGCCATTGTGCCAGAGATGTAGGATGTGAGTTCTTGACCATGAGAGGGTTTGAAGGGACTGTGGGTAATTCTCTTCTACATGTGGTGGGCAAACGGTGGCTTACGAGCCACATGCAGCTCTTTGGCCCCTTGAGTGTGGCTCTTCCACAAAATACCATGGCCTGGGAAAGTTTATTTTGAAGAAGTGGTGTTAGAAAAAGTTTAAGTTTAAAAAATTTGGCTCTCAAAAGAAATTTTAATAATTGTACTGTTGATATTTGGCTCTGTTGACTATAATTTTGCCGACCACTGTCTTAGACCAAGAAAAATGCTTCAAGCCAGGAGATCCAGCCAAGCCAAATGACTTTTGGGTTATCACAATAGTTCTGTATTCGAACTCTGCACTCCCTCCAAACCCCATCATAGGGGATGGGGAGCAAGGACTCTGTTGATCTCCGTTAGACTGGGGCTCTCAGTCCAGAGTATTAGCCTGAATCAATAAATATTTCACAGAGAATCACAGAATGTTAGAAAGGAAAGGGGCCTTGGGAATCATATAGTTCAATCTTATTTTCCTGATAAGGAAGCAGACTCAGAAATTACATGACCTTCTCAAGGTCACACAGCTACTCAGTAACTGTGCCTGGAACTCAAGCTGCCCACACCACTTGTATTAACTAGGCCGTGCGTTCTCTTAATGATTTATATTTGCCTGAATTCCATTTATATCCCTGGGAGTCTGGATTGATGTGTCTGCTCTGGCTGGGCACATCATTGCTCAGCACTTAAAATACAGCAGACTCCCTTTGCTTTTGCTCTTCGCATGCTAACCACGAAGTATGAGATGGAGCTGCCACTCAGGGCTCACGCTGATGACAATTTCATTAACTCTGTGTTGCTGGGCTTTGGCAATCCACTCATCTCATAATTGTGCTAAGCTCATTCTAGTGAAAAGTGCATGAGGATTTCTGAGCAGTTCATAACGAGGAAGTCATTGTTAGAGATTCAACAAAATTAGTATTACATATTCATGAATACTTAAAAATACCAGCATCTGAGATATCAGAATAGAAATGGATGCAGTGGCCCTGGCCTCCTGCATTTATACACATTGTGGGGAATCTTTTGCACAGTCGCTTGTTGAGAGAGGTCTCTGAAATTGCCTGGGTCTAAAAGATAAACATCTTTTCACTTGGCAAAGTGCCATTGTGAGATATGGGGTGCAGGCAGTATTTCTGACCACCCAACTATGGAAATACAGCACCTGGAAGAATTTTACTTTGGTCTTCTTTAGCCCTTTCCACCCCTCCAATTCCCATTTCTGCCTTTACCTTGAGTTTGGGGTATAAAGCAACATGAAACTCTGTAAAAATGTTTTTATTCTGCCATCAAGTTAGGGGAATATGTTTTGGCACCATGGCCAGCAGATAGGGGGATAAAGTCAGAATTTTCCTATTTAGATAGAAACTGAGGGCAATGCAAATCTTTGTGCCAACAATGCTGTTATATGCCACTTAAGCCTTTGCCATTAGAGTTAATCAAGCTATTTTTCTCCTGATTTAGTTTTCTGAGACTCACAGAAGGAGGGAATCCAGATACCATCTCATTTTGAATAGATCAAACAGCTCTGATATGTGTGGTGTAATTTTGTCCCAACCCTCTAAGATGTTCATCCCTGCTGTAGTGTTAATTGATCTGCCAATAGTCAGATCTCCCACTTGGAAAAATATGTGAAATAAAGTCTCTCACTTAAAGGTAAATACTTTACTTCTTTCTAATTTTTTGGGAGGTTTATTCCCTAGCCTTCAATTTTAAGGAAAACAATAAAAATACCTTGCATTGATATGCTTTTTCTAACTTGGTCCAAGTGCATTTGTACTTGGCAGTGTTACGTGAATGGCAAGCTCTCAGACTTTCTCATTGTGAATTCTTGTCCTATGAAGTTTGAAGAATAAAATTTGTGAATTAAAAGACATTTTTAGTAAAAGTGCAGACATTTATTGGAAGCATATGCAAACTTCCCCTGGAGAGGGGACCCAAATGGGGAAAACCTGCTTTCTCTCTCTAAATGAGAAAACAACACAGTCTTCTCATCTGAGTATCTTTGTCTACTGACTTATATATGTTGGTAGCTCTTTGTTCATCTAATTTCTAATTAGACCCTTCCTTAATTTATGTCCCCTATGATTTTCTAATTGGCTACTTTCTTGCAGGATATCCGTTTCAAAGTTCAAAGCTCACCTGGTACCCACTTCTTCTTCTTCCCCTAATCTTGTAACATTCCTCTGTCCTCTGTGAAAGGAAAATAAACAGTCTGGCAGCTTGGAGCTATCTACACTCATCACATATGCATTCTTTTCCCATGGACCTCCTTTTCCTACAACTTCCTTTCCTGTCTCTAAAATTCTTTTTATCAGAATCTAAGTAACATAAACCAGAAGGGTTTATTTCTTGTTGACATTACATAGATTGACCAGGATATTTGATCTCTGTCATCCTCACTCCTAGTCACCTTCCAGAATGTGGCCAGTCCTTGTGGAAGAGAGAAAGAGGATGTGGTGAAATCATGCCTAGCTTATAGAGTTTCCATTCATAAGTGATACACAATCCTTCTGCTAATATGTTACTAGTCAAAGAAAGCCCCATGACCGCATATAATTTTAAAGAGGAAGAAGGCATAATCCTACCATATGCCTAGAAGAAGAATAGGCAATATACATTGAGCAACAATAATGATTACCAATGCTTTCTTAAATTACCTAATTTTATTTCTGAATATTTGTAGTAGTTCTGTTTTGATCATAGCCAAAGGAGAATTATAGATTTATACTAGTTCCTCCAACACAATAGTTCCTGAACTGTTAGACTTCACAAATAGACAAATCTTTCAATTGAGGATGGGATGGGGTGGGGGAGTCTGCTTTATATAAGGTTGCCTATCTTCCATTTTGTTAACCATCTGTCATCACCATCTACACTAATAAAAGAGAAACATGCAAATTGATCATCTCTCCACTATGCCCACCAGCCAATCAGAGAGAGCATGCAAATTAACCCAACAAAGATGGCAGTTAATTTGCATACACGGGTGTGTAGTGAAGACTGAAGACAGTGTAGAAGGAAGAGGGAGGGAAAGAAGGGTGGCTGGGGGCTTTGTTCCCTTCTCTGCTTCACTCAGGCAGCAGAAAGCCCTGTTCTTACAGGAATCTTCCTGCAACAGGTCTCTAGTCATTTCATAGAAGAAAATTCAGGAATTGTAAAATTGTGAGAACACATAAAATGTAGGAAGCATATAATCTCAAACTAGAGGTTAGTGCCTCAGATACATCTAGCTTTATGAATAATATTTAATATTGCCTTTATTTTTTTCTGTACCTTCTTGATAAGTTTAATGATCTAGTATTTATAAGCTTCTGCACTGAGAGATCACAACTCTAAACTGTATCATGAATCAGATATATAAGCATATACAGAAGGAACTGAAATATTAAATGGATCAATGAGGAATATGAGTGGAGGTAAAGTTTTACTAGTTATGCAAGTAGAAAGTAGATTGCTGGGTTGAGGAATGAAAATAAATTACTATTTCATAAAAGATGTTTGGGTAAGGTTTGATTGAATGGTCCAAGTTAGATTCTAGAAGGAAAGGAGGAATGAATAAAAGGTTTGGAGCCTAGGTTAAAAGCCTTGACCTTGGGATTTTTCAAAAGTGTATTTGAAGAAGACAACTGAAGTTGGAGATATGCATGGTATACGCCTCAAATTAGAAGTTCTGTGAAGGCAAGTATTTGGATTTGGGCCCCTTGGAGCTTATATATCTGTACTAGAGGCCCGGTGCATGAAATTCATGCACAGGGGTGGAGGAGGGCTCCCCTTAGCCCAGCCTGCATCTTCTCCAATCCAGGACCCCTTGGGGGATGTCTGACTGTCGATTTAGGCTTGTTCCCCAGTCCGACTGCCAGTTGGACATCCCTCCCACAATCCAGGACCACTGGCTCCTAATTGCTCACCTGCCTGCCTGCCTGATTGCCTCTAACTGCCTCCCCTGCTGGCCTGGTCACCCTCAACTGCCCTCCTGTCAGCCTAGTTGCCCCCAACTGCCACTCCTGCTATCTGGGTTGCCTCTAACTGCCCCCTCCACCAGCCTAGTCACCCCTTACTGCCCACCCCCCACTGGCTTGGTCGCCCCACGCAGCCTGCTGTTCAGTTATTTGGTTGCCCCTCACTAAGCCCCCTGCTGGCCTACTTGCCCTACACAGCCTGTTTGGTCATCCATTTGGTTGCAATGTCACTTAGGCATATATATATATATATATTAGAGGCCCAGTGCATGAAATTTGTGCCCAGCCTGCTACCCCTCCAAACTGAGACCTCTTGAGGGATGTCCAACTGCCCATTTAGGCCCCATTCAGGTAGGCAAGGGGCCTGTGGTGGTTTGCAGGCTCGCCATACCTCCTGGGGACCCAAGTGAAGGCTCTGGTACCTGGGATTTATTTATTTTCTACAATTGAAACTTTGTAGCCTGGAGTAGAGCCAAGCCTTCTGCTGGCACAAGGCAAAGCCATTGAAACTTTGTTGCCTTAAGCAGAGGCTTGAGCTGGCCAGGGTGTGAGGAAAGCTTTGCTTCCTCCATCACCAGGGGCAACCCAAGCCTCCTTCCTGCTCTCTCTGTGGCTGTAGCCATCTTGGTTGGGTTAATTTGCATACTTGCTCTGATTGGTTGGTGGACATGACTGGTGGGTGTAGCAGAGGTATAGTCAATTTGCATATTACTCTTTTATTAGATAGGATGGGTTAACTTTAGACTGTCGAATATGCATGGGAGAGTAGAGGAGAGGATGTTGGAATCATAATGCCTTCTTGGATTTTGAACAGTACACATAGGAGACTTATTGTCTACTCTGTTGTTTAGTAAGAAGTTGTACAAAGAGCTATATGAGAGGGATGTTTTACTTTGAGATAAAGTAGAATTTGGCTACTATTTCATTGTGAAAATGAAGGTAAGACAGGAGCTGAAGATTAATCTGTGGTTTCTGTGTTCAAATCAGAGCTGCTGACACTTTTGCACATCAGGAGCATAATGATAATGGAGCCAAGAGAATCTCATTAGGAGACAGGAAAAAGGAAATCTATTAGAGTATATAGTATTATCCAGTTTTGCAGTCCTCTCTTTTCTCCAAAGAAATATCCTAAGCATTAAGAAATTGTGAGAGCTCCCTTTCCAGTTGAAAAACTTCCATATTTTGCAGACAACACTATTGTGATCTTTGGAAGTGATGGATTAGGCATTAGAGTATGCTCATCAAAATTCAGCTCAGTTGTAGAGTAGTAATTCCAGGCAATGTGTATTGAATTAGGCAAACTCTCCTTTTTTGAAAATAACCAATATCATCTCAGACATGTTAAGGTTTTATATGGAGGGTATCATACTAATAGGCAAATCTATAACTATTGACATTAGAACATGTGGAGAAAATATGTATAAAACTATTTTTACTTTAGAAAACACACAACAACAGTGATTTATTTAGTGTGATTTTATTAGCCCTTGCGTTAAACTACCAAGAATCTCTAGGGTTCTGAATTCTTGCTTGAGAAACTTGTATACCCAGGTGAAGTGGAAGTTTGAAAATACTACTGGAATGAGAAGTAGAAATCCTGGGCTTTGGTTTGGCTTGGTTCACTTTGGGCCTTTGGAGCCGTCACTTCACTTCACTTCACTTCACTTCACTTCACTTCACTTCCTAGATCTCTACTTCCTCAGACATAAAATCTGAGTTAGACTGGTTGACCTCCAAAATTTGTTCTGGTTTTCTGATTGTATTAGTTTGCAATTTTCAAAATGGAAATATAAAATGGTTCCTGGAAAAATTGTTTGAATTGTTTGTTCACATAAGCAACTATGGGTGGACTTTGTGCCAATCCAAAATCCTTTCAAAATGGTCAGTGTGGTTTCTTTTACATTTGACTACACAGGAATTTTTCATGTAAATAAAAAAAATTAAATGAAGCCTTCTCTTGCTGTTTGATTCACTCATTTATATTACAACCCATAGTTTGAGATATGACATTTCCTTTCACTCTGGTGAAATTTTGATGTCACAAAATTTGAATTGATGCATTTAACTGAATCAAGCAGAAGGTGTATTATAATTACAAATGAGAATGCTCCTAGCTACACACACACATGTGTCTAGGTAATCAGCAATGATGAGAAAGATATATAAGCAAGGTACTAGGTAAAAGTTTGCCAGGCTGTGGTTCTAGGCAAATGCATTTTTAGAAATAGCATCTTTTTTTTTTTTCAAGATTGTGGGAAATGCTTGAATACTCAGGAAAGAAGCAATTCAGGATTACTTGTGCACAATGGACCACTGATAAGAGAATCATAATCACTTGGCCTTTCATTTTTGATTTCCAAATTCATTAACCTCAGAGGTGCTAATGTTCCTTAGATTTGGAATTTCTTCTAATGTGATGAAAGGCAGTTATGTTTTCTTTACAAATTATATTACAGATAGACAGCTAATTCCCAGAATCTTTGGGATTCTAACCAGATAACTATATTCTAGTTCATGAATGGTGTGTATGTGCTTCAGAAAAATTGGCATTGAGAAATGCATACTATTTTGCACCAATCAAAAAATTTTAATAGTATTGAAGGTTCATGTAAAAGCCAAAAGTGACACAGGTGTTTTTGTCTTTGTTTTTACTATGAGCTCTTGATGATTATTCTGAACATCCAAAGTCATCCTTTATAATAAAAGGCTAATATGCAAATTAACTGAATGGTAGAACGACTTGTTGCTATGATGTGCACTGACCACCAGGGGGCAGATGCTCAATGCAGGAGCTGTCTCCTGGTGGTCAGTGCATCCCATAGTGGGAGCTGTCAGTTGGATATCCCCTGAGGGCTCCTGGACTGCGAGAGGGTGCAGGCTGGATTGAGACCTTCCCTCTACCCCTGTGCATGAATTTTGTGCACCAGGCTTCTAGTTAAAACATAAGCAATTTGATATGCTCATGAAGAACTCTTCAGTTTTTCCTATAACAAAGAGGGTTTCATCTTTTGCTTTTTATTTTATATGGCAATTTTAGAGAGTTTTATAGCAGAACAATAATTCAAAGTTAAGATAGTAGAATAATATAGAATTTCATTTTATATAATGCTAGAGGCCTGGTGCATGAAATTCGTGCATGGGGGGGGGATCCTTCTGCCCATCCTACACCTTCTTGCAGCCCAGAAACCCTCACTCCTTACTGCCCGCCTACTTGCTGTTCCTTACCACTCAGCTTGCTGCTCCTTAGCACTGCCACAGAGGTGGGAGAGGCTCCCACCACCACTGCAGTGCTTGCCAGCTATGAACCCGGCTTCTGGCTGAGTGGCACTTCCCCTGTGGGAATACACTGACCACCAGGAGGCAGCTCTTGAATTGAACATCTGCCCCCTTGGTGGTCAGTGCACATCATAGCAACTGGTCATTCTGTTCTTTCTGCTGTAATGGTCGCTTAGGCTTTTATCATATAGATATTCATTACCCTGCCATGGAGTTGTGGGGAGGAGAGAGGCAGAGAAGGTTTTATTATTGGAATGTCAAATTAATCTTATCTATATCTCAGACTTAAGAAAATATACATCTTCTACTGTTCCCCAGAATTCAGTTATTCCTCTTGACTTCACTATCTCTGAAGCTAGTAAAACTTTTCCCCAAACTCTTGAGGCAGGAAACATTGAGTTGATATTTAAAAGCTCCTCTTTTCTTCTTTACTCTTTGCCTTTGATCATTTGATAATTCCTAGCACTTTTATCTTTTTAAATTATCTGTTCTCTCTATACCTTTACACATAAACCATGGCCCTGGCCTATGAAGTCATCTTTCTGCCTCCAGAATCTTTCTCATTTAATTTATTTTCACATCATAGACAGATTAATTTTATTAAAGGGCACTTTATGTCATTCTTCTGCTTTAAAATATTTAATGGTTTCCAATTTTATACAGAATAAAGTTTCAAACTGTTTGGTCTGGCATTGGAAGATATTTCAAGTTTTCATTACAGCCTTAATTTCTCAATAGTTACTATATCAATCCTAAATTCCACCCAATCTGGTCACTAGAAAGTAAACATATTTCAAGGGCTTAATTTTTTTTGTTCCTTCTATCTGAAAAAGAAAAGGAGAAATGTTGAAAAATGTAATGAGGGGTCTCAGATGGGATCCTAAAACAGGAGAGGACTTTAGATTAAAAAAAAAAAACAAACAAAACAAATCTGAAATAACAATAATGAAATGATTCCTCAGTGTGTATCGTTTTGGGGTTAGGAAGCCTTATGGCTAGTTCCGAGGCTCCTTGCAATTTTCTGGATGTCTTATGATCAAATGTCCTCAGCTTGACTAACTTTAGATAGATATTTTCTGGACTCTAGGCCCCTAAAACCTCCTTTTTCTTAAGGTATATAATTTTAACACACATATAAGGTAAGCATATAACTTTCTGACTTAGGGATGACATGTTCATCACTATAATATGGTTGGGAGGTATGTATTTTCCTTTGAAATTGTTTATGTCAAGGGGTCAGCAAAGAAAGACCCAGGGGCCACTCAGTTGGTATGATTCAGTGTTTGAGGGTCGAACTATGACCCGGGAGGTCATCATTTGATTCCTGTCAGGGCACATGCCAGGATTGTGGGCTTGGCCCCCAATAAGGATTGTGCAGGGAACAACGGGTTAATGATCCTCTCTCATCATTAATGTTTCTATCTCCCTCTCCTTTCCTCTCTGAAATCAATAAAAAAATATTTAAAAAAAGACCCATGGGCCAAATTGACCCCTGCCTGTTTTATAAATAGTTTTATTAGGCATCAGCCATGTTTATTCCTTTTTGTACTGTCACATGTCTATGGCTGTGGTAAAGTTGAATAGTTGCAACAGAGAAGCTATAGCCCTCAAAGCTTAAAAATATTATTATACAACCCTTTATAAAAATATCCCCAGTTATTCAAACTGCATTAAGACAATGTTTGTTTGTTTTTACCCACCAAAAGGGAAGAAAGTACCTTCATTTACTTATCAACCAATACAGTTCCATACAGCACAGCATGGTTGTTAATAGTATGGGTTATGGAACCAGAGACTTAGTTTGGCTTTGAAAGTGACTTTACCATTTACTACCTAGATGACCATCAACTTGTTAGTAACTTTTCTGTGCCTCAATTTTCTTACCTATAAAACAGAGATAAACCATTGGGTCCTTAAGGGGATTAAATTAGTCAGTAAATGTAAACACTAAGAACATTAGCACATAGCTAGCATCATATATATATTAGCCATTATTATTATTAATAGCAGCATATCATTACTAGAGACAGGATGTCTCTTTTTTGAAGGAGGATAAAGAACCAAATTGGTAATTATTACCTAAGCAACCCTGTGACCAGGGACAATTAATGCACAGAATATTCTGTTACCAGTTATCTTGTCTATTTTGTTTTTAGCACTGTCCTACCCCTTGCTGACATTTTACTAGTGTGTGTCCCATTTTAACAGGGTCTTCCTTAATTTGTTGATAACCATATTACTGGAATCCACAGCTATGGAATCCACAGCTATGGAAAAACTTGCAGTATTCAAAGGAATAAATTAGTAATGGGGGAATTTCATGCATAATGGCAGAAGTGAGAAAGATAGAAATGATTCCATTGTTTTCCTCTTAAATTACAGATTTGTTCTAAAGTTTACATTTCTCTTTAAGTTCATTTGGTAGCATTCCCAACCACTGCCTCTCTTCTTTTTGTTCTGCCCACTACTCTCCCAACTTGTAGTAAAAGAGCCTCGAATTCAAGTTGAACTTCCTCAGATATAAAATAGGGATACAGCTGCTCTGCCTAACTCATTGAAGTGTTTGTTTTCAACATCAGATATAACTAAAATCCAGTCTTTCTGGACCTCCTTCATTGGCCTCTTGCTTCCTCTCATCAACTTTCTCTCCCCAGCTTTCCATCTAATTAATTTCCAATCTCCTCTGAAATTTCTTTCCTTCTCTCCATAGCCTGCAGGTCCTCTGTGGCTACCTTTGTTAGTGTCTTCTCCTCTTCTCCTTGCTAGATTCTTGCCTCTAGGGAACAAGTAATTGCATTTCAGCCTCAGGGCTTTTGCACTTGCTGTTCCTTCTGCTTGGAAGTCTCTTCCCCCAAATGTGTTCTTCTTTAGGGTCTCTTCTTAGCTGTCAATTCTCCTAAAAGGACTTTCATGACCATCCTATTTAAGTTGTCACTGTTTACCGTTTTGCAACCTGGTATCCTGTTTGTTTTTCATCACAGTGCTTGTCATTATTGTGATGAAAAGTTTATTGTTGTCTGCCTTCCCTCTAGAATGTAAGCACCACTAGGATAAGATTTTGTCTGTTTTATTCACTGCTGTGTTCCTGGTACTGAGAACTATAACTGGCGCATGATAGGCATTCAATATAAAATTGTCAAATAAATGAAAGGACATGAAGGTTTGCATATTAACTTGCTTTACAAATTCACAAAGTTGGAAGGCAATTTAAAGATGAGGCTGAATAACTTTTGCTTTTCTATTTCTTGCCTCTGACACTGTTAAAATATCCCCAACCTACTGACCTCATTCTTGCTGTACCTTCTTCATTTGCCCCTGGCTTCCTTTCATGAACTTTCTCTTACCAGCTTTCCATCTAATTTCCAATCTCCTCTGAAATATCATTCCTTCTCTCTTGCTTCTTAATCTCTGATCCCACTGGGTACTCTATAATGCTATACATCAATGCATCAGATAGCAGAGCTGTTCTGGAGATATGAGACAGTGATACAATTAAGTAATAGATAAATGATTTTAAAAGTCATAGCACCTTGTGAGCTATTAATAATATTATCAACTGAGCTCAAACTGCTTGAATTCTTTAATGGACTTGTAGAGGGTATTCTCTGGTGAACACTGGAAAATAAGATACATAATTTGAAATGGGGTACTTGCTCCCTTTAGATAATTCTTCCAAATCTGACAAATATGTCAGGACAAGGTTGGGAAGAAAAACGTTATAGAAGATATCCACAGTCTCTATTGTTCCTTGATTCTTGATTCTCTTCCCCCTCTCTTATTTGCCTTTAGTTGTTACAAAATTTAGGGCAAAGATAGGGTCCATCACCCAGACTTTGGCCACAGTGACCACATTGATTTCTGTTAACATAAAAAACAAGACAAAACAACAACAACAACAACAACAAAAACATTGAAACCTTGTAAGCCATGATCTCCCAGGAATACACTGTGAGGAACTTTTGTGAGTTTATTTGAGTCAAACTGTTGACATATGCCGGGAAACAGAACCTCAATAAATTGAAATAATGCTCCAGAGAATGGTGGGTTACATCTGTATGTATACATTGCAATCAAAGGAAAGGGACACAGGTGAGTTACATGAAATTCATTGGTGATAGATTAAGGAGGTGTGATAAAGCAAAGAGGGGGAAACCTCTGGGATAGGGTAAAAGTGAAATGATAGACATGTGCTTCTTTTATAGAGATGGATACAGGATACTTTAATGTAATTAACAGTTGACAGTTAACTTGATAACAATAACAATGAGGGAATGTCCTAGTGCCATTTGTTGTGCCTGAAAGGTCCAGGGTAAAAAGAAAGTTACAAGTTACCAAGACATCTCACAGATACATTATCTTAGAGGCAAAAAGGCAAATGGGCTCAGTAAAGATCTAAGTTGATCTTTGTTAGGGAAAATATCAGCCTAGGACATGACTACCCACTATAATATGTTTGTAGTTAAATATTTAATTTTCAAACCATTTTTAATGGTTATTTTAGGTCTCTGAGTTTGCAAGACTGCTGTGTAGGCTTCCCCTGAGCTTGTCAGGTTAGCATATGACTCCTTTGACTCACACATCCCCCTTTTGGTCATAAATCAAATCCAAAGGATGCATTGAAGACCAACCTTTTGGTTGGATAATGGAATCCCACAGTGCTAGAAGGCTTATTCGTAGATTAATAAAAAATTATGATAATATGTATAAAACATTTTTCAGTTGGCTGGGGTGCTTTATACATATTATCATAATTTTTTATTAAGCTAATTATATGTTTTCCTCCTTCATCCACTGTCATTTGTACCTTATGATATGTTTGGTCAGATGAATTAAGACTCTCTACTATTTCATTATCTAGAAGCTCTAATTTTTCTTCTGGCCAATTAGTTTCCATAGAAATGACTTCATGGGGAGGATTAAGTTCAATTTCTCAATACATTGGTTTTTCAGTATCAATATTATCATAGATTTTATGAACCTCAGGCAAAGTTATTCTGCCTATAATTTAAGTATTATACCATATTTCAGTATTATTTAATGTAAACTTGGTGTTATTACAGTAATAAAAGTCGCTTAGTATAACAGAAGAGTTTTTTAAACCTTCCCAGCAAAAATGCCCCTTTCCATTATACTGTATATTGTTATTCATGGGGGTAGATGCAATAGGTTAGGACTGGGTGAATTCAGTATTCCATATGGATTGGGGGCATAATCATTCACCTTTCCAACTTTCACAGACAGTGAGATGGTTTCCCATTGTTTATTATTTTTAAATATGGCCCATCTACTTCCAATTGGAAGTATTCTAGTATTATTGAGGATGGTCCCTATGCTGGCCAGTTGAACTACTGGGAATTTAAGTTTAAGATTTAACAGAGGCACCTGGGCTTTTAGGATACAACGTCGTAGATTGCATTTCCCATCCAAAATTTTCCAAATTCCTGGGGAACCATATGAGTCCCATAAGTATCTGGCCTGGGCTTCTGCAGCCATTATAGTTGGCCATTATTTCATAACCACTTCAGATTCCATTTGCATTAGCTTAGAATAGGCCCTGTTGAGTTAGGGTATAGGCACGTTCCCATTGTTGGGTTTGTACATGAGTTTTTATAGTCTATTGAGTCTGTTCTATCCATGAAACTAAGGCTTTGTTGCTTTCCATGCTGGTTCCCACCCTTTTCCTTCTTCCTGAAACAGCAGTCCCTCAATATGACCCATTTGAGATAAAGAATCTTTTTCTAATGAATGTCCTTCTTCATTAGCCACAAGTTCAGCTTGTCCCAGAATACCAAGATGAGCCCCTACTCCTCTAAATATTCCCCTTTTGCTTCTTTTAGGGGGCCAATGTTGTTGGATCCAGGAATGTTGTTGCCATTGGGTAGCTATGGCTTGGAAACAGTTAGGATATAGTGAATGGACTAAAAAACGTTGAGTTTCCCATGCCATAGTTAAATGAGTGGAGGTGACCCCAAATGATCTAGAGTTTGAGTATTCCATAGGGTGTCCAGGACGCAAGGACAGTGGGGTAGTTGCAGACATATCTACCCACCAAATAATGCTACTAATTTCTGAAACGGGGACCCATTGATTTCTTTCTTGTTTCATAGACATCCAGCCACAAGAGCATGGCTGGTGAGTTCGAGGACAAGATATGCTATGACAGATAGGACAGGCTGCTGCAAGCTTTGTGCCATCATATCCAGGTGTTTTTCTTAGCTTTTCATCATCTATCTCTATAGCTATGCAATATTCATCCAGATTAGATCCATATGTAATTCTACAAGTGGAATTATCAAGAAAGTGTTCTTGGAGTTATTTGCTTAAGGTGGGTCTTTTATAGTAGATATAGCCAGAAAAAATGTACCAAAGTTTATATTGATAGTAGGAGAAGACCAATGTGTAGCCAATAAAGCATTAATTTCATATCATACTTGATAATCAGAACATCATTGTGTAGTAGGTAGGAAAGATTAGCAGGTATCGAAGTTAAATTTTTGATATCTAATAAGGGAGGAGGTCTGAGGATGCAGATATTGTTTCCACTAGGAAATCAGAAGGATAATAATATGAAAATCATTTTATATACATTCAATCAATAACAATAAGATGATATAAAAATAAAGTTTAAGCAGTATCAGTTTATGAGCATACAGGCCTTGTTGACGTCTTGGGATAGCTGTCTGCCTCTGAGTTCCGTGATTTCTTGTCCTCAAAAGATCTCAACTGTTTCTTGTTCTTGAAAAGTCTTTGATCTCCCCTGCAGACAGAAATGGGTATCAGAGATGGGAATAGACATTCATTCACAATCAGGTGCCTTTTTAAAATGAGAATTGTGAATCCATGAGCTAACTCCTTTAAGTTTAGCTGCACATGGGTTAGTTAGTAATACCTGGTAAGGTCCCCTCCAACAAGGTTGGAGAGAGTTTTTTATTTGGTGTCTTTTCCAATACACCAAATCTCCTGGTTGTAAACTGTGATCTTTGAAATCTTCATCTCCTGGGAGCACACTGTAAAATGAATCTGTTATCAATTTATCAATTCTTTTAAGTTGGTTAATAAGCCCTTGACAATAATGTAAAATGTCTCCTTTTAGTAAAGGTGGTTCATATGCCCCTTCATCCAGAAGCATAGGGAGACCAGTGACTATTTCTTAAGGAGAAAGTTTATGTTTACCAAAAGGAATAGATCTCAGGTTGAAAAGTATTATAGAGAGAGCTTTTGTCCAGGGGAGATTAAAGACTTCTGAAATTTTGGCTAGTTAAGTTTTGATTATACTGTTGGTACATTCCACCAGTCCAGAAGACTGGAGGTGATAGGCACAATGGAAATGCTGTAGAATAGGCCAAATGTTACCGATGGATTTTATTATTTGCCCAGTAAAATGGGTGACTTCGGTCACTATGTAACTCAGAGGGAATTCCCCAATTAGAAATTATTTTTTCTAGTAACAATTTACCAACTGTTAAAGCTGTTGCTCTCCTGCAAAAGAATGCTTCAACCCAGTGAGAAAACATACAAATCATGACTAATATATATTTGTATGGCATTTGGATAAATGGGTCCAAAGGAAGTGGGATATGTCCTTGGGATCCATGGAGTGGTTTTCCTGGGTTATATTTTGGACAGATAGAGCATTTGCCATTGTATACTTTATGAGCTACTCTAGGAGAAGGATTTCCAGTAATATTGTTTACTGCATGAAATCATCTTTTTAGGATCTCAATGTGTTAGCTCATGTACATGTTGAAGTACAGGGAGTTGGCCCCTACAGGTAAAATAGGTTTCTTATTGGGTCCAAGCTCTATCTGTCTGCCTGGGTCAAAAGTTCCCCCTTTTTGTTGCAATATTCTCTTTTTGTCTTCTGTGGCTGTGTGTTGAAACAATAAAAGATAATCTTTTATTGATTTAATAGGAAGTAAAGAACATTCTCAGGTCTGGATAACTTGACTGTTCAATGCTGCCTGCTTAGCTGCAGCATCAGCAAAATGATTTCCATTTGCTTCCATGGTGGTGGCTTTAGAATGCCCTGGGATTATTATAATTGCCAATTGTTGTGGTTGCTGTGTGGCATCTAAAAATTTTGCAACCAGTTTTCCATTTCTTATGGGCTGCTGAGAGGAAGTTAAGAAGCCTCACTGCTTCCATAACATTCCAAAGTCATGAGCTATACCAAATGCATAGTGACTATCAGTATAGATATTGGCTACTTGACCTTTGGCCAAATGAGAAACCTGAGTCAAAGCAATGAATTCAGCTTTCTGGGCAGAGTTGATTCCAGGCAGATAAGAACTTTCAATTATATCCACCATGGAAGTTATTGCATATCCAGCTCAGAAATATTCTTGTTTATCCTTTATATAAGATCCATCTGTGAACCAAATTAAGTCAGAATTATCAATAGAAGTTTCCTGTAAATCGTTCCTAGGAGCAAGAAGGTGGTCAGTAAGTAATACACAATTGTGGGTATCTCCATCCTGTAAAGAGGGTAACAACATGGCAGGGTTAAGGCGATTACACCTAGTTAAAGTAATATTAGGTGCAGAGAGCAGGAGTACTTCATAAGAAGCCAGTTGATTGACAGAGCAGTGTTGAGTGTGATGAGAGTTCAGCAAGGATTCAACAGAATGAGGAACATATATAGTTAAAGGAGAGCCCATGACTATCTCTTCTGTCTGTTTACATAACAAGGCTGTAGCTGAGATGGCCTTCATGCAAGGAGGGAGCCCTTTTGCCACTTAGTTGCTAACTATAATACCCTCTAGGTATATGGTGGTCTCTATGTTAATGAGTTGCAACTCCTAAAGCATTGCCCTTACTTTCATATGTGAAAAGGAAGAAGGGAAGGAAGTTTATAGTTTGGATGCCTCATAGTAGGAGCTTTAGACAAGAAATCCTTTAGAGTTTCAACAGCTTGTTTCCCTTCAAGGTACCACCGAATTCTCCAACTTTAATAGGGCATAGAAAGGCTAGGCTATCAATGAAAAGCTTGGAACCCAATTTCTACAATATCTAGTCAAGCCCAGGAATCCTCTAAGCTGCTTTTTTTTTTTTTGAAGAAGGAAAAATAAGATTCCTCTAAGTCTTTCGGGGTTAATTTTTAGATGCCATACAGCCCATCCTTTGATATGAGATGGCCAAGATATTTTACTTGAGGTAAGCAAAATTGAAACTTATTCTTCGAGACCTTATGTCCCTTTATATCTAGCTATTGCAGTAGGTAAATTGTGTCTTTTTGAGAGTCTAGTAATGTCCTAGAGTATACAAGTAAATCACCCACATACTGAATTAGAGTGGAATCTCTAGGAAATTTAACATTATTTAGATCAGCTTTTAATATCTGGGAGAAATATGTGGGACTTTCTGTATCACAGTCCAAATAAATTGTCAATCTTCCCAAGTGAAAGCAAAATAATATTGACTGTCCTTTTCTATTGGAATGCTGAAAAAAGCACTACATAAATCTATTACTGAAAAACATTGGCAGTCCTCAGGAATAGTTGATAATAAAGTATGTGGATTTGGAACCACAGGATATCAGAGAATAATTATCCTATTTATAGCTCTAAGATCCTGCACAAATCTCCATCCTTTCCCATTTGGCTTCTTTACTGAAAAGATAGGAGAATTACAAGGTCTTGTACGTGGAATTATAAGTCCTTTTTAAAAATAATCTTGTATAATGGGCTTAATTCCAGCTAGTGCATCAGGTCTTAGAGTACATTGGTGAATATTAGGTAAAGGCAAAGTACTATCAATAGTTATTTTAATAGGAGTAGCTGACTCAATCTTGCCAATATCTGTACTGGAAAGGGCCCAAAGTTGCATTGGAACTTCTCGCAACAAACGTTCATTTTCAAGATTATTTTCCTCTGGTGAAAGTTCTTTTAAAATCATTATTTTCCCAATTGGTTCAGTATCTGATTCATTTAGTTCTAAATACATTTCGCCTTTTTTGGGAAAAAAATATATGAGCATCATGGGTTTCAAGAAAATCTCTCCCTATCAGGTGAATTAGGGCCAATTTGACCAGTAAGTATATATGATGCCCTGTAACCTCCCCTAGTTGAAAGTGGACAGATTCTGACTTAAAAACAGTCATTGGTTGGTTAGATACACTTATCATTTGTACAGAAGCTTTGTTCTGAGGGAGAGGGAAACTTAAATGGATAGGGTTAAGAACAGATAAAGTGGCCTAGTAACTACAAGGGCTTTAGTAATTTCTCCTTTTATAGATCATTTCAATTTCTTCTAAAGTCTTAGTAAGGAGAAGAGAAAGCACCCTCTCATCGTCCTTGGAACAGCCTGATGCTTGCATCTGTCTGTTTACTCTTTGAAAATCCCATTTCAGTTTCTACAGTCTTTCTTATGGTGGCCTGGCTTTTTGCAGTAAAAACAGACTCCTTTATCTCCTGTTTTAAGAGACTTTAGAGTAGAACTGGCTTGGTTGCTTAATTGTTGAAGCTGTAAGTTTATAATTTGGGTAACTTTTTCTCTATTTTGGATAGTTTTAGATAGCTGATCAGCCAGAATAGCCAGTTCATCAGCATGGGTAGTCTGACAGTTTAATTTGTTATTTGATCACAGTTACAAGTTCTTCATCTAGTCCTTCCAAAAATGCCAAATTTAGTAAGGGGTCAATTTGATGATCCTTGAAACTGTCTGGCAACAGACCTAAATATTGTTTGAAAGTCTTTTCAAAACATTCAAAAAAATTAAGCACTGGTTCATCAAGCTTTGTTTTACATTGCTGGATCTTGGTCCAGTCCATTCTCCAAGGAAAAATTTCAGGTATGGCTTGATAAAGCCAGTGGGCCAATTTCCTGCATTTTTCTCTGTCTGTCTCTTTCTATTTTAAAAAATCATCTACAGGAGTATGCCAGTGAACCTAATTCAGCCATTCTGTTGCCTTGCTCTCAGAAACCAGTAGGTGTATTAATTGGAACAGGTCAGAATAGCCAGGATCATATGTTCTAATAGTTAAATCAAATTCCTTTGCAAACCATCAGGGTCCTGCAGAGGGTCAGGAAAATCTTTAGTTAGGTTTCTTAATTCTGTTCTACTTCAAGGAACATATACAATTGTTGGATCCCCTCTACCTGAGACAGGCTTTTCTCGGAAAGGAGGTATTAGAATTATCTTTCTCTGAGTTTGTATTCTCATTTTTCCTTAGGTTAGCAGGGAATGGTAATTGAGGAGATTTAGAAGAAGGAAGAAGAGAAGTGGAGGGAAAGTCTGCACAAGGAAGCTCAGAAAGCGAAAGGTATAGTGGAGGAGCAGTGGGAGGGGGAGGAATGGGGTCTTGGCACTTACTTGCTTCAGTAGCCTTTAGTTCAGAGATAGTCTCAAAAATTTTCTTATTAACTTCTTGTAGGGAAGATATTTTATCCAATCCTCTCCTAGAAGCCTTTAATTTCCAATGAAGATAAGCTTCCCATTAATTTAATTTAATTTTAGAACCAGCTTTTTCTAATTGAGCATGCAGAAAATTCAATTTGGGGGTGTCAAAAGTTTCCCACTTTGGCTATTTCAAGTTGGTATCATTTTTAGTTAAATTTTCCCTTTTTTGTAGATACTTGCAAGTTGAAATTCCATATGAATTGTACATGTACCCTGTTAGAGTGTTAACAGGGGGCTGGGATTCTTGGTGTTTAGCAACCTCAGAGGTGCAATTTCCCATCTTTTAAAATTTATTATTATTATTGAATATTTGCAGAGTCTGAGCAAATTTTCTAGGGGTGTTATGTAGTGGGTTGCAAAGTGTACTGCTTATGGGTTGAGCTCCATGAGGCTCTCACCCCTCATGTTGTAATTCAACCCTCTTACTTGCCTCGGTTTCTCTCCTGGCTGTCTAAAACAGAAAGGCTTGGGGTGCTAGCTTACCAAGCCTTATGGGCACTCCCCCAGACAAGCCAGTCAGTTAATTACAGTTGAGTTGGAATTTCCTTATGGGGCTCCTGCAAGTCCTGAGGGATGACCTCTGACACCTCCACAAAGGTTCTTAGTCGCCTCAGAACACCCGAGAATAGGGTAGGAGGGAGGATGTGCCCCTTTATCTTTGGAGCTGAACAAGTTCAGCTCTCATTTTTACAGTGAAGGTTTTTGCTCAGACTCTCAGAAAAAAATTCCAATTGAAGAGCTGAAATCAAGACCAGCCACCTATTTTTCCTCCAGTCTTGCCTTAGTCTTTCCTTCTATTAACTCTTAATCTTAGTTTCATTTTGAAGATTTTAAAATACAGCTGAAATAAAGTCAGACCCTCTATAAAAGCAAGGAAAGGTTCTGGATCCAAGAGACAACTCATCCAAATTCACCTGATACAGTGGGGAGCCAGCATGGCTCATTGGGCCCCTTGCTGGATCCTAGCACCAAGTCTGAGTCTACAAGGTGGTCCTGGGTGGGCTTCTTTAGAATCCTGCCGACTATGCCATGTAATATTAACATAAAAACAACAAACACCAAAACTATTGAAACCTGTAAAGAATTTTTGTGAGTTTATTTGAGCCAAACTATTGACATATGCTGGGAAGAAGAACCTCAATGAATTGAAATAATGCTCCAGAGAATGGAAGGTTACATTTGTATTTATACATTAAAATCAAAGGAAAAGGATACAGGTGAGTTACACGAAATTCATTGGTGATAGATTAAGGAGGTGGGATAAAGCAAAGCGGGGAGTAGGCGTGGGTGGGGTGGGAACCTCTGGGATAGGGTAACAAGTGAAATGATAGACATGTGCTTAGAGAATATTATGCTAAGCAAAATAAGCCTGTCAGAGAAAGACACATGTTACCATGATCCCACTTATATGTGAATCTAATAAATAAAATAAATGGATAAACAATATAGACCCAGAGACAATGAAGCATGCAACAGAGTGATGAATTTCAGTGGGAAGGGAGAGATTAACCAAAAAACTTATATACATATATGCATAACCTATGAACAGACAATAGGGAAAAGCCTGGAGAGGTGGCAGGAACAAAGTGCCCTGGGTTCTTATTCCAGCCTTACAAGGAGTTCTGCAATCTGGAGAAAGGAGTTGATGTGTAGATTAAGAAGGAGTCCATAGATGAAAGATAATTTTGAAAGGCATTGGGGGTCAGAGGAGCTTCAGCTAAAGGAACTAAAGACAAGCCCTTATGTAAAGACCCTTTGATATTTATTAATACAATTTGTACTAAGGCAAGATGGAGACATCCACTTCAAAAGGTTAGGTTTACAGAAGCATTGTCAGTTTGAGGAATAGCCTACAGCTGTTCAGGTGTTTGGCCAACAGGGGGCAATAAAATGCCCTGAGCTCTCTGGCAGTTAACAACAATATATACAAGTCTTTAGGTTTGGGGAAGTGCAGTTTAGCCATTCAAACAGGTAATTACATTTGTGGCTCAGCCCTTGTTGAGCTCCCAAGCTTCACCAACCTTTTGGTGAAACTCTTGTAATTATGACATGCTGGAATTGGTTTCCAACAAAAGTGGTGGGGGTCAATGAAGGAAATAAGAGGGACATCTGTAATACTTTCAACAATGAAGATAATAATAATAAAAAATACAGCCTAAAGGATATTAGGACCAAACCAGAGAGGGTTGGACCGGCATTGCCACCATTTGTCCACTATCCAGATACCATTGATGACATGTACACATAAGGAACTGTTTGACATTGAAACTGGGACTCATTTTTTTTTCTCTTGTGCGTTTATTTCTAGCCTGCAGGGGCAAGATGTTTTTAAAGACAAGAATTGGGGGTAGGAGGGAAGCAGATGCAGAAACAAAGAAATAATGAACAGACTGTCGTGCTACAGTGGGAAGGCAGGTGAGGTTGGGGTGGGGGGTGCTGTAGGAGATCAACCGAAGGACTTGTATGCATGTGTGTGTAGGCATAGCCAATGGATACAGGGCATTGGGGGGAGGGGGGAGATGAGTGAGGACATGTACTGGGGGCTGGGGAGGGCTGGAGAGGGCAATAGGGCAAAAATAAAAATAAAATAAATTATTTTAAAAAAGCAATAAAAAATAAATAAAAATAAAAAAAACAATAACAAATTGTAGATAATCCAATAAAGAAAGAAAGAAAGAAAGAAAGAAAGAAAGAAAGAAAGAAAGAATATCTTAATGGGAATTCTGAAAAACTAAGAATTTTGCAACGACAATAAAAGAACAAAATAAAAGAAACAAATGAATTAGGACAGCTCTAAAGGATGTGTAGATAGATCAATTGAGGTCTTTAAGGGGATCTTGTAGGGAGGGCATTTTAAGGTTGCTATCCATCATCTCAGGGCTATGGTTTTCTTTTTCTTTTTTTTTCTTTTTTTAAAATTGTGTTACATGTATACATATCTCCCCATTGCCTTCCCCTCCCTCCCAGGCATACCCCAACCCCCCAGTGTCTATGTTCATTGGTTATGCTTATATGCATGCATACAAGTCCTTTGATTGATCTCTTATCTACCCCACCTCTCCTTAATCTTCCTGCTATAATATCACAGTCTGTTTGATGCTTTACTGCCTCTGTATCTATCCTTTTGTTCTTCAGTTTACAATGTTCTTTATTATCCACAAATGAGGGAGAGCATGTGGTACTTCTCCTTCATTGACTGGCTTATTTCACTAAGCATAAGTCTCTCCAGTTCCATCCAGGTTGCTGCAAACGGTAAGAGTTCCTTCTTTTTAATGGCAGCATAGAATTCCATTGTGTAGATGTACCACAGTTTTCTGATCCACTCATCTGCTGATGGGCACCTAGGCTGTTTCCAAATTGTAGCTATTGTAAATTGTGCTGCTATGAACATAAGGGTGCATAAATCCTTTCTGTTTGGTGTTTGTGATTTCTAAGGATAAATTCCTAAGAGTGGGATTACAGGGTCAAATGGGAGATCCATTTTTAGTTTTTTAAGAAAACTCCATACTGTTCTCCACAGTGGCTGCACCAGTCTGCATTCCCACCAACAGTGAACAAGGGTTCCTTTTTCTCCACATCCTTGCCAACACTTGTTGTTTGTTGGTTTGTGGATGATTGCCATTCTGACAGGTGTAAGATGGTATCGCATTGTCATTTTGATTTTCATCTCTCAGATAATTAGTGATTTTGAACATGTTTTCATATATCTCTTGGCCTTCCTTCTGTCATCTTTCGAAAAGGTTCTATTTAGGTCCGTTGTCCATTTTTGTATTGGATCGCTTATCTTCCTTTTATTAAGTTGTAAAAGTTGGCTGTAGATGTTGGAGATTAAACCTTTATCAGTGATAACATTGCAAATATGTTCTCCCATACAGTGGTATTTCTTGTTGTTTTGTTGATGGTTTCTTTTGCTGTACAAAAGCTTTTTATTTGGATGTAGTCCCATTTGTTTATTTTTTCTTTAGCTTCCATTGCCTTTGGAGTATCAGTAAAGAAGTTCTTTCGGCATATATCTGAGATTGTGCTGCCTGTGGATTCCTCTAGTATTGTTATGGTTTCCCTTTCAATGTTTAAGTCCTGTATCCATTTTGAGTTTATTTTTGTATTTGGTGTAAGTTGGTGGTCCAGTTTCATTTTTTTGCATGTATCTGTCCAATTTTCCCAACACCATTTGTTGAAGAGGCTATCTTGACTCCATTGTATGTTCATGCCTCTTTTGTCAAATATTAGTTGAGCATAGTGGTTTGGGTGGATATCTGGATTCTCTATTCTATTCCATTGGTCTCTATGTCTGTTCTTGTGCCAGCACCAGGCTGTTTTGAGAATAGTTGCTTTGTAATATAGCTCGAAATCTGGAATTGAGATCCCACCTACTTTATTCTTCTTTCTCAGAATTGCTGTGGCTATTCGTGGTATTTTTTTGTTCCAGATGAATCTATGAAGAATTTTTTCTAGGTCTGTGAAGTATGTCATTGGTATTTTAATGGGTAATGTATTGAATATATAGATTTCTTTGGATGGTATGGACATTTTAATGATGTTGATTCTCCCAATCCATAAGCATGGTATGCTCCTTCATCTGTTAACATCTTCCTCTATCTCTTTTTTCAGTGTCAGGTAGTTTTCTACATATAGGTCTTTTACCTCTTTAGTTAGGTTTATTCCTAGGTATCTTAATTTTTTTGGTGCGATGGTAAATGGGATTGCTTTTTCAGTCTCTCTTTCTGTAATTTCACTATTAGTGTACAGAAATGCCACAGATTTATTGCCATTAACTTTGTATCCTTCTACATTGCCAAATTCATTTATTAAGTCAATTAGTTTTGGGATGGAGTCCTTTGGGATTTTTATGTACAGTATCATGTCATCTGCAAATAAGGACAGCTTTACTTCTTCTTTTCCAATTTGGATGATTTTTATTTCTTCTTGTCTAATTGCAATGGCTAATACTTCCAGTACTATGTCAAACAGGAGAGGTGAGAGTGGGCATCCCTGTCTTGTTCCTGTTCTTAGGGGAAATGGTTTTAGTTTTTGCCCAGTGAGTATGATGTTAGCTGTGGGTTTATCATATATGACTTTTATGATGTTGAGGTATGCTCCTTCTATTCCCACTTTGCTGAGAGTTTTTATCAAGAAAGAGTGTTGGATTTTGTCAAATGCTTTTTCTGTATCAATTGATATGACTATGTCATTTTTATCTCTCAATTCGTTTATGTGATGTATCACATTTATTGATTTGAGGATATTGTACCATCCTTGCATTCCTGGGATGAATCCTACTTGGTCATGATGTATGATCTTTCTGATGTACTGCTGGATCTGATTTGCTAGAATTTTGTTGAGGATTTTGGCATCTATGTTCATGAGAGATATTGGCCTATAATTCTCTTTCATTGTGTTTTCTTTATCTGGTTTTGGTATTAGGGTGATGCAGGCTTCATAGAAGGTGTTTGGAAGTGTTTCTTCTTCTTGAAAGTTTTTGAATATTCTGAGGAGGATAGGTTTTAATTCTTCCTTGAATGTTTGGTAAAACTCTCCTGTGTAGCTATCTGGTCCCGGGCTTTTATTTTCTGGAAGCTTTTTGATGACTGCTTCAATTTCTTCCATAGTTATTGGCCTATTGAGATTTTTAGATTCTTCCTGATTGAGTTTTGGAAAGTTATATTTTTCTAGGAATATGTCCATTTCTTGCAGGTTGTCCAATTTGTTGGAATAGAGTTGTTCATAGTATTTTTTAACAATCCTTTGTATTTCGGTGGGGTCTGTTGTTATCTATCTCTTTCATTTCTGATTTTGTTTATTTGGGACTTCTCTCTTTGATTCTTGGTGAGCCTGGCTAGAGGTCCGTCAATCTTGTTTATCCTTTCAAAGAACCAGCTCTTGGTTTTGTTGATCTTTTGAATTGTTTCTTTGGTCTCCATGTTGTTTATCTCCACTCTGATCTTTACTATTTCCTTCCTTCTGCTTACACTGGGCTTTTCTAGTTTCTCTCTTTCTAGCTCTTTGAGTTGTAGGGTTACGTAATTTATTACCGTTGTTTCCTGTTTTTTGCAGTAGGCTTGTAGGGTTATGAACTTCCCTCTCAAGACTGCTTTCACTGTGTCCCATAAAATTTGTATTGTTGTGTTGTCATTGTCATTTGTTGTCATGATGTTTTTTATTTCTTTCTTGATCTTTTTGGTTGCTCAGTCGTTGTTTAATAGCATGCTGTTTAGTCTCCATGTTTTTGATTTCTTTCTATTATTTTTATTATAGTTGATTTCCAGTTTTATGCCACTGTGGTCTGAGAAAATGCTTGATATGATTTGTATCTTCTTGAATTTGAAGAGACTATTCTTATGCCCCTACATATGATCTATCTTTGAAAATGACCCATGTGCACTGGAGAAGAATGTATATTCTGTGGCTTTGGGGTGAAATGTTCTGAAGATGTCAATTAATTCCATCTGGTCTAGTGAGTCATTTAGGATTGATGTTTCTTTCCTGATTTTTTGTTTAGAGGATTTGTCCAATGGTGACAGTGGGGTATTAAAGTCTCCTACTATGATTGTATTGCTGTCAATCTCTCCCTTAATATCCTCGAAGAGTTTTTTTTTATGTATTTAGGTGCTCCTATATTGGGTGCATATATGTTTACCAGAGTTATTTCTTCTTGTTGGATTGTTCCCTTTAGTGTATTATGAAGTGGCCTTCTTTATCTCTTGTTATGTCCTTCACTTTGAGATCTAATTTGTCAGATATAAGTATTGCAACCCCAGCTTTTTTTTTTCATTTCCATTTGCCTGACATACCATTTTCCATCCCTTCACCCTCAATCTGTGTGCATCTCTTTTACTGAGTTGGGTTTCTTGTAGACAGCAGATATATGGATCATGTTTTCTTATCCAATCGTTTACCCTATGTCTTTTGATTGGAGCATTTAATCCAATTACATTTAAAGTTATTATTGATAAGTACTTATGTGTTGCCATTTTTAGTCCATACCCATGAGTTCCTTCTTCGCTTCCTATTTCTTTTTATTACAGCAGACCCTTTAACATTTCTTTCATTGCTAGTTTGGTGGTAATATATCCCCTTAATCCTTTTTTGTCTCTGAAGCTTCTGATTTCACCTTCAATTTTTATTGAGAGTCTTACACGGTACAGTATTCTTGGATTCAGACCCTTTCTTTGCATGACTTTGTATAGTTCATTCCATTCCCTTCTGGCCTGATGGGTTTCTGTTGAGGAATCAGTAGCTAGTCTTATAGCGGTTCCTTTGTAGGTAACTTTCTGTTTCTCTCTGGCTGCTTTTAAGATTCTTACTTTGTTGTTGGTGTTTGCCAATTTAATTATAATGTGCCTTGGTGTCAATTTGTTGGGGTTCATTTTGCTTGGGACTCTGTGAGTTTCTTGGATTTGTGTGGATTTTTTTCCTTTTCTATATTGGGGAAATTTTCTGTCATTATTTCTTCAAACAGGTTCTCTAATCCTTGTTCAGTTTCCACTCTTTCTGGAACCCCAATTATGCGCATGTTGTTTTGTTTCATGTTATCCCAAAGTTCCCTTAGGCTCTCCTCTTGCTTTTTAACTTTTTTTTTCTAGAAGCTGCTGTACTTGGGTATTTTTTCCTACTGTGTCTTCTAGCTCACTGATGCAGTCCTCTGCTTCTTCTAGTCTACTTTTGATGCTTTCTATTGAGTTCTTTATAGCAGTAATGTCATTTTTCATTTCTTCTTGATTATTCTGTACCTACTCTAGGTTCTTCTGCATTTCTTCTTGCTTCTTCTTCATTTCCTCTTGGGTCTTGTTCATTTCCTCTTGGTTCTTACTCACATTGTTGATTTTGTCTTCCATTCTTTTTATCCACCTTATGATCATTTCTCTGAACTCTTTTTCTGGCAGGCTTATTTCTGCTTCTATTTCGTTTACTTCCTTTTCTGGTGAATCATGCCTTTCTCTCTTATGTGGGCTGTTTCTTTTTCTGCCCATGGTCTTTCTTATTCGGGTGTCTGGTTATGTAGTTCTCTCTCCTATGTTGATTGAAAGGCACAAACTACAACATGGCCAGGTACAGCACACAAGGCACTGAGTATAAATATATTCGGGATGTTAATAATCACAAATAAGGTGACCACCAATGAAAGACAAATTAGGGGTAAGTAGAGAAAGAAGAAGAGGAAAAATGAGGCAAAAAGAAAAGAAAGAAATGCTAAAATCAAATTGGGAGAGGGAAAAAAAAATAAATGAACAATAAAATAAAATAAAATAAAAAATTAAAAGGAGAAGAAGGAGAAGAAAAGAGGAAGAGAAAAAAGTCAGAATGAAAAGAAAGAGGATAAGAGAGAAAAGGGGAAGAAAATATAGGTATCAGGAGAAAACGCTAATAGAACATCCCTAATCCCAACAAATGTTGGCAACCAGTACCTGGAGATTAATACAAACTACAAATAACTACTGGTATAGAGGGAGCTGAGGGAAGAGGGAGGTAAAAAACAAACCAAATCAAAGCAAACAAAAAGCAAAATAAAACAAGTAGAATAAGCTAAAACAATCTCACCAAAAAAGTACAAAAAATCGATATCACAGTTCAGGCAAAGAGCAACAAAAGGTCATAGAGAAAAACAACTTTTTGGATAGTGAAGTCAAGAAGAGAGAGGTTTGTATGGGCTTGGAGTAGGGGATTTAAAATTAGATTTATAAGTGAGGTGAAATTTTAACCAGGTAAAGAGAAAGAATAGGAAGAATCTAAAGTTGGAAAAGGGAAAGAGAAAACAAGACAACAAAATGGGGAAAGTTAGGAGGACAGTGTTGGCATAAAGGTAGAGTTGAGATAGAGTAAAATTATGCTAAAGGAAAGATGAAAATAGAATGTAGAACTCTAATCCCGAAGTAAAATAAAGGGAAAACAAAATGACACTTGTTTTTTCCAAAATGGTAAAATAATATTAGTACTAATACTGGTTGAAAACAAAAATGTAATAAGGTAAAATCAATTGAGGAGGAAAGAAAAAAATTGTTTTTTAATTAAAATATGCAAAAATGAAAAAATATAAAATAAAATAAAAAATTTAAAAAAAGAAAAAGAAAAAAAGAAAAAAAATAGAATGGTCATTCACTTCTGCCATTGTTCTGCTGGGCACTTCTGTTTCCCTGGCAGGAGGGTATTGCAGTTCCCTGTGTTCCACTGCTGAGTTGTGTTTTAATCTCTTTATTCTTTTGTGGTTATGTGAGAGTCAATTTGTGTGTCATCCACTGGGTGGCAGTGTTTTGGAATTGACCTCTGAGACTAAGCACAAGATCTCTCTAGGCTGTGCTCAGATCCTGCTACTCTGTGGTTCTCAAAACCGGTTTGTGGGGATTTTGCAGCTGGGACACTGTAATAACTCCCAGGCTGTCCCTCTGTCTCAGATCAAAATGAGTCACTTTCCAGAGCTCCTGTCTGTCAACAGCTCTGAGAGTTTGCCTCCACACTTAGGGATCACGCCCTGCCCCACATCTGCGGACCTCTCCAGAGGCAGCTTTCCCGCAGCCCGGTTCCCACAGTGTGCACGTCTCTGTTCTGTGGGACAGGAGACCTCACCTTATCCCAGGTGAAATCTGACCTTTCCGTATGCCGTGTGGAGCTCCTCTGAGTCCGTGTCTGTGCAGATTGGAGAGCAGTGTTCTGGGTCCTCGGGTCCCCGGCTGTTCGGTGGGTGCTTCAGCCTCAGGTTTCAGACCGCCACAGACATCCACCTCCCTCTGCAAGATGGCTCGGTCTCCACTTTCGTGCTGGTGGCTCCGGCAGACACAGTCCCCGTGGCAGTGGGGCTGCCTGGCCAGGAGAGCCCTGTCCAGCAGTCCCCCACCTTCTCCTGGAGGATAACTGACTCTTAACTTGCCAACAAGCACTCCCAGTGCGACTCTCAGCTGCTTTCTCTCCCTCTGCCCAGCAAAAAAAGCTCCAGACGCGTCTGTCTACTCCACCGCCATTTTTCTCCCCCTCAGGGCTATGGTTTTCTAAGCATTTGGAGAACAAGTGTTACAATCTAACCTCTCAGGTGGAGAATCTGAGGAAGAAGGAGCATAAATTAAGTAGAGAGAGATTATCAGAATCATGAGCTTGATCTATGGACTAGGAGTGGCTGATTTTGAAAATAACAAAGATGTCTCCAATGCTGGCTCTTGAGAAACCATATGGCAGGCTCATAAGGAGAGAGGCAGTAATCAAAAGTGAGTTAGTGAGGGGTGGCTAGAACCATGGTTGGCAAACTACAGCTCGTGAGCCACATACAGCTCTTTGGCCCCTTGAGTGTGGCTCTTCTATAAAATACCACAGCCTAGGCAAGTCTATTTTGAAGAAGTGGCTTTAGAAGAAGTTTAAGTTTAAAAAATTTGGCTCTCAAAAGAAATTTCAATCCTTGTAGTGTTTATATTTGGCTCTGTTGACTAATGAGTTTACCTACCAGTGGATTTTAAGAACCAAGGATAAGGTTCCCTATGGTCCTAGGGCTTTGCATTAGATGATAGCTCAGTTTGGAGGCATGAAGTGATGGGATGGGCTTGGAGGCAATGGGATTTTACATTTGAATGCAGTACATGGTGTGAGAGCACTTAGAATAAGGCCAACACTGGAAACATCTGGAAATGTTACTGCTGGGACCTGGCAGTCATGTCGTTATGCTGAGAGGGGTAGAAAAGATCTTCAGAAATTATCTTGGAAAGATTTACAGGAGTTGGATCCCTCTTACCACTCCTTAACATTGATCCTGTGATAGGAGTAGCTTTATTGCTTCATTTTTATTCCTGGGGTCCATTTCCATTTCCAGGTTTGTGTTGGGGAAATAAGCATTGAGCAGAGAAGTGGGTTTACAGACAAGCTCATCTTCCTAAGCATACATGTCCCATTTCCATACCTTCAGTCTATCCTGTACCTTGCTCATCTGCCCTTTTGCTCAGACAAAGAGGCCATCTGTGGGCACTTTTTAAGGACTTGTTACTATGTTTCAAGCATTATGCTATCTGCCTTCCTAATTTAATTGATTATTTCCAAATTCTAGGAACTAGAAATCATTATGGTTCCAATTCTAATTGTTCAAGTTCACATAGTAAGAGGCGGATCTAGGATATGATCTTGTCTTTTTTTTATTATAAAACCCAAGCATTTAAACTATATCCAGTGCACATTTTTAGGGTGACTATAGATAAAAGCATTTAGTACAGGATTAGGCCCACTGCAGGTACTCAAATATTAAGAGAAATATTTTCTATTATGCAAATAATACTGGCCTCCACAACTAGAGCCTTAAAAGTAGATTTTCACCAGCCTTCTAGAGAACAGCTACAAATATGGAAGCTGAGAAAATGTTTTGGGTCAAGCAGATATTGATGTGACCTGAATTTATTTCCTAGAGTTAAATGTAAGTCTAGAAACTAGAGCTATTGTCAGTGTCAGTGTGGGAAATAAATTTGAATTCTGTCAGACAAAACACACACACACACACACAAAAACAAACAAACAAACAAAAAAAAACAAACAAACAAAACAAAAAAACTCTGAGTAAGTCAGCCTTAAGCCACACAGGATTTCTTTGGGTACTGACCAAATGTCACATTTCTTCCATACATACCCATAAGTCCTTCATGATCCCTGGCTTCTCTCTTCTTCCTGCATTTATCCCTGCAAGTCATCTTATTATCTCTTTGACCACAAGCCTAAGGCTGGAGAGGGAAAGCAAACACTATCTCTGCCACTCAAATCCTTTGAAAAGAAGACCTCTTGCTATTAGCAGTCTCCTCTTCAATATAAAAGGTTAAAGTTTATGTAAGACTTGCTTGATTTTCAGAATCTGAATCCAGTTAGCCTGTATTCCTGAGTGAGGTAAGTTGTAAAGGTTGCAAGGCAGGTCATTTTTCCTCAACCTCTCTGGGCTTCTCAAAAGTCATTTAGAAGTCAATAATCCTATATAATAAAAGTCTAATATGCAAATTGTTCCCACAGACTTGGAGTTAGACGTACACTGACCACTGAGAGATGGTATGGAACATGGTGGGGAAGGGAGGCCCCAGCTGGCAGCCAGGGGGTGGCCAGGCTGGCAGGGGGCAGTTGAGGGGTAACCAGGCCAGTTGGGAGGCAGTTAGGGGCAACCAGGCTAGGGGGTGATCAGGCAGGCAGGCAGGTGAATGGTTAGGAGCCAGCAGTCCCAGATTGTGAGAGGGATGTCCCAGATTGGAGAGGATGCAGTCTGGGCTGAGGGAACTCCTGTGAATGAATTTTGTGCACTGGGCCCCTAGTATTATCATAAAAAGAACAAAACTAAATGAGAAAGAACATTATGGATTTGAGTTCAGGACTTACTTTGAAATATTTTTGTTCTTTCCAAATGAGAGTTAAAAATACAATAGATATTTTGAAGCTGTTACAAGGTCCCCTAATACCTCCAGACATTATGAGTGATTTTTATTTTTATTTGTACATCCAAAAGATATTTCTGGAATCTTATGGTATTGAGACAAAAGTCAGTGGTCTCTAGCCCAGTGCTGCCCTGCTTCTCTGATTACTCATTTGTAAGAGAGGTGGTGGGAAGATTTGTGAATGTAGAATGAGCTAGATTCCTTTTCCAACTTGAGCTATGTAAATGTCTTGAGTCAGAGTTGCATAAGCACCTGCTTTGTGGATGGATACAAGGGCTTGCACGACTGATCACATTACTTTTATTTTCTTCTCTGCATATCTTTCTGGAAAACTACTTTTCTGATGCATCAATAAAGAGATTTGAAGGGAAATATGTAAATATAATTGAAATGAATAAATACACATGTTATTCACATAGAAAAATAAGTCAATTAGAGTCACCAAAGGCAATTACTTCTTAAACAGCACAGCTTCCTTGAGTTTCTGGGGTCTGTGGGGGCAGGGCAGGGGGAGGAGTGTGGGCAGTCAGGTAGGAGTGGATGCTGTGACAGTTTCTGTCCTTCTTTAGTCACCTGTTCTACCTGGAGGATTAGTTTGAATTTGCAAGAAGTGATTATTATATTCTCTTCCCTCAGGCAGGGCTAATCACTCCCAGTCCCTCCCATTTTAGATTCCCTGGCTGTGCTCAGAACCATTATAAGTAAAGAAAACACCCATTGCTCCTGCACTAATATATTAGACAGTGCTCACCTAATTAATAAGGTTACAGGGTCCTGCCAAATTATAATCATAAGGTATCAACCATGTATACAATCTACTCTTGAAGAATGGCAAGTGGAACTCAGGGAGTGCAATAGGGGCATGTCACAGGACCAAAGTCAGGTGTGCTGAGTCCTGACAGGGAGATGGAGTGCATGGGCTATTGTTTGCAGCAGTAGCCTGGGAATTAATGACTCTGAGCCTTTCCAAGGATCACAGTGTTTTGAACAATCTCGGGCAAATCCTTTAGGGATGTTAAGTCAGGGACAATCAATCTCATCATTTTTTGATACCATCCTATTAAATGCTGATACTTTTCCTTTTTGTGTTTCTGGGAAAGATTCATGACATACCATGATACATGAAGCAGGTTTGTGGCCAGTAATTGTGGGGAAATGGACCTATCTCCATAAACTGTTTTCCCTAACAAGTCCTGGTGGTTTGGAAGGCAGCATCAGGCAACCCTGTATGAGTCTTGTTTTTTTGTGAAGCCTTCCCATTGATGCATTGTGATCACAGCAAGGTTAGAGCTTTCTGTTTTCTTAAAACACCTGGTGGCTGTCCTTCAGTAGGAAAAAAGGCTGTAAAGATTGTTTGATTTTTAACATTTCTGTGTTCAGACTCAGTAATGATGTTAATAAACCACAAAATGTGTGCCGGAGGCTGCTTGCCCTGGAAGGCACCTGTCCAAATTTCATGCATTCAGAAGCCTGGTTCCATTTTAGATCTCTGCAAATGAAGGAAAAGTGAGGTGTCACTATTCGTAAAAATACGGATGTTAAATGATTACCTGAAGGGGGCGAGGCAATAAATATGTTGTGTTTCTCATTTCTTGTAGGTTACTTCCTTCTCTACATGTTTTCTCTAACTTCCCTTGCTGGCACACACTTGCTCTCCAACCCTCAGTCTCTTTTTTGTAGTTCCCTGTGGATAATACTTAGTAGTTTATGTGGGATCTTAAGGAACTCTCAGGACATGCTGTCATCACAAAGAAACCTCTAGCACAGGGTCAGCAAACTCATTAGTCAACAGAGTCCAATATCCACAGTATAACGATTGAAATTTCTTTTGAGAGCCAAATTTTTTAAACTTAAACTTCTTCTAACGCCACTTCTTCAAAATAGACTTACCCAGGCCGTGCTATTTTGTGGAAAAGCCACAGAACCGCATGTGGCTCGTGAGCTGCGGTTTGCCAACCACTGGCCTAGGACATACTCTATTCAAAACCAGACCTATTTTATGATCTAGAATGTCAGGTCACACCCCATGTCAGAGATAACACATAAGGAAGTTGATATCTCCTGGAACTGAACTGAAACTCACAGCATCTTTGACCAGCTTTATACTTCTACCAGAGTTTCAAGGATGCACACTTCCTGGCTCCTCCAAGAAAATCAGTCTCCTGGTGAGTTAGGCTGGATCCCTCCCTCAGAACCACAAAGATCCCCTTCACTTGGCATTGGTGGGTTTAAGGTGTGGGAAGGAAATAATGTACGTCTAGAGTAAACCTTAAAATGTAAGCATGGCCAGGCCCTAGGGAAAGCAATCTAAGGCAGAGCAGGGGACTGGGAAAGATCACCCCATTGCCTAAACTACAGTTTGCCTAAGGGTTGAGTTTTGTCCCCTATAAATTCATCTGTGGACATCATAGATGGGAGAGAGGTATGGGACAGATTCCTCCTCACAGGCCTTAGAAAGAGCTAACCCTGCTGACACCCTGATCTCAGACTGCTAGATTCCAGGACTGTGAGACATTACATTTCTATTGTTTAAGTCACCCACAGCCTGGTTTCCACAGCCCTAGCAGAGTAACACAGGTGCTCAGACCAAACTTTCTGTGAAACAGAGGCAGCGAAGACCCTCCTCCGGATATAGCCAAATACTTAGTACAGTTCATGACTCACATTTGAAGCTGAATACATTTTGGCTATTGTTATTACCTAATTATTATGCTATCATTATATCTGTCTAAAGATTCTCCCTATTCCCCTTTCTGTAATTTTCAACACAGTTAGCATATTAAGTTCTGATGTTGGCTGAAAACTAACTCCCTAACTATGCAGAATGATTCATTGGTTTATAAGCCTGAGTTTTAATTTCAGAGATGAGTTAAGGAGATCTGAGCTTGCCATTGTACCAGTGTAGAAAGGCAAGGATGTAGTGCAATGTAACACACTTTCACTGGGAGATGGCACGAGAGTCCTCTCCCCTAACTTAATCTTTAAAGCTACTTATGGAAGGCTTTTGTTGAAAAAGACAAGGTTTCTGCAATTAAATTACCATAGGTCTAAATGTTTCATTATGGCATGATTCTATTATTGAAGAAGGCAGCAAATAAACAGTGTAGTCTTCCTGGCTGCAAGCCTGCATTACTGAGCCCAGAGTTCTTTTTAATAGGTGAAAAAATATTAACCTTCAGATAGCTCTAAAAGAACATGTTCTCAAGAATATGGAATGGTAAGTTGTGCTCCACAATTCATTAAAGATGAAAGGTAACCACTAAGAAGACCGATCTTATGAAAATATATGGCAAGCTACTGGCTGTTAGAAACTCCACTCTTTTGAGAGAGGGAGAGGGGCAGACGCAGGGTAGCTCAAAGCTGTTGGGGTTGTGGAGGTTTTGATGCTTTCCTAACTTTGGAATGATAGCTGGTCCAGATATGTCATCTCTATCATCCTCCATCAGCCAACTTCCCTATCTCAAATAAGGCATTTATTTATCTTCCAAAAGACTTCTTGGATTTCAGTGAAACTTAGTGGACCCAGACAAATGGACTGCCAGCTCAGAAGCTTGTCACAATTCTCTGTGTGCAAACCTTTTATGGTTGGCAGGAACTGTTTTTATGGACTTTAGGTTGCTGATTTGAGACAGACTCAGAGATACTTAAATAAATACTGACCCGAATTTAAAGTATGATTTTTTGAAATCAGTGGCCTTGCTTGACCAAATTGATATTTCTTTAAAATGTGTTTCTATTTTGAGGTTTTATCTACTTCAACTCACTGAAAAAAAGCTTTAAAATTTTTCAAATCTGGTTATATTTTATACTTGCTATTTGAAAAAGTAGCTGTTGGGAATAATAACTAAAATAAAATTATATTAGACAAATGGTTATTTCCAACCAATGTGCCGCAGGACATAATCAATAGCTCCACTGTTGGAAAATCAAATATGTTGACATAAATATTACTATTGTTTTTCTCTTTCCACTAACATTTTAGATTATATCCTTACAGCATTTATTGTTCAAGGTTAGCAATCTTATTTTCATTGTGTTTTAGTAATTCTGCCCTCATCTTGTATAAACTGTTGTCTCCTGCATATGTTATATAATTTCATTAGAATTGGTGTTTGTTTGCATGTGCATAAGTTATTTCTTTTCAGTAATAGTAAGTCAGTGTATTTTAATGTGTTAATCTGTTTCTGTTTGCATATGTATATTTTTCTCTACTCACTAATAGGCTGTTACTATATGTTTGTATATGTACATATTTTATGGTGATATTTGGTATTAGTTAAAATGTATACATTTTATTTTCTAAATATAGTTTATTTTTATGCATTTAATATATTAAAATCATTCATAGAACAATCAACTAAAAGCATTAGCAAATATCCAACTGAATTACCTATGGCAATACTGGTCTCTATTGTGAAAATTTTCTCCACAATGACTCAGTCATTTCTGCCATGGACTTAACATTTTATTTTTATCACTAGAGGCCCTATGCATGAAATTTGTGCAAGAGTAGGCCTTTCTTCCCTCGGTTGCCAGCACTGGCTTCCCTCCAGCACCTGGGATCAGAGCTTCCCTCACAGCCCCATCTTCATGCGGAAGGTCATCCAGAATGATATCCAGTCTAATTAGCACATTACTCTTTTATTATTATAGGTGGCAATATTGTCACATACCCTTCTGCTCATACTTGGCACAGTCTGTATTAGTGATGTATTTGAAAATGGTCATAAACTCAGATTTTTTTTGATTTAGTGATGAGAGCTTTTCAATTTAAATTAAACATATGTATTCTATTTCAGGTATATAAAGTCTGGCTAGAAATGACTCCACCACCCCGCCCCAGGCTCCATACCTCCTACATCTATGCCCCCAGGTAACCATTTCCAATCACTTCCCCATGACTCTGAGCAGAAATACTAAGAATTGTGGTGTGTTGGAGTCCAGCTCTCTGAGGAAGGTTAACAAGCCATTGGGGAGGACTGAGGCTGATGTGCTGTGTTTTTATTTTTTATTGTTGTTGTTGTGGTTTTTATTAATAATTCTTCTTGCTATTTTGAGTTATTCAAGTGGTTATTTGTATAATTCTAAATACTGTGGTTTTTAACTCCAACTAGAGGCCTGGTGCATTAAATTCATGCACAGGAAGGGTATGATATGTCATCTCTATCACCCTCCATCAGCCAACTTCCCTATCTCAAATAAGGCATTTATTGAGGTCAGCCCAGCCTGTACCCTCTAGAATCTGGGACTCTATCACAATCTATGATTGCTGGCTCCCAACTGCTCGCCAGGCTGCCTTCCTGATTGCCCCTAATTGCTTCTGCTTGCCAGCCTGATCACCCCCTAACCACTTTCCTGACAGCTTGATACCTAACTGCTCCTCTGCCAGCCTGTTTGCCCCTAACTACCCTCCCTTATAGGCCCGGTCACCCCTAAATGCCCTCCCCGGAAGGCCTGGTCCCCCCACCCCCAACTTCTCTTCTCTGCAGGCCTGGATCCCCCCAGCTACACTCTTCTGCAGGCTTGATTACCCCCAACTGCTCTCCCTTGCAGGCCTGGTCCCTCTCAATTGCCCTCCCCTGCTCGCTTGATTGTCCACAACTACCCTCCCTTGCAGATCTGGCCCCTCCCAACTGTCCTCCCCTGCTGGCCATCTTATGGTGGCCATCCTGTGTCCACATGGGGACAGTCATCTTTGACCACATGAGGGAAGTCATTTTGCACATTGGATTGATGGTCAATTTGCATATTCTTTTTTTTTAAATAAATCTTTATAGTTCAGTTTATTACAGATGTTCCTCTTCCCCCCCATAGCTCCCCTCCACCTGATTCCTCACCCCCACCTCATGCCCTTACCCCTCGCCACTGTCCTCATCCATAGGTGCAAGATTTTTGTTCAATCTCTTCCTGCACCCCTCACTCTTCCTTTTTCCAGAGAATTGTTAGTCCATTCCCTTTCTATGCCCCTAATTCTATTATATTCACCAGTTTATTCTATTTATTGGATTTTTTTATTCACTTGTTGATAGGTATGTATTTGTTATCACTTTGTAGTTCATAATTTTTATCTTTACCTTTTTATTTTTCTTCCTCTTCTTAAAGAAAACCCTTCAGCATTTCATATAATTCTGGTTTGGTGGTGATGAACTCCTTTAGCTTTTTCTTATCTCTGAAGCTCTTTATCTGCCCTTCAATTCTGAATGATAGCTTTGCTGGGTAGAGTACTTTTGGTTGTAGGTTCTTGCTATTCATCACCTTGAATATTTCCTGCCACTCCCTTCTGGCCTGCATAGTTTCTGTTGAGAAATCAGCTGACAATCATATGGGTACACCCTTGTTTTCAGTCATTCTTCAAATAGGTTTTCAGTATCTTGTTCTCTTTCTTCTTCTGGCACTGTCATAATTCTGATGTTGGTATGCTTGAAGTTGTCCCAGAGGGTCCTTACACTATCTTCAACTTTTTGGACTCTTTTTTTTCTTTTTGTTTTTCTGTTAGAGTGTTTTTTGCTTCCTCATATTTCAAATCTTTGACTTAATTCTTGGGGTCCTCTAGTCTGCTGTTGGATTTCTGTATATTAGTCTTTATTTCAGATAGTGCATGCTTAATTTCTGACTGGTCCTTTTCCATTTTTTTGGCATTCTCATTAAGATCTTTGAAGGTCTTACTAAGTTCCTCACAGTTCTCAATAAGTTTGTCAGCAGTGTAGAAGATTCTTGAGTATCCTTATAAATGTGGTTTTGAACTCTATGTCTAGTCATTTGCTTTCCTCCATGTCTTTCATTTGTGACATGTTTCTTGGTCTCCACATTTTGGCTGCTTCCTGGTGTTGATGGAGTGCTTTGTGTGCTAGTTGTCCTTAGGGCCCAGTAGCTCTGCCTCCCCAATCACCTGAGATGGACACTCTTGGTGCACCCCTTTGTGGGCTGGGTTCACAGTCTTGTTGTAGTTAAGCCTTGATTGTTATTGGTACAATGGGAGGGATTGACCTCCAGGCCAATTGACTGTGAGGATTAGCTATGTCTATTAATAGAAGAACTGCTGTGCTGGAGACACCCCTTTTTCTTGGCAGTGGAAAATTTTATCTTTATTTTCTAAAAATTATTATCTGTCATTTTTTTCTAGTTTCTTCTTCTGGAACTTTAATTAGGTTAATATACTGTATATCTTGGAGTGATGTTTTCATCTTTGTAAGTTTGGTCTATGTTTTGGGAGATTGACTCACTTTTATCTTCTATGTCTTCTATTGAATTTTTCATTCTATGATCAAAATTATTTTCATTTTGAATTCACTAGGATTTCTATTATTCATAGAATAAATTCATCAGTTCATCTTCTAATTTATGGCTGAATTATCTTTTGAAATCTCTCTAAGTTTACTAGTTGTTCATAAAAGTTATCTTTTATTCCTAATTTATCTCTATTTCATTTGGGATCACTTTTCAAGCTTGTTTGATTTTATTCTTTCCTTCAATGTCTTGAGTTCCTGGACTATTCACATTGATATCTTCAATGCTAGGTAGCTGGCAAGGTTTCTTCTGGCATCATGTGGCTGTGCTCTCCCAACGGCACTTTTCTTATAAAGGAGTAGCTGCCAATTCAGTGTCTGTGAGCCAGGCATGTTAGCCTCAGTCCTCCCCACATGGCTAATACAGGTTCCTCAGAGAGTTGGTTTCCTGCTTCCTTCTGGGAGCCAACACCACTACTGTTAGCATCTCTGCACAGAGTTCTAGGGAGTCAAATGTGCCGTACCAACTGGTGGTTACTTCTTGTCATACTTTGAGTTCAGGTCTCTCCAAGATTTTGTGATGAAGAGTGGCTTTTACTTTCACTGCAGTTCTTTCCTCTGTCTAGGTTAAACTTCAATATGATTCTGTTTATTTCTATCTTTCCAAACTTTATCAGTGTTCCCTAATGAAGATCAACTTTCTATTCACAATGCTCTTTTGAATCAGTTTTCCTTTGTGTAACATTTTTCCCATTTCATTATGAATTTTTTTGAGAATGTGGGGTAAAGGTGTATGCTCAATTTACCTTGAAAAGTTCCCATGAGGCAGATACTATTTATGACTTTCTCAGCATGAAGCTTTTGGAAACACTATCTTTTCTATAGTGTCTTCCTGATTCTTTCAGAGGGAAGCATCAAAGCCCAGATATACTTCTAGGAATATATTTCAAGTGACAAGTGTTATAGAATTCTTTTGTTACCGAAATTGTGAACACATAGAAAAGTAGGAATAATAGTAAGATGAACTGCTACTTGGTCATTATTATTCAGCTTCAACAAATATCTCATGAGCAATCTTGTTTCCTCTTCAACTCTGTCCATTATAGTCCCCACATGAAATTACTTTAAGGAAATCTTAGGCATCACACCAGAACGAAAACTTGCAATATGGGGATAGATTTTCAAGCCATACTTCAGATTTCAGAGGCTACTTTTGCCTCCCCCCTCAACCCCGCCCCGCCTGTCCCCCCTCCCCTGCCCTGCCCATGTCCTGTCCTCTATTAAGTAAGCGACCTCATACGGTCACTGATGTCTGGGCTGCTCCTCTTGACCTACATAGACATGAACAATAGCATGGATAACTGAGAATGGGTTTTTTCCTAATTCTAATGTATTTTTTAATGAAAGGGTGAGTATTCAATTCATCATTAGAAATACTGAAAGCAGTGAAGTAGAGTATATTAACTTTAAAATAATATGTAGAGCTGCTTCTCATACACTGGCAGTAGAACTGTTGTTTTCTGGGCTTCTGGCACTACATAGGCTTTTTATCTACTCATTGGCAGCACCATGGCAGTATCTAGTACAAAACAGGAACTCAGCTATTGTATTGATCTTGATGGACTATTAGACATTTCCAAGTCGATATTATTTCAGAATTGTAAATATGTTTAACCCCAAAGCCATCTTCTTGGAGTAAATAAAAAGCCAGGAATATTTAAGCCAATGCTAGTTGAAGGCTCGTAAGGCAAACTGCATTAGAGATTCACATAAAAGCCAAGTCCTGATAAAAAATATTTCTGGAGATACCTAGAATCATCTTTTGTCTTTGGCTTAGAAAATAATTTTTCTTAAAAATAAAAAGAATTCTCAATGACATGTAGTGTCAGATGTGTCTCATGTATTATCATGCTTTTTGGAAGTTTCAGTTATTGTGTTATATGAATAATTCCCATATACCTCTCTTTTTCAGCTCAGATTTGTTACTCGAATTGCATGCTTTTCATCTACTTATTGGAAACACCCATGATAGTACCTAGAATACAATAGGGACTCAAATATTGAATCTGATAGACTATTAGACATTTACAAATAGATATTATATTAGAATTTAAAAATTTTTTAAACCTCAAAGACATTTCCAGTTCCACAAGTTGCTAGCAGCACAACTATAATCATTGGTTGAGCAGATGCTCCTTTACCACATACAACCTGCCAAGGCCTGTGTTTCCTTCCTCCGCATTTTCTCCATATACAATTTTCAGTTTCCATATTCACTACCTTAATTCAGCTCCCCTTTAACTCTTTCTTGCCTGGACTAGAGTAGTAGCCTCCTGTCTAGTCCCCTGGATCTAGTCCTTCCTCTTACATCCTATTTTGAGATTGTGTCTGAAAAATCCACTTTGGTTGCTATCTCTGCTCACTCTTCTGACCAGAACCCTCTGTGATTCCTGGTTGCCTGTGAAAGGACATCCAATGCCTTTGTCTGGCACTGCAGGCTCTCCACACTTGCAAAACCAATCTACCTTTGCAGTTTTCAGGTCACTTATCTCAACTTAATCACTTTGTTTCTTTGTTTTTCTTCTTTATTGTTTGACACTCCCACGGGAAATAAGCCCTTCCCTCCAACATATCCATCCATTCACAATGCCAAAACAGTGTTGGAGAAAACGATATTAAATGAATGAATGTTTTCCATTCCACTCTGTAATTCTATACCGAACCAATCTCAATTACTACTTACTAAGCCCACAATTACAAATCTTACTTACTACCTCTTATTTTGGCTTCTGTTCTACTTTCTCTTTGGAATGTTCCCACCCTCCTTATCTCTACCTTCAATACCCACCTCAAAGTCTATATTCTTCATATTGCTTTCCCTGATCTGCCCTCCAAAGGCCCTGGTACTTTATTTGGACAGTCTCAGAGCATTTGCAGCATCCTGCCTTATTCTGTACTTGTTTTTGCATGTATCTTGGTTTTTTGTTAAAAAGTGTAAACTAGAGGTTGGGAAGCATGTCTCCGTGTTTTGGAAGCACGATTCCTATTTTTGCATGTCGATTGTGGTACCCACTAAGGATGTTTGAATCACTCACACTTGCATTCACTCGTAAATGAGAAGTTGAAACCTATAAATATTTCACCCTTTTCTTCTCCACTTACTCTCCAAATCCCAACTATGTTCTTTATAATGTCAATCATTGACTGACCATTGAGTTTTCTTCTATTTTCTGTTCATTATATATTTATGATGTGGTGAAATTCATCACTGACATGGGGATTTGCTGACCCAACACGATGTGTTTTTAGACTCAAACTTCTATAATTGACTCTTGGGTTTCTGTTCACTCATTATTAATCTGGATAGATTCATACTACTGAAACTGAGCACTATCTCTGAGAAAAACACAGTTTTCTGAATTTCATGTGCTTAATTTGAAATTGCATTAGATTCTAAGGTATAAGACATGGGAATTCAGGTGCCAGCTCAGCTACTTGCTAGCACTATAACTTTGGCCAAATTTCTTCCCCTCTCTCTGACTCAACTTTCTCACCTATGAAGTGGGGATAATAATAGGGCCTCAATTACAGATTTGTTGTGAGGATTAATGACTTAATACAAAGAAATTAATTGTGCTTGATATGCTAGAAGCAAGCAGACAATAAAAGTTCACTTTTTAAAAGGTAAAGCCATTGAAAAAAAAATCTCATTCAAGGAGCACATCCAGTCCTGGGCATGGACCTCAAACCCTTGAATTAGATTGTGGGGCGGGTGTTACCTCTCTGATTAGACCCTTTCTCCCTACAATGGCTTTAGGAAAAACTTCCACTCTTACCCTAACCTAGGTGAACCTATGTGATATGGTCTCTATTTATGTTCCTGTGTAGCCATGCTGAATCTCCTTTGTTTCCTCTAAATTACTATAATTTCTCTCATCTTTGGGCTTTTGTATAAGCTGTTTTTGTGTGTGTGAGCAACACCTTTCCAACTTTAGTGTCAGTTCTTTAGTAATATCTTTCTTGATAACTCTTCCCCCATACCTAAAATTAGTTGTGTCTTATGAATTGTGATAACCAAGACAGTATTAAATATTTAATATTTAATGGCTCTGGAGTGAGGTCTTAGGAGCCCCTGGTTTCATTCCTTTAGTTGCCAGAGTGTGAGGCACTACTAGGCATCTAAGAGAGAGACTGGAGGAGTCAGGTTGATATAGATAGGCCCTTTGGGGCCCATGTAGCCACTATATACTAAATGGTATAGAAGTAGTGAACTGTGTTAAAAGCTGGGCACCATGGCAGTTCTTTATATATTTATTTTTAATCCTTACCTGAGGATTAAAGAGAGTGGAAGGGAAGGAGCAGGAGGGGTAGAGAGAGAGAGACATCAATGTGAGAGAGACACATTGATTTGTTGCCTCCCAAACACACCCTGACCCAGGCTGGGGATTGAGCCTGCAACTAAGGTATATGCCCTTGATCGGGAATTGAACTAGTGACCTTTGTCCCTGGGCCAACATTCTAATCACAGGTAAACCAACTAGGCTCCATGGCAGTTCTTAATAGCTGAAGATCAGTTTTTTACTGTGGCCTGTCATACTTACTGTATCAATACACTTGCTATACTAATTCTGATTGTTTATTTTCTTGGACATATTTCCTGCCAAACTTTGAGTTCTAATCAATACACACTTTTAATTATTGTCTTGGGTTGGTTTCCCTGAAAGTAGAGCCCAAGTCAAGGGCTTGATGCAGATAGATTCTTTGAGAGTTGAACCCAGGAAAAAGAGGTGAAGGAGCTGGGAGAAGAAGAGGAGAAAGAAGAAAAACCCATGTTAAGGGTACATTTTCCAAGTCATTGCTATAAGCAATGGGGTTTAATTCTTTCCTGGTACAAGTAGAATTCTTCTTAAAACTGTCTTCTCAATGAAGAAATGCTAGAGAATTTATCTCAGGATTACATTCTCCTGGCTGTGAGGGAGTATTTACTCCCCATGCACATCTGGATTGCATTTTTTTTTTTTTTTGTGGAAAGAGGAGACTTAGCAGCATTAGAAAAGGTTCTGGAGCAGAAAGCAGAAAGATACCAGGGCATGCATGAGAAGAGCTCATCAATGGAGTGTGACTTATACTTTTACAGAACTCTCCATTATAGCTGCCACTAAAATCTGAGGTGGCAAGAAGAAATTTGGAGTACAAAGTGAAGATTATGCTGTTTCTCATATGTCAGGCACATATAATAAGTACCCTCCTACAGGGCTTATTCTGCTTATAGCATAATGTCAAGCAATTTATGGCATACTTTCACTCAATGAAAAGGCAAAATTTCCATCATCATTTTGAATTCTCATATGTTTGCCTGCAGTAAGATAATGACACATGGGACATTAGCAAAAGTAAGAACAGTACAGGAAAGAAAAGGTAACCCGAAACCAAAAACATTTTACTTATGATGGGTTTCCTAGGAAGGTGAAGAGAGTCTTAATAATAATATCATTTTTTTTTCTTGACTCTACTATTGGCTCTGAATTTTCAGACAACTGAGACAGTCTTTGGTAAAAGAATAATGAATGATAATTTTGACCTCAAATATTGACAATGCTATCCCTGTCTCAGACTCATTCATTTAGTTTTCAAAAATAATTTCTTTTTAAAAAGGATTACAAATTCATTTCCTCTATTGTAATATGCAATTCCATTATAATTACCATTATTCAGTGCTTTTCCATGTATGTTTAGCACAAGTTTCCACCCTTTTAAACCATTGTGAAGACATAGAGACAATCACAAACACCTTCCTATATGTTTAAGTTCTGGTTAAAACATTTTGCTGTAGGGAGTATGCAGTTTTATAACCTGAAACCATACTTAAGTGCATTTGGGTTTGGGTTTCAACAACAATGTCAAAATTACATCACCATAATTTATTTGTTTTTCAGGACCACCATTGGTTCAAACTTTGAGTTGAATTTCACAATATTTTTTTCTAGACAAGAGCACATTAAAAAAAAAAAACTGTCTTATGATTTTATAACTTAACACTAGTGACCTGGTGTATGAAATTTGTGCATAGCAGGTGGAAGGGGTGTGTGTCCCTCAGCCCAGCCTGCACCCTCTCCAATCTGGAACCCCTTGGGGGAATTTTAGACCTGATCCCTGTGGAATCAGGCCTAAACCAGCAATTGCCATCCCTCTCACAATCCAGGACCACTGACTCCTAAATGCTCACCTACCTGCCTGCCTGATCACCCCTAACTACTCTGCCTGCTTGCCTTCAACTACTCCATTTACCAGCCTGATCACCATCACCTGTCCCGCCCCCCAGCCTGTTTGCCCTCAACTTCCCCCCTTGCCAGCCAGCTCACCCTCAACTGCCTCCCATGCTGACCTGCTTGCCCCAACTGTCCCCCAACTGGCCCCTGTGCTGGCATGGTTGCCCTCAACTGCCCCCCCCCCAAAAAAAA